>OZ024877.1:672500-1189982 GCA_964017185.1 Rugalucina vietnamica | reverse complement strand
CATTTTTTATCGTGACAGCCATACTGCCTTGGATTAGGGTTTGCTATGGGGTTAGGACATGAAAAGCAGAAATGGTGAAAAAAAAAGATCTAGTGATTGGTAGGACAGGGTAGTGCTACAGACATTTACAGATGAGCAATGGGTGGAAAACTTTAGAATCACTAGGCAAACCGTCAATAAGGTGTGCAGATTTCTTGAACCTGATCTTTCTCCAATGGAAAATACTGTACGGGATGCATTAGATGTGCAAAAACAAGTAGCACTCATGATCTATTGGCTCGCCACTCCAACTGAGTACTTTAGCGTCACTGGCCAGTCAGCAATACTCGTTTCTATGTATTTAATGTCATTTTACCTTGTTTGTCTAACTGATAATTCACGATATAGTAGGGTCCATAATTTCGTATCGTAAACTCGTCGATTGTAGCTCTATTTCGCATTTCCTAGCGATATCCTGCTATGGCCTTATTCCTCAGATGTGTAGAATCAAGTTTCTAGTGATGATTATTCTTGTTTCATTGTTAAAACGCTGTAATTTGCCTTTTTGTATGATTTTTCGCCGCACTTCCTGGTTTAAATTATCGCGGGTGGCCATCTTGGAAAGACGTAGCGACTATTGGCTCGATTCTGTGCGCGTGCAAAAGCCGGTATCCAAGGTGTCGTGTGCGCCGTTCGTTTGACTATAAGCGAGTGTTTGGGTGTGGAGATCGGCTTTTCCGTCCAGAGGAATTGCCGCAGAAAGCCTCTGCACCTAAAAGGAGGTATCGGTGAACACACCGAAAAACCTTCAGAAGGTGCAAGCTCCAAATAGTCACAACAGTAGTGACTTTGACCAGAAAAGCACTGGTTTCACCGGATCTGGTGGAGATACGAGATCTCACCAGATCTGGTGAAAATGTACGACATGGGTAATAAATCGTATAATATTCTTGTTCCTTCATAATTTTTTATCAAATTCGATCAATATTCTTATAGATCCAATCTTAATTTATACAGGCGTTGATAAATTAAGGGAGTTTCGTGGTTCAAGAGCCAGATTTAGGTGTGAATAACAATTCACACCAGATCTGGTGGAAAATCCAGCATTTTGGGTGAAAATAACAGTTCACACCAGATCTGGTGGAAAATCCAGCATTTTGGGTGAAAACGCCAAATCTTGTATAAAATGTATTGTTTCGGTGCAAGAGCGCCGTTAAGCCTATTCTAATGAGTGAAAACTAGTATTTAAAGATCTCACAAGTCGTATTGAGATATTTAGAAGTATACGCTTTCATTTTAATAGCATTTAATCAAGAGACACACCAGATCTGGTGGCGATACGCCGATCATACCAGAAAAGATGTGCTAGTATTAAGATACACAGCATCGTTTGTAATGAACCCTACAGTAAATAGCTGTTATTGTGTATTTCAATCTATTTATTTAACTTTCAAAGTACGTGAGCTACGTCGGCAGAGTGTATGTACAGTAATTAACCCACAGTATATGCAAGCATTCTTCTTACATTTATGGTTGATTTTGTAATTTTGCATTCACGTCATTCTTAATCCGTTTCATATCCATAGAATTAATGCATATGAGAAATTCTAATTTAGGTATTAAAAGGGGGGGTCTCATATGCGCCCATGCACCAATTTTTTTCTTGCTTTGTATGGTGAATGCCTTCTTTCTAACACCTATAAAAATGCACTTATTTATTTTGAAAAACATTTTTAGGTCACAGGATAGCACCCTGACGTACTCCATCTTTGTGACCATACCTGCCTGATAATTTGCCTATATGTTATCACTTAAATAACTTTTATTAACCCAATTAAAACTGGAATTAAAAAAGGACTCCATATGGCTTACTTTGATACCATTTTGGCTTAAATAGATAGACAGATAGATTATCCATGGACACTTAAACTTGAAATTGTCAAAATTTCATCAAAATTATTTTCGAGAATGACAAATTGTGTCTCATATTTTTATATGTTCTAGTGCTTGTCAACCTATGATACTGTCTATAAAATTGGCCAGCGGTACCCTCTTCATGCTGGTAAAGTTTTATAAATTTTCAAAACCGGTAACACTGTTGAAATGTACATGATATACATGTTGGTCAATTTTTGACGAAAATTGATTTTAATGTTTTTAGCTGTTTTTTTCGTCTAAAATCATATTATTCCACAATTTTATCACTAGAAATGATAAAACTCATGAGAAATATGAATACTTAGTATAATAATGCTTATTTGATTTAGAAATTTCACATATATAATACTGACCTACCTCAAAATTATTATTAATTTATTATACAAATGATCAGCAAACATTTTTAGGTCTCAACAAAAATTTCAAATATATCAATGAAAGGTTCTATAATTTTTATCACTAAATGTTTCTTAAGGTTTAGATGTATTTGTATAATTTTATTGGAGTAACATTTATTTAATTTGTGATCGACCACCGTAATGGTAATTGACATTTGATTGATTCCTCCATCTGTTTTCTCATCTTGTAATGTTGTTTATAAGATTGTACATAACTTTACTTATTTAACTGTTGTTGATGCCAACTTAAGTTAAAAGACTGACAAGAATACCAAATACAGTGGCACTTTCGAAGGTTTCTATATCACCATCATCTTTATACTTATCCAGTAAAGTACGGTACATAATTCAACTATGTGACAGGCTTTTCTCTTTGTAAGTGTTCAGATATGATGCTCAGGTATAGCTTTCACTTTTAAATATCAGATTGTTTTAATTCTTCATTAAAAACATCCATTATTGATATTATTGTCTACCATTTAAATGTGGTTCTTTTTTCTATTTTTGAAACGAATATTAGGGTAATGAATAATGTAACCGAAGTTACTGAACACTCAGACAAATATCCAAACTTGATGTTTACAAATCTCCACATTCATGACTCATGTTCATGTTTGTAATTTCATGCTGATAGTTGTCTAGATACTCTTCTTTAATCCTATCCTTGGTTAGAAATTATGGCTGTTTTGTCAATTATCTGTCAGCTAGGTAAAAAAACCCTCTCAGCTACATGTAAGTTTATAAGTTCAAAAGCTCCATTGTGGGTTAGGGTTTCCAATTGTGAAGTGTTGGAAGTATGTTTTAAACTTCCAGCAAAGGGTCTGCCTGCTGTAGCAGATGATTAAATGCATGCATAAGATTAATAATTTTCATCTCAGATTTGATATATGATATAACCTGTTTCAAACATGCTATTATGTATTGTTAAAATGCTGTCAAGTATGTGTATATTATGCATCAAATGGAGGAGAAAAGAAAAACACACAAAAGTAGTTAACCGGTTCCTGTTGTTAGTAACTTATCATATAATTTAATCTATTGAGATTTCGTTTTCTCTCTTCATCCTATTGGTTAACCTAAAGTATATCCTTGGGTGGGTGGGGTGTTTTTTCTGAGATCATGATATAAGCAGCAGGGGGAAAAATGTCCTTAGCCTCATCTGGTTATTTTATGCAAACTGCTAAATCCTTTAGGTTTCCATATGGCATAAGTTAAAGGATGTGGAAATTAGCAATAAAATATATAATACCTAAACAACTTGTTTTTTGAAAACAAAATAAATAAAATAAACAAAACAGTAAAAACTAGGTAATTGCAACATAAACACGAATACATTATAGAGAATGGCTAACTAATAGATAGAATCATGTTCTAAAACTAATTATGAAAACTAACAATGATGGACAGATATGCATTTTAAGGTCCAAGACAGGGTGCAATTTTCTTACTTAAATCAATATTCAAAATATGTAAAATAGCGTTGATGGTCATGCAAGACACAAAATTGCTTACCTGGAAATTGTTTCACAAAAAGTTTGCTTTGTAACATGTTGATAACATGAAATATTTATAATTGGATCAAATCATTATTAATTTTACGTTCTTCAGAATTCTGACTTGTATCATTCGATGTTCTAGAAACAGATGTTACCGGTCTTCAAATTTTACGAAATTTTCAGCAAATAATCTATATATGTGTAGCCTAATTTAAGGTTAAAATTATAGGTTGACAAAACCGGGAACATGTTAAAATTGAAAATCAAACTTGTGATTACACCATTATGGAGCTAAAATTTGGGGTCATCTGCGAAATAAATGATTATCAGCCGAATTCAATATTATAGCTATCAACAATAATGCAATACAGATATGATCAGTGATCATTCTAGATTATTTTACAAACAAATAGAATCAGGAAGATGCTATTATGACGGTTATTGGCGACTTTAATTACACATACCCCTATATTCAGACCCCCTCTAATACAAAATGTTGTATTTAAAAATTTTAAGTAGTTAAGAGGAAATCTATATTACTGATGAAGTGGTCATTCACCAAGCAAGCAATATGCATAATATCAAAAAAATCGGTGCGTGGGCAGAACCCAATGTAAATTTCATATACCGTGAGACCACCCCTTTTCATTTTTTTTTTATAATGTGTTTCTTGTATTGTTATTCTTTCACCACAATCCATCCGACCCAGGCGGATCCACAATCTTTTTGTAACCCCTCCGACTCTTGGTATGAGCACGGCTTCATCCTGACAATATTTCAGCCTTTAGTTAACCAAGAGAAGAGGCCCAAGTGTTACAGTACAGAACATTTGGGAATTTATTTGGTGTGGCAAAATCAAGAGATTCCTTTAACCCCTAGGCCTTCAATAGCTTTCTACTGAATGTTTTAAGGTGGTAGTGTTATTTTAATTAGGTCAGATATGTTGTATTGTTTTATTCAGTCATTTTGGGAATAATTGCAGTTTGAATTAACGCCTTTTTAGCATTTATATGGCACAAATTAATAACTACTCACATATGCAAATTTTGCTTTCTGGTCACATGGACAGATTTGCATGTATGCAAATTTTGCTCACGTAAGTAAAAGTAAATTTTGAGATTTGCACTTGCTCTAGACCAAGTGCAAATTTTGCGTATATGCAAATTTTGCGTATACGCAAAAGTGGAAAAATTGCGGTCACATGGACAGATTTGCTTACGTGAGTAAAATTTGCGTATACGCAAAATTTGTATACGTGAGTAAATCTGTCCATGTGACCAGGGATTAAGAGTATTGATCCCAGACGGAAATTAAACGGAAAATCCAAACCCAGACACCAAGCACAGCACAAAACACCACAAAAAATGCTACAGCACACACGTTACAACACGCACATGGAGATGTGTGCAAACATGAGCTGCTCCATGTGAAAACCAACAAGGTGGTTTCTGAACAGGTCCGACACAAACCAAGCTGTGCACAGAATAGGGTTAGAAGCTTGCAATTTTGGTTTTAGAAGGGATGAGATATTGTACTATCCGTGTGGCGAAAACAAAGGCACTGATCAGCTTCGCAGTCACTGCAAAGCTGGTCTGCGCCTTTGTTTTCGCAAAGGCAAATTGTTTGTTTTCTCATGACGCGGTTCATACATGTATGTTATGTTGCTTGATTTGACAAATAAATCTGCTGTTCTGTTCAAAAACATATACAATCCAATTTTGTAAACATGTCATGCTTTTGTACTTTTAAATTTCGACTTATCCATGAAAAAGGGCGTGCAAGTGAGTTGTCGAAAATAGACGAGTGACAACGGATATTTTCGTTTATGTCCGTTATTAGGTAATATGCGTATTAAATCATGCGCATTTACTAATTTGATTCTCAGTTGAAAACTAGACGAGTGGTTACGAGTCCGTCTTGCGTTGCAACATAGTTTTTATGTAGGGAGTGGGGGGTGTCGAGGGTGTGGGTTCGAAACCCATAAATTTTTATTAATTTTGTTATTTTTCATCTTTTGCATTTCATTTGTATTTTATTAAGCTCTCACGAAAGTATAGCTTCTTTTAGGCTTCTTGATTTTTATTATATACACATAAAATTCCTCCGTTCACTTTTTCATTGAAAAAAAAAATATATATTTTTTTTTTCATATTTAATATATAGTTTAGAAAGTTTTCTATGTCTTGTATAACAGGAGTAGTAATGGATGCCACTCTGGCGCTGGAGGTTTTCAGAAGAAGACACCAGAGTTGCATCCATTTATACTATACTGACGTCAATAAAAAACGCCTCATCGAAAATGTTGCATAACATGGCCAGTAGATACACAATATGAACAAAATTTGCATTTTCCTTATTTTTACGTTCTCTCTCATGGTATAGCATAAACCGAATTTGGTTAACATGCGCACTTTTCGCAAAACTTGCGTGGGTGCACCATTTTTAAAAATGCATGCTGACGTCATTGTGCAGACGTTTTTGACGTGAAAATTCTTTAAAGCCGTGCAAAGTCGTTTTACAACCTTAAGAACATCAAAATTTTGAAACAAAAAAAATTACTGGACTTCTTGAAGTTGAAATAATGAAAATAACATAGAGACTTTTCACAAGAAAATAAACAGACGGAACGAAAAATTGATACTGTTCGGTTTCTGGCTTTCGAACCGACTCCATAGTCCGGGACCTTCGTTCACCTCGGCATAAGATTCCCTCTATCGATTTTTGTTACCATACCTCTTTCGCCGACGCTTCTGTGGCAAAATCGTTTTGACGTCGACGTCTTTTATGCTTACGAATTCTAATGATGAAACATTTCAAAAACGATGCCGTTATATTTGGATGCACACCTTGAGTTAATTTTCATAACGTTGTCGCATTATTTCAAATGAATAGCCAAGAATGGAGCAATGGTATGCTGACGCTTATTTTCCTAGACGTCAAGTACACGTTATCCGTAAGGACGTTCGTTTCACGATGAAAGGCATGAGAAGTAACAATAGAAACTATTCTTTGCCAAATAGCCATGCCAAGATAGCCTATGAAAACTTTTTCACCATTTTGACAGAGATTACCATTTAAGCGTTGATCATTAGCTGCATTGATGTCAATTACGCTAGAGAACGAAATTCGGTTTTCAAAAAATGTGGTTCAACAACATATGGTCACGTATGGATATCCCACTCTATGGCTTATGTGTAGGTGTTTCAAAGGAGGCTTTCAGTAATCGAAAGAAGCGATGCCTGATAAACTGGTTCATGAACAGAATAGGCATTTTGTGAGGGGTGTATGTTTTCAACAGCATGTCATTTTTCAAGCAGCTGTCTAAATAATTCCGTTTCAGCATTTCCGAATGCGTAAAAGGTAAGCAAAAGATATGACACATATTTAAATAATTGAAGTTGTTAATCTTGGCAGTATGACGTGTCAAAGTTGACTGAGGCGTTTTTTGTTGACGTCAGTATAGTAATAGGTCCAAGAAAGCACGTTTTCAGCCTGACTGCTTTCGCTACGTGGTCGTCATTGAAAATCTGACAGTCATTTTTCCTTTCATACTTCAACTTAATAAAGGGCGATACATGCATGACTAGAATTCTTACAGAATGCAACGTCACATAACATATACACAAAATTTCTAAAGACAAATAACTTATATTTTGAGCAAAAAATAAAGTGTTGGCACTCCGAAATTTCAAGATTTTCATGAAATTTCCGACCACAACGACGTCCAAATACCTCGTCAACGTTCTAATGAAACGCCATGGTTCTTGCATAAACGTTGTTTGATTTGGTATACATGTAACTGTTATGTGGCCTGCATTTTGTTTGCTCAGTTGAGTCGTGGCCGGCTTAGCGTCTCAGTCAACAGCATTGGTAATATCGGGACGTTGCCTCCATTTTATGGGAGATGTCATGACACCCAAAATGTGCTTGAAAAAGAAAGTTAACCCAAAAGCTTACATGTCTGGATGGTTTGACATGAACCATTTTCCCTGGGCTGAGCGGTAACCAGTAATCAGTGGCCTCTACATAATTTGTGTTTTTTATTCCAGGCGGATAAGAACTCTGGTTGCTATGGCAACTTAAAGTTTCCATTGACTTAGAATGGGAAAAGTGGAAATCGGCTATATTTCCGCTAAAATTGCAGACACTTGAATTTTGTTTTTGCAGAAATGTTTATTGAGTAGTGTTTGACGTTTCTCGCGAGTTTTGTCCTAATCCTTTATTTTAATTGGTTGCTGGGGTCCCATAAAGGGCAAAATTTTGAAAAAAAAAAAAAAAAAAAAAAAAAAAAAAAAACATTCAAAAATCTTCTCCTCAGAAACTGTCAAGTGGATGAATCCTGTACTTTGTATACATGTTCCCGACAGTAGCCTCTACATAATTTGTGTTTTTTATTCCAGTCGGATAAGAACTCTGGTTGCTATGGTAACTTTAAGTTTTCATAGACTTATAATGGGAAAAGTGGAAATTAGCTATTTTTTGAAAACTATTGCAGCCTGAGATCTGAAAAGTGGTAGATGCAAACAACTAATGGATTAGATGAAGGTATATGATTAATTTAGGTCAAGGTCATCTCTTGACCTTGGCCAGTCTGTCGTCCATACACACTTTTCAAAGATTTTTTTTTTCTCTAAAACCACTTGGCCAATCAAAGCCAAATTTTATATGAAGCATCTATAGGAAGTGGGAACCAGTGTGTATATAAATAATCCAGGTCACATGACCAAGATGGCCGCCATGCCCATATATAGTAAAAACCATTAAAATATCTTCTTCTCCAGAACCGGTGAACCGATTTCAACGAAACTTTGCATGAAGTATGGATGACTCAAGTACTACAATGTATATATAAAACATGACCCTGTGGTGACCTTGACCTATTTTATGGCAAGGTCAACATAGGTCGTCAATGCATTTGAATGGGAAAAACTTTTAAAATGTCATTTTAAGTGAAAGTCTTGCAGGAAATGGACAGTAGGACTGAAATTTAACGATTCTGAAAAAATGGACCCCAGGAGCCCGTCTGCTTTTAAAATGTTATTTTTTGAAAACTATTGCAGCCTGAGAACTGAAAAGTGATAGATGCAAACAACTGATAAGAGTAGATGAAGGTATGTGATTAATGTAGGTAAAGGTCGATTTTGGAAACATAGGCAAACATGGAAACATGGGAAAAAGTGACAACTAGGTCTCGGGTAAGCATTTACAGGACCAATGATCCTATGGAAACCATTGCAGCCATAGGCCTGAAACTTGACCAAGATGACCGTCATATCCATATATGGAAAAAAGACAACACTTTGTCCAGTGACTGTACTTGTTGACTCTCAGGTGAGCGATCGTTGCCCTTGGGCTTCTTGTTATTATTGTCATCATGTATCATTATTGTTTCAGGCTGATTCATGCTGTAGATTGGTACCCGACATTACTCACGCTAGCAGGCGGAACTCCTGGTAAACAGTATACTTAGCCTATGTAAAATACAGTGATTTTAAAGCTATCAAAACTGAAAATTCTAACCTGATATTTTTTCTTTAAATAGATATTTAAAGTACACACTAAAACAAATTGGAAACGCCTCACTGCTTAAATTGCTTAAGCCTGGTTTTGTTTACGTCACATACATGTACCAAAAAGCTAATGGAACTTGAAAGAGCGAACGTTGGCGTCATGGCATTACGAATACATGGCCATATGAGCCGCCTCGTGGGAAAACCAACAATGGTTTCTGACCAGGTCCGACACAAACCGGACTTCACTGCCACAGAAGACAGCTAGAAGCATGAAATTTCGTATGTAAGAAGTAGGGGGATTGTAAGTTATCCGTGTAGCGAAAACAAAGGCGCTGATCAGCTTCGCGGTTACCGCGAAGCTGATCTGCGCCTTTGTTTTCGCATATGCAAATTGTTGTTTTTCCCATGAGGTGGCTCATATAATATGCAGTAATGTTTTTCAGCTCTGAAATCGAAAAATTTTCAGCGGAAAAAAAAATGCTGTTTTTCTTATTTTTGCTCAAAACATAAATTGTGGGTGCACGTTAGAACCGCCTCGACACCGCCTCGTCGATGCGGTTCTAACGAGTACCCACAATTTGTTTTGGAGCAAAGATAAGAAAAATAGGTATACCCCTGCATTCCCCATTTTTTCTACATAAAAGTGGGGTTTAAGGGGGTATACTTGTCACGGGCATGTTTTCCTGATGTAGTGAAACGTGATTGAGGAATTCGGAGAACCCGGGGAAAACCACCTTCTTCGGGTGGGAGATCACTTCCCCTCCACATTTTTGACCGGATTCGAACCCGGACCACAGAGGTGACAAGCGAGTGCGTTATCCACCACGCTATCATAGCGCCTCACTATTGACGGAGGCGTTAAGCCGTGAGGCCATACAAACCAATTCTGATCGCCAACTTGTATGACCGTTTGTCATTCTACTGATTCATTCGGGTCAGCTAAGATCAGATGACAATTTTAAATTTACCAAGTGTTATGCGATTGTGTAACGAATTCTTCGACACTAACTTACTTAAATTGAATTGCAGGATGTCAAGATCAATTAATTCTCACTGGCCTAAAAAATCATGTTGATTGGACAAGCCATTTTTCACAGTATAAGTTTAAATAACCAAAAATACCCCCGAAACAGGTGTTATACTGTCTCACTTAAGAATTGCTTCTTTTTATGTGTAAGGGGATTGAAACTGACACTTTATTTGCATATAAAATATTCTGTGGCTAGTAAGTGGCCATATCCCCTTTATTCTGCCGTTTATTTGAATGGGCTACGACTATTTGTTTTTGAGTTATGCCATGATTACTAAAGCTGATGACATGTGCCAAAATAAGGTATTTTAAAGTGAGAAAAGTGACCTGCCAGATAAGTCAGACTGTTACATCCAATACTACTTCCAATGTGTTATAAACAATATTTGGACATACCTTATCGATAAAAATCGCCAGTCGCGTGACTTACTTTTGTTACTGGATAGATATTTATATCCCAAATTACTGAGGACAATGTAACAAAAAAGTGTCCTGTCCGTAAGATGTCATTTCTCTATGACGTCACATACTTCTGGAAGTTTAAATCACATTGGGAAATGGAGTCTTATGAACTGATAATTGTCATGAGAAAAATATTATACCAACGCCAATGACAATGTAGAATTATAGAAATTATATTTTGGTAAAAAATGTCCTGTCCGTAGAGAAAAAATCTACAATAAAAAGTGCAAAATTTCTAAAACCAATGAACCCAGAACCATCAAATTTCACATGACGCATCTTTTTATCAGAACACAACTTTTATTACAATATAGGGTGGAATGGATTAAAACTCTGGTTACCATGGCAACGGATAGGTCCCATAGGGTTATAATGGTGAAAACAATGTTTTCTTATTTTCTAGCTAGCTATTAATCTGATTCTGTTCAAACTTAAACCAGGATATACACACCAGCTTTAAGTATATTAAGTTTCGGCCGAATCCGATTCCTAAGTAAGAAGTTAGCTCCCCTTTCTTAATTTTTCATGATTTTGAAGAAGAAATAGAATTTTGGTTATAACGGAATTCTGTTGCATAGAATGATTAAAAGGTATATATTTTCCGAAACTGTTTAACTTACAGATTTCGGAAAAAGTGAAACAAAGCCAAGGGTACAACTTTTACAAAACACCTCTGAAAACAGGTGAAACAAAAATTTGCTTCTGATCGTAGCTGAGACGATTGCATGAAGTCTGACTTGACTTGTTGATAATTCTTTCTACAGTCCCTGTCCATTGGGGCCGTGTTCAATAGATGTGATTCTGCTGTATCCAGGCAAAGCTTATAAACTAGTGCCTGACCATCTGATTAATGGTCTGAGCCTGTCTAGGAAAAGAGGTTTAAGTCAAACCACCCATACATATAAGTCTTTGTGGCCACAGTTTTAATACTAGGGTTGTTATATTTCATTTTAAGGGCATTTTAGGTGTCATGATATCCTGATTTGTGTAGAACTCCCATAGAATGGAGAAAACGTTCCGACATGACCAACGCTGTTGACTGGTACGCTAAGCCACAATCCAGACAAGGGGAGCGCGGTGGCATAGTTGTAGAGCATCGAACTCCGACTCGAGAGGTTCTGGGTTCGATCCCCACTGGTAGCACCGTGTTGTGTCCTTTAGCAATACACATTAACTCCCCAGATTAATGGTTAAAACCCAGGAAGCGGTACTATTGCGAAAGAAATAAGAAGACAGCGATTGTTTTAGATCCTGCGCTGGATGGCGTCAATCAATGGCCAATGATCAGTGAAGGAGAAGCCTCGGCGAGGACAGAGTTTGTGTACAACATTAACGAAATAAGGGGACATGCTGCTATAAGGTAACTGCCGCGACATGAAAAAATCCAACAATGTGGTTTTCGAACAGGTCTGACTCAAACCAGCCTGTACATTTACAGAAGATGGCTAGAGGCTGGAAATTTTGGATTTAGAAAGTAGAAGAATTGTACTGCGACGCTGATCTGCGGCTTTGTTTTCGCATATGCTAATTGTTGTTTTTTATGACGCGGCTCAACTATTTTACGTTCTATTCTTTATCCATACCCCATATTTTAGGCGAGATAGACAAAGACTGATACCCACAAATTTCTTCGTACGACCAAATATTTTGAAATATAAAAAAAAAAACTACTGTCAACTAGGACGAACTCAGTCTCGCTAATCTGGGAAAATTTTGTAAGAATTATCATGAAACAATTTTCTTAACATTTATCTCAATAGAGCGGTTGCCAATTCTGCCGCTGATCGCTGTTATAAAATACTTTTGAGTGTACATCACAAACTAGAATCTCCGTCCCGACATGACTGAAAATTGTTGACTGTGATGTCAAGCCGCAATACAAGCAAACAAAAATCAAACTCGAATCCTTGAATCCTTGCCTTATTCCAGTGTCTAATCTGAGTGTCGAGATTTGTCACGAAGATACATTTGATATTGCTTATATGTTATCGTCTCTTCTTCTTCTTCTTCTTCTTCTTTTTCCGTGCAGTCATATTAGAAATTGTTACTTTATTTGTGCAGTATATAGCCAGTGTAGTACCAACGTGATATTTCATGACCTTTATATATAAAGTAAATAGTTTTGACCATGGTCAAACAAAATCAATAATTGACAGAGATCCACAGAAATGTGTGAAGAAACCCTACTTTCAGTTTTCTTCATTTTGAACTGTCTGTGCACTATTTAGCAAAATTTTGATCTGCATCGAGACTTATTTGGTATGGAAAACGCCTGGTGGTGCCCTTGCATTTCGTGTTTCGCCAAGGGTAAGGGGTGATATTAGAAAGAACGAAAGTGCCCAACGTATGCCCTACAATACTGTGTCCCTTGTTGAATATAAGGGGTGCATTAACTTATTTACTGCAACAGACAGACCCTACTAGAAAAGTGCATACATGTTTACGATATAGAGAAGATCTGTTTGATCATGGTCGTTGCAATTTGTAAGGCTCATCATGGGGCACCTCCATACTCTATGTCTCTATTAATCAAATTACAGAAATTAGTATTAATATATGATTTCGCTGCAGGCGTACGCTGTGGGTATCCAAATGATACGTACAGAGTATGGCTGCAGGTACAAAATCTATCACATATTCCGTCTTAGCTCAAAACTGCATTATATCTGAAAATTTCTTCTCCGTTATGGAGGTGTTCCCGTGGTGTGCTAATAGGGAAAGTTGATGTGTACAAACATACTTTTTTCCTCATACTCGCCCATCAGATTGCTACTATTATTCCTTCTTTCGAATTATATTTACGTATTCAATCCATTAACAATTTACACTACTGTGTTTAACACGTATTTAGTAAATCTCAATGGGTTTGTTACTGTGCGAGAAAATGGAACGCCAAAGCTGTCTGATGGTAAGGAATAAAAACATTTGATTCATCATCGTCATTATATCCTGCTCACATTTGATTATATGTTGTATAGTGTGTATTATATAATGAGAAAAGTACATTATATGTTGGACCAGGTTCTTTGTATTATGAAAAGTTTCATTATATGATGAGTAAACATCTTTATATTATGGTAGACTTACATTATATGCTGATACAACCTCATTATATGATGTGACAACTACATTATATTATGGGCTATTGTCTTTATATGCATCAAGTGCATTATATGGTTCGATAACTTCATTATATGCGCAAACTTCATTATATGCGCAAACTTCATTATATGATGTGACAACTACATTATATGATGTGGACGATTTTGCGAGAAGAAGAAACAACATCAAGGAAACATGCACATGAAAAGTATATCCCCATAAACCCCAATTTTATATAGCAAAATTGGGATGTGAATGGGTATACAGTGTTTCTCAATTTTGCTCATAACATAGATTGTTGGAACACGTTAGAACCGTCTTGGCGACGCGGTTCTAACGTGTACCCACAATCAGTGTTTTATTAAATAAACATTGAAACCATCGAATCTTTTCAATTTTATTTATTTATTATTATTATTATTATTATGATTATTATTATTTTTTTCCAATTTTGATAGTTTCAGACAATTCCATATTAATAATATTAATATTGCATGGACATGTTTTTGTAAATAATAATGGTAGTCAAAACAGTTTACTGTCGAGGCATCGGTTTTTAGCTCACCTGAGCCGAAGGCTCATTGGGAGCTTATAGTATGGTACTCGAGCCGGCGCCGTGCGTCAATCTGTCCGTGCGTCCACATTTTCAAAGATCTTCTCTGAAACCGCTCGGCCAACCTAAGTCATATTTTATTTGAAGCATCTTTAAGAAGGGGACACCAATGTAGATATAGATAATCCGAGTCACATGATTAAGATGGCCGCCATATATGTTGAAAACCCTTCAAAAATCTTCTTCTCCGCAACTGGTGGACCGATTTCAACGAAACTCGGCATGAAGCATCGATGACTCAAGTACTACGATATGTATATAAACTATGACCCTGTGATGACCTTGACTTACGACAAGGTCAACATATGCAGTTGAATGGGGAAAATTGTTAAAATATCATTAAGAGGGAAGATCTTGCAGGAAATGGACTGAATATCAATGATTCTGAAAACAATGCTCTCACTCCGGGTAATAAACATGTATATTACCATAATATTAAAACCTCTTCTCCCCTGAAACCAATACTATCATGAATATAAAATTAGGTCGCATGACCGAGATGGCCACAATGCCCATATAATGTAAAAAATCCCAACTATACTCGGCCAAAAAAGTTTTGGACCAGCAACATTTTTCAACCGCTGTTGGGGTATTTAGCAATCAAACACAAAACATTTAACATATATGGATCCTGTATTCAATTCCGGATCAGAATAAAAGAAAATTTCATGTTAAAGTGTCACCTTGCTCCTGTCAGAATCCGCTAATCCTTACAGGGGTCATCCAAAAAAGTGAACGAAAAGTCAATAATGTGTATATCCACCATTATTACGCCGGCATTCACGAACGCTATTCTTCGAAGAATACACAAGTCTAAGAATAGTCTGATGCGGAATTTTTGCACACTCTTCCCTCAGAAACCGTCGAAGGTCTTGCAGTGTGCTGTTCTGATCCAGACGTGCCGACACAGCTCTCCCAAGGACGTCCCAAGCATGCTCAATGCACGACAAATCTGGCGAAACTGCAGGCCATGCCATTCTGTTCACATTGTTCCTGTGTATGAAGTCATTCACAATACGCGCTCGATGCGGTCTGGCATTGTCATCTTGGAATATTGGGTCAGGGACTGGCATCTGACGCAGGAATGGCAGCAGATGGGGCGTTAGAATATACCGTTGTCCGTTCAGATTTCCATCAATAAAGACCAAATCTGTTTTCGCAGTGGCAGAAATTCCAGCCCATACCATAACTCCCCCTCCTTGAAAGGCTACCGTAGGGATCACCGTGGCTGGAACATGTCTCTCTCTACGTCGTCGCCAGACCCGTTTCCTGCCGTCAACTTTATTGAGATAAAACTTTGACTCGTCGGAGAACATAACCCTTCTCCATTGTGGATTATTCCATCCTGCATAAGCACGACTGAAGGTCAAACGGGCATCCTTATGGCGTTGGGTAAGTTTTGGCTTCTTGACTTGAATCCACTTGCATGGATGCGATTCCTCACAATCTGAATAGATACAGGCCGGGCTCCTGGTCCCCTAACTGCATACAGTCGCCTTGTTGTATTGTCCTCCAACAGGCATCTTGTAAATGAATGTGCAACACAGAACTGATGCTTATAACTTTAATTGGTCTTAGAGCATAATTTGCATACTTTTGGGAGTGATTTGTTTTTGAATTTAGAAAAAAATGCATGCAAGATTGCTGAAACAGTTGCCTTGGTTGCAATAAAAAATGATTTTGAAGAGAATTCTGGAGGCTCAGGTCATGAACTGCATGAAATTTAAACTGAGATGTCCTCTTGCATCAATGTCATCAGAAAATGACAGAATTTTTAATTGTTTATAAGGAAATTCCTAAAATTGTGATATGCAAGATTTATCACCTTGCCTGACCACCTTGCAAATTTTGGCCACTTTGGTTCACTTTTTTTGACACCCCACTGTACTTTAAAGCACCGTCACGCACTACTGAGTTTGCTAATGCTTATGTTTCATACCTTTCTAAAGAGTTTTAAAGTTGAAAAATTATTTGAGATCCAGAAAGGCACAAAATATGTTACTATAAACAAATAATCTGAAAAACTTGTTGGTGGTCCAAAACTTTTTTTGCCGAGTATATTTTTAGCTCACCTGAGCCGAAGGCTCACAGGTGAGCTTATAGTATACCCATGCTCCGGCGTCCGTCCGTCGTCCGTCGTCGTCCGTCCGTCCGTCCGTCCGTCGTCCACAATTTCAAAGATCTTCTCCTCTGAAACCGCTCGGCCAATCAAAGCCAAACTTCATGTGGAGCATCCTTAGGAAGGGGGAACGAAAGTTTATATAAATGGTCCAGGTCACATGACCAAGATGGCCGCCATGGCTATAAATAGCAAAAACCTTTAAAAATCTTCTTCTCCAGAACCAGTGGGCCGATTTCCACGAAACTTGGTATGTAGCATTGGGGATGCGGGCCCATCATAGTTTATATAAATCATGACCCTAGGATGACCTTGACATATTTCACGGCAAGGTCAACTTAGGTCGCCAATGCATTTGAATGGGAAAAAATGGTAAAATGCTATTTAATGGGTAAAACTTACTGGGAATAGGCAAAGGGACAGAAGATTAATGTTAATTGAAAATTTTAGACCCTGGGGGGTTGTCTGCCCCTGTCCCGGGGCTATAAACATGTATATGACCATAATATTCAAACATCTTCTTCTCTGAAACCGCTAGGCCAATCAAAGCCAAACTTCATGTGGAGCATCCTTGGGAAGGGGGAATGAAAGTTTATAACAATGGTCAAGGTCACATGTCCAAGATGGCCACCATGGCTATAAATAGCAAAAACGTTTAAAAATCTTCTTCTTCAGAACCAGAAGGCCTATGATTTTGAAACTTGGTGTGAAGCATCTGGGAATGAAGCTCTACAAAGTTTATATAAATCATGACCCTGGGATGACCTTGACCTATTTTACGGCAAGGTCAACTTAGGTCTCCCATGCATTGGAATGGGAAAAAATAGGAAAATGTAATTAAATGGCAGAAAACTTGCTAGAAATGAGCAAATGGACAGAAGATTTACGCTTAAGAAAATATTTTGAGCCCAGAGGGTTGTCTGCTGCTGCCCCGGGGCTATATACATGTATATGACCATAATATTGAAACATCTTCTTCTAAGAAACCGCTAGGCCCATCAAAGCCAAACTTTTTGTGGAGCATCCTTAGGAAGAGGGAATGAAAGTATATATAAATGGTCAAGGTCACATGACCAAGATGGCCGCCATGGCTATAAATAGCAAAAACGTTTAAAAATCTTCTTCTTCAGAACCAGAAGGCCTATGATTTTGAAACTTGGTATGAAGCATCTGGGAATGGAGCTCTACCAAGTTTATATAAATCATGACCCTGGGATGACCTTGACCTATTTTACGGCAAGGTCAACTTATGTCGCCCATGCATTTGAAAGGGAAAAAAATAGGAAAATGTCATGTAATGGGCCTAATGGCAGAAAACTTGCTAGGAATGAGCAAATGGACAGAAGATTTATGCTTATGAAAATATTTTAGGCCCAGGGGTTGTCTGCCCCTGCCCCGGAGCTATATACATGTAGATGACCATAATGTTAAAACAGCTTTTTCTCAGAAACTGCTAAGCCAAACAAAGCCAAACTTTATGTGGAGTATCCTTAGGAAGAGGAAATGAAAGTTTATATAAATGGTTAAGGTCACATGACCAAGATGGCCACCATGGCTATAAATAGCAAGAATTTTTAAAAATCTTCTTCAGAACCAGAAGGCCTATGATTTTGAAACTTGGCATGAAGCATTAAGGAACGGAGGTCTACAAAATTTGTATAAATCATGACACTGGGATGACCTTGACCTATTTCATGGCAAGGTCAACTTAGATCGCCCATGCATTTGAATGGAGAAAATTGTTAAAATGTCAATTGAAGGACAAAACTTGCAGTTAATTGGCAAATGGACTGAATTTTTATGATTTGAAAAAGACATTGACTCTAGGAGTTATTCTGACCCTGCCCTAGGGTTATATACATGCATTGTACCATTCTAGTCTAACAAGTTCATGTATATATCTCAGGTCTCAGGTGAGCGTTTACAGGACCATTGGTCCTCTGGTTCGTTTGTACAATGACTGTACTTCCTGACTCTCAGGTGAGCAATCATTGCCCTTGGGCTACTTGTTTTGTTATCCGAAACAGTTGTTAAAAGCCGATCCTAACCGGCTATTATTTAGCGTCTAGGAAATATTTTTGTTTAATATAGGGACGGTAAATACAAGCTGTTGGAAGGCGGAAACCAACCCGGTGGTCATAATTGTTGGTACCCAGTGCCTACTGGCCCCCGTGATGTCATAGACCTGAATGATCTACCGTGTCCACGCGATCTTCCTCAGTATCAGCTGTTTGATCTTGAAGGTAATTGTATCATCCCATCAAGGTTACTGCATCTGCCCAGGTTTACAATCAGTTAATGGGGCACATGGAGTATAAAAGCCGAATTAAGTGTCTTATCTTACGTAAGGTGGAACCTTGGATCAAGTCCGTTCAGCCCGGGACGACGTTAAAGCTCACTTGCTACTACTACTTCTACTTATTTCACTTTTTGACTAGACACCAACCTGTCAACATCTCTCTGAGCTCTCCAATAAACATCACCAGCAATAGTTAATTCTGATTGGATAATGGAAAGTGACCTGTGGAATTTTTGACAGCTCTTATCAGCAGAATAAGTATTATACATGTAGGTACTCCTGTAGGATTAGAGGCGCAACTTTGCCCCGGGTGGCTAACCCGAATGATCCAGTCGTCTAATTACGTCCTGTCTGTCCTCCATGGAGGCTCTGCCTGCCGATAGAGGGCGTGATAAATCGCGTTACCGGGTGGCAAGAGTTTAATGACCTGAGATTACCTGTTGACATTTAGTGGGTGTGGCTTGACTACTGGCCCAGATTGGAATACCCATGAAACTTTATCAGCTGATAAGAGTTGTCAAACATTTTACAGGTAACTTTTCTCCCTATAGCATTACATTACGAAAACTTGCCCATGCAATATACAGAGATTTTTTAAGTTGTAAAAATTGAAAGAAAAAAAAATCAGTAGAAAATCTTTGATATTTTTCTTATTTTTTCTCAAAACATAGATTGTGGGTACACGTAAGAACCGCATCGGCGAGGCGGTTCTAACGAGTACCCACAATCTATATTTTGAAGCAAATATATGTATACCCCTGCATACCCCAGTTTTACTATATAAAAGTGGGGTTGAAGGGTGTATATATTGCACGGACCTGTTTTACTGATGACAACCTCATCGTTTGCGTAAAATCAAAAAATAATTATATAGAGGAT
This sequence comes from Rugalucina vietnamica, assembly GCA_964017185.1. Classification (NCBI taxonomy): domain Eukaryota; kingdom Metazoa; phylum Mollusca; class Bivalvia; order Lucinida; family Lucinidae; genus Rugalucina; species Rugalucina vietnamica. Next base: position 1,170,154 of record OZ024877.1, on the reverse strand, counting down.
ATTCAAGTTTTTGGAGTGAATATGAGTTTTATTTCATTGCGTGAAGTGAAAAATTGCCGAAGGCACGAATGAAATGTATAATTTTTCACTTCACGAGATGAAATAAAACTCATATTCACGACAAAAACTTGAATTTTCTTTTTATTATATTGCATGTAGTCATTGTAACGTTGCGCGCTAACGCATATGACGTCAAAATCTTAAATGACGTCATTACGTCGCTATTGTGTGTGAACGTTCACTGCGTCAACAATAGCATAGATTATAAAATTAAGTCATGTATAAATTAGAAATAAAACGGTGGAATCGTAATTTGCGTATTCCCAAATCTTGTATTTTCACATGTGAAAATATAACTGTTTTATATTTTCACATGTGAAGATATAACTTTTTCAAATATTGGTTATATTTAATACATATTTCTCTATATTTCATCACTTGCCATATAATAAATCGATTTATTTAAACGTTTTATCTGTACATATTTTTATTCAATTTTACGTCCCTTTCAAGACTATTTCAGCTCATATGAGACGGGCCAATCAGTAGTTGGTCGAAAACGGGAGAAACCCTAGAAAAACCACTTGGCCACTCGCAAGCAGCTGTACATAATAATATTCCAACTGTTTCCATTTATAATTTATCTCCATTTTCTAGATATTCAATTTATCAATTGCGCATGACCCAAATAGATACCATGTATATTGTATCTGTCTTTTAGTGTTTGAAAATCATAAATTAAACCATTCTCATCAATTTGGTCAACAACATTCCTGGTACCTTTATTATGTCATTCATTTATAATGCAATTTCTGTTTCCTTTTATTTGAGAATTGCCCCATAAAGGTGAGTATATAACTTTTACTAGACTATGGTGCATGTTAGGGATTTGAAATTTCGTGTGTGTATTCCTCGTGAAAAAATAGATGACCCGTATTTTTTCATGTCCGAGTTACGCCCCTTTTCTCAGGGCGTTATGTCCCTTTGAAAACAAAAATTGAAAATGTTGTGTGAAAGATATCTCAAAAAGTGTTTACGCTAGAGCCTTCATATTTTGTACACTGGTTGGACTAACCTGATTAACTTTTGAGAACTTTCCGTTTAATTTTGACAAAAATACGGAATTTTGAAATTCTGATTGATTTTTTCCACTTTTCAGTGAAATTTGAAACTTATGAACGAAAAACTGGAAAGAAAGTCGACAAACAGTTCCTTCTTGTAAGACTTGTTTATTCCGTTTTGCTTTCAGCTGACCCGACAGAACACTTTGACATTGCTGACCAACATCCAGATATTGTGGCAGATATGATACGTAAACTGGAAAAGTACCGCGAGTCGTTGGTGCCGGCTCATCTTGAGAGTGGACGAGATTTTCCTTTACCAGACATTGTCGCACAAACAGGAGTTTGGTCTCCAGGATGGTGTTGAATGTTGAAAATGTTAAATCATTACGTAAACACCTCTTGCTGTGTACCGATTCTTTAGAGGTGTAGAAATGAAAATTGTCTGGTTATTTATTTTTTATTAGTATTATTATTTTATTTTTTTTTATTTATTTATTTATTTATCTTATTTTTGTTTTATTTTGTTTAATAAATGTTTCTTATTTTTCCTCTTATTGGTTTAAACAATATTTATTTCAATCAAGTCATACATACAATCATATTATTATATGGTACAGGATTTGATAAAAAGCAAATGCTTATAAACATCATCTCCCGCATGCAATTATGCCTGTGATGTATGCAGATGATAAGTGAAAAAAAGGTCTAATAGCAAAGAAATGTGAAATAAAAAGAGTGAGGCACATAATAATAATAATAATAATAATAATAATAATAATAATAATAATTATAATAATAATAATAGTAATAATAATAAGAAGAAGAAGAGGAAGAAGAAGAAAAGGAAGAAGATGAAAAAGAAGAAGAAGAAAAAAAAGAAGAAGAAAATGATGATGATGATGATGATGATGATGATGATGATGATGATGATATTACACGAAAAAGTGTGAAAAAAAAACAACCAGAGGACCAATGGTCCTGTAAACGCTCACCTGAGATCTGCTGCATATACCAATAAACATGTATGAATATTATGGTATTTTATTCCAGTACAGGGGCAGATGAAGCCCTTGGGCCATTTTCTTTTTTCTGAATCTTCAATATTCTGTCCATTTGCCAATTTCCTGCTGGCTTTTCCCTTCAAATGACATTTTAACAGTTTTCCCAATTCAAATGCATAGGCAACCCATGTTGACCTTGCCATAAACTTGGTCATGGTCATCACAGGGTCCTGATTTATATATACATTAAAGTACTTTAGCCATCGATGCTTCATGCCAAGTTTCCTTGAAATCAGTCTATTGGTTTCAGAGAAGAAGGTTTTTGATGGGTTTTTACCATATATGGGCATGGCGGCCATCTTTGTCATGTGACCTAGATTATTTATATACACATTGATTCACCCATTCTATAGATGCTTCACAAAAAATTTGGCTTTGATTGGCCAAGCGGTTTCAGAGGAGAAGACGTTTGAATATTATGGAAATATACATGTATATTGCCGCGGGGTGGGGGCACATGAGCCCCTGGGGTCCAATTTTTTTCAGAATCATTAATATTCAGTCCTACTTCCCATTTCCTGCAAGACTTTCACTTTAAATTACATTTTAAAAGTTTTCCCCATTCCAATGCATTGGTGACCTATGTTGACCTTGCCGTAAAATAGGTCAAGGTCATCACAGGGTCATGATTTATATATACATTGTAGTGCTTGAGCCATCAATGCTTCATGCCAAGTTTTGTTGAAATCGGTCCACCGGTTCTGGAGAAGAAGATTTTTGAAGGGTTTTTACCATATATGGGCATGGTGGCCATCTTGGTCATGTGACCTGGATTATTTATATACACATTGGTTCCCCCTTCCCATAGATGCTTCATGTAAAATTTGGCTTTGATTGGCCAAGCGGTTTCAGAGAAGAAGATGTTTGAATATTATGATAATATACATGTATATTGCCCCGGGGTGAGGGCGGATGAGCCCCTGGTGCCCAATTTTTTTCAGAATCATTAATATTCAGTCCTACTGCTCATTTTCTGCAAGATTTTTCCTTTAAATGACAATTTAACAATTTTTCCCATTCAAATGCAAAGGGGACCTATGTTGACCTTGCCGTAAAATAGGTCAAGGTCACCGCAAGGTCATGATTTATATACACATTGTAGTGCTTGAGTCATCGATGCTTCATGCCAAGTTTGGTTGAAATCCGTCCAGTGGTTCCGGAGAAGAAGATTTTTGAAGGGTTTTTACCATATATGGGCATGGCGGCCATCTTGGTCATGTGACCTGGATTATTTATATACACATTGGTTCCCCCTTCCCATAGATGCTTCATGTAAAATTTGGCTTTGATTGGCCAAGCGGTTTCAGAGAAGAAGATCTTTGAAAATTGTGGACGACGGACGGACGGACGACGGACGACGGACGACGGACGGACGGACGGACGGACGGACGACGGAGCATGGGTATACTATAAGCTCACCTTGTGAGCCTGACGGCTCAGGTGAGCTAACAAGAAAAGCCCATCACCGATCGACAATACCCAGTTAGAGAGGAGGTTAGATTAACTGCAGAGAAAACGTTTCGGTGCCTAACAAGATATTTTGGAATTAACATGAGATACCGAGTTTCTGCAACTAGAGTGTAGTGACTCAGGCGAACCTTCCTGAATTCAGTAAGGATTTTTCCTCTAATTACACATCAGGAAAACGTGTCCGTGCTATATAGAGGTCCCAGCGATGTAGAAATCAATGCGTACTGCGTATGTACACCCGATTTTTCGCTCTGTACGCATTATAAATTCAGACCTGTTCGTACCATGTACGCAGTAAAAAAATCAGCGGTACGCAAACAGTTTACGGTTTTATGCGTACTCAGATAAAAAAAATACCTTTAAAATTGTCATAAAATAGTGTCTTATAATACCTTTTTGCAGATATATTGCAACGGTTTAAATGTAGATTAATTATTTTTCTTGCCAAAATTGAACATTTACGTGGGTTGGGATTTAAGTTCGTAGACTTTCCTTGTAAAAGATCAGATGCCTGTCACTAAGAAATTAAAATGCTATAATCTGAAAATACATTCTTTTACCTATCATATAAGGTATAAAGCATAATTCTACTCAAAATAGTGTTCGCACAACAATGAATTAAACACAATGAACTTTCATCACCCGGGGCACGTCGTGGAAATTCTGACGTCAAAACTACGTCAAATTTCAATAAGTGTCAGCATTAAAACGCCTTGTTTGTAACCAAACAACAAGCCATGCCTTTACTTATTCGCAAGATTTCCTTCAGGGATCTCGGAATTATTATTGTGGAAATACTTCGATCATCAGATATAGTTCTTATACATAACTTTCTATGCGTATTATGCATATCAGTGTTTTAAATCAAGAATGTTGGCATTAGCATTTGAAGACTAATTGTAGACAAGTGCATTTCTCATCGTTAAAATTCAAGTACCTCCATCTGAAATCTCACATACCATTTTAAAATACCACTGCACGATCTGTTCCACAACTGTACAACACATCTCTATCATTTTGAATGTTTATGTGGGTATTTCATAAGATTTGATCAATCCTGTTGTTTCGACGTTGCCTGTTTACGCCATTTTTCTTTTCCAAGCAGCGCGACTAGCAATACATTTTCTCTAATAACAAATCAAGTCGTCGACATAATGCTTAGAAATTTAAACTGAGATAACAACATGATACTGCAATGCCTTAAACTGATTTGGCTCAAGTTTTAGTTTACAATATGATATTTATTAGTGTGTTCTTCAACGCCACATAACTTCAGAATTGTTAGAAATTCGACGTGCCCCGGGTAGCGAAACCTAGGTCGCTATGGAGACCATTTTATGAGCACTGCGCAAAGTGTCTTGAAAAATATTGTAAACACGAAACAAGGAGACATTGTTTCTTTATAATAATGCATAAAATATCGGATAAATGCTGTAATATTCAATCAGTAGTCAAAGTCTACGAACTTAAATCCCAACCCTCGTAGTTTGTCGCAAAATGTGCAGCAAAGGGTTAGAAAATCAGTTAACAAATAAAAAAAAGTTCCGGTCAAAAACATTTTGAATAGGGATTTCCAGAATTAAAATCTCATGAAATGGAGGTAAATAGTTTCCAACATTTTTAAAAGTCTGAATATTTTGTTAGGATTTCTAAAGATTATCATAAATTGACATAAAGACGAAATCTTTATGACCAAGTATTTTTTTTTTCTCCCAAAAGTAACCATTTTTATAAACTCAGATTACCTCTCTTGCCAATGCAGAATCCCTATTCAAAATTCATTTTGGCCATTAAAACTTTATCTACTGACCGATTTTCAAAATTGCATTTCATGTGCGAACAAACTAAGATTATGATTGTGACGTGAAAACGATTTCCTATTGTCCTCCAGACAAACATTTTCTGCGAAAAAGCACTATCAGGCAAGGTATAGACTAGTATCATATTTTAACTGCCGCAAACCATATATAACTGCCGCAAACCATATATTCACCTGAGGTGATGATCAGAAATTGATCGACTCAGTATCAGAAGATAGATAGCTCGATGCGCCAAGCGATGAAGTAGCACGTGAATGTTATATCAGTGCGAAGTGCCTCAAGTTTTCCGTTACACTTCGGTTGCTTACATAGTAAAAAAAAGTACAAGTAGGCAAAGATCAGGAAAAGGCGCAATCAGAAAAAGACTCCCACTCCAAAAACCAAGGTGGGAAAAAACCAAACTAACAATCAGGCACTATACCATGAAAACACTTCGTAAGCCGAATGAGCAGCTATTTTCCCAATAGGTGGCCGCTCAGTTACCTTAACTTAACTAAAAATATGCAAACATACATAAGGCGCTTACAGCACAAAAATATTTTAAACACCAAGACATAAACCAAAAAGAACCACCACAGAAGTATCGACTTGGAACGATCAGTAACACAAAGTTACTGGCGGGTTTAAATAGATTTTACACGGCCGTAACCTCACCGTAAGTATTTGTACTGTTACAATCTGAATATCCTTTCACGTGTTACTAAGTAGACTCGTCGATCTTTTGATCAAAATCGAGCCATACTCGGATAACAGCATTGTTTTGCCTGTAATGGTTAATATACAAAATTACAAGGCCGGATGGACGGATAGCATCAATTAAATTACGAAAACTTGCCCATGCAATATATAGAGATTTTTTTCACCTGTAAAAATTGAAAATTTCATCAGAAAAATTTCGATATTTTTCTTATTTTTGCTCAAAACATAGATTGTGGGTACAAGTTAGAACCGCCTCAGCGAGGCGGTTCAAACGAGTACCCACAATCTATGTTTTGGAGCGAAAATAAGAAAAATAGGTATACCCCTGCATACCCCAGTTTTACTATATAAAAGTGGGGTTTAAGGGGGTATTCAGTGCACGGACATGTTTTCCTGATGAATCATCCCCGTGTTTAAGTCCGCTGAACCCTCTTTTAGTGAAATCCATACAGGTCCATACAGGACTCGCCCCGGGGGCGTGATGGGAAAAACATAAAAAAAATCTTCTTCTCCGAAACCACAAGGCCAAGAGCTTTCATATTTTGTATGTAGCAATGTGTAGTGGTCATCTTTATAAATCCTGCCAACCATGCCCCTAGGGTCAAAAATGGCCCCGCTCCGGGGGTCCTTAGCTCATCAGAACTTTTAAAGTGTCCTGGTGCAAGTAACATGAAAGTGTTTAGAAAAAATATTTCTATATAATTTGAAATAACAGAAATTAATCTGCTACAAAGACAAGTAAGATACTAACAGTTTAGAATATGCGACGGCGCTCGAGGGTCTGTCTTGTTTAACATATACATAGTATATAGTAGAGGTGTCGGGTTTGCATTTAGTAATTGGGCTTTTTAATACGGTCCGAGGTGCCTCATCATTGCAGTCTCGTGCGCAGACGCATATTCTATCTACCTAATCTTGTATATACGGCAAACGTGCATTTTGGCATCTCTGATTAACGGGTGCAAGAAAGTCCCCAGCGGGCACATGACGTCATAATGACGTCATATCAACGTCGATGCGACGTTATGACGTCATGTGCCCGCTGGGTCATGTACAAAGATCACAGAGAAGGAGAGAGACACAGACAAGCTTATCCTTCTTGGCGACTTTAATGCCAGAGTGGGTACAGACCACCAGACCTGGGAAGGAGTTATAGGTCCAGAAGGGGTTGGAAAGTGCAACAGCAATGGTCTCTTGCTTCTCAGGAAGTGTGCTGAACATGATCTTCTAATCACCAACACAGTCTTCCGTCTACCTAATAGGAACAATACATCCTGGATGCATCCCCGTTCCAAACACTGGCATCTCATAGACTATGTCATAGTGCGGAGAACAGACAGGCATGATGTTAAAGTGACAAAGACTATGTGTGGTGCAGACTGCTGGACAGATCATAGACTGGTTGTCAGCAAACTCAACCTAAGAATACAGCCTGCGAGGCGACCTCAAGGCAAGAAAGCTCCTAAGAGACTGGATGTCTCAAAGCTGAATAAAGACAGCATGAGACAAGATTTCTTAACAGACATTTGCAACCAACTTGATGCAATGAATCTCAGTTCAGAGGACCCCGAAGAAAACTGGACAGTTTTCCATAAAACAGTTCTTTCTTCAGCTGCAAGCACCTTAGGCCATCCATCTCGCAAACATCAAGACTGGTTTGATGAGAATGATGATGAAATTCAGAGGCTTCTTGAAGAAAAGCACCGTTTGCTCAAGGCACATCAAGATGATACTAGCTCAGTATCAAAGAAAGCAGCCTACAGCAACATTTGTAAGACAGTCCAGACCAATCTTAGGGACATGCAAGATTCCTGGCTGAGGAAGAAAACAGAAGAAATTCAGTCTTTTGCGGATAGAAAGGACATGAAGAAATTTCATGATGCACTGAAAACCATTTATGGTCCAAAGAGTTCTGGAGCCACCACATTGCTCAGTGCAGATGGAAACACTCTTCTCACAGATAAAGAAGCTATCTTGGAAAGGTGGGCAGAACACTTCAATAGTGTGCTTAATCGACCATCAAGCATCAATCAGGATGCAATCGACAGACTTCCACAGATAGAGTGCAATGTTCTGTTAGATGAATTTCCTACCGTTACGGAAACAAGAAAAGCAGTTCAACAACTATCATCTGGCAAAGCCCCAGTTGCAGATGTAATTCCTGCCGAAGTTTACAAGGCTGGGGGGCTACCCATGGCAGAGAAACTGACAGAGTTGTTTCACTGTATGTGGAGGAAGGAGGCTATCCCACAAGAATTTAAGGATGCATCCATAATCCACCTATGCAAGCGGAAAGGAAATCCTCAAGTCTGTGACAATCACAGAGGCATCTCCCTCCTATCAATTGCTGGGAAGATACTTGCAAAAATTCTGTTGAATCGTCTGAATGCTCATCTTGATCAGACGGGACTTATCCCAGAAAGTCAATGTGGATTCAGAAAAGACAGAGGGACAATAGACATGATCTTCACAGCAAGACAGCTTCAGGAGAAATGCCAAGAACAGAATGTAGATCTATACATGACGTTTGTTGACCTCACCAAAGCTTTTGACACTGTTAGTCGTGATGGACTCTGGAAAATCATGGCCAAGTTTGGCTGTCCACCCAGATTCATAGCTATGGTGCGTCAGTTTCATAATGGCATGCAGGCACGTGTGCAGAATGATGGAGAGTTCTCTGAACCATTTGAAGTAACAAATGGGGTCAAACAAGGCTGTGTTCTGGCACCAACACTGTTCAGCATGATGTTTTCTGCCATGCTTATGAATGCTTTTCAGGACAGTGACACTGGTTTTCCAATCAGGTACCGTTTTGATGGCAACATATTCAACCTCAGAAGGTTGCAAGCCAAAACTAAGGTCCAGACTGATGTGCTAGATGAGCTCCTCTATGCAGATGATATGGATAAGAATGCCAACACAGAGGCAAAAATCAAAGAGCCATGGATCAAGTCTCACAGTCATGTGATAACTATGATCTCACAATCAGCACAAAAAAGACAGATGTTGTACACCAACCAGCCCCCGGAAAACCATATAATGAACCAACCATCACTGTGAGTGGGCAAAAACTGAAAGTTGTTGACAAGTTCACCTACCTGGGAAGCACTCTCTCCAGAGCAGTGCATATTGATGATGAGATCACTGCCAGAATTGCAAAAGCTAGTGTGGCATTCGGAAGACTCCGTGCAAATGTCTGGGAGCGAAATGGAATCACGCTTGACACCAAGCTGAAAGTCTACAAGGCTGTGGTACTACCAACCCTCTTGTATGCATGTGAGACCTGGACAGTATACCAACGCCATGCAAAGAGACTTAACCATTTCCACTTAAGCTGTTTGAGAAAGTTGTTAAAAATCAAGTGGCAGGACAAGATTCCAGACACAGAGGTCCTGAGGAAAGCAGGGATGCAAAGCATGCATACAGTCTTAAAGCTAGCACAGCTAAGATGGACTGGCCATGTTATAAGAATGCCTGATGCGCGACTTCCAAAGAAAGTTTTCTATGGAGAACTACAGGAGGGAAAGCGCTCTCAAGGTGGCCAGAAGAAACGCTACAAAGACACCCTCAAAGCCTCTCTGAAGGATTTCGAAATACCAATGGGGTCCTGGGAACAGACTGCACAGGAGCGATCAAAGTGGCGAGGTCTCATCAACAAAGGAGCAGCTGTCTATGAAAAGAAGAGAATCTGTGAAGCTGAAAGAAAGCGAAGAGAGCGCAAAGCCAAAACAAATGTGCCACCAGCAGACTCTATGACATTGACTTGCTCTACTTGCAACCGACAGTTTAGAGCCAGAATTGGCCTAGTCAGCCATCAAAGAACTCACCAACACACATCAGCACTATTCAAGAAATAATGATGGTCTTTCTCATTAGTGAGAGACGAACTATCACAAAGATCAAAAAGTGACATTGAAAAAAAAAAACAGCAAAACTTAAGTGTGTTTTTGACGCAGCGACGGTTTGTGTAATAACAATAACATGTAGAAAACGAGTTTCAACACAAAAGGTATTTACAATATACAAAATCGTACTCGGGCAGATGACAAGTTTTATAAATAACGTATACACATTGTGCGGAAGGGTATACTATACAAATAAACAAAGGACTATTGTACTATACCACAATCCTAAGTTCATATCTTAACAAATACCTATAGGAATGTTTTAAAGGATTAATCTAAGCGGAGAGCGGAATCTGAAATTGAAGATTTATAGAGAGGTCATCTCATGCTTGTATGATGACAAGATTTTAAGTTAATAATATGTACGTTATAATATGTATGTTATAATGGACCGACGTTTGGCCATTAGAAGACGATACTGAACGACCGGGGCGAACCGTTTTTGTCTAACATCTGTTGGCCATGTTTTTACCGATGTATCCCTGTATGACAACGGTTCCCACCGATGGTGTTAGCAACACTAGTACCGAATAACACAGAGCACATCTGCGCATAACCATGGCAGGGTTGACAGTAACCGGGACATAGCCTTGGACAACCGACCGGGTCTAAACACAATAAATCCGGGACACACGCTGGGTCATGAATCGAACGGACTCCGTGGCTAAACTGACCCATGCATTTTTCTCAAAGGGGGGCAGGGGCCTACTTAAAAGACGCGCCTGTCAAAATTTTCATTCAACATAATCTAGGAAATCGATATGAAGTCTTGATGCATGCCCTACCCACGTTTTGGAATCGATCTTGGATTCAGTTACAATGCGATCGAGTCAGATTTCATATGACCGCTTACATATTTTTCATCCCTGTAAGTTTGGTCCATTCCACGTCGGCTACATGTATAAAATGTATTGAATTCGACCAAGTCATATTCTTGTGATGTCAAGTGAGTGCATGTAGCTTTCTCATGTTTTGTTTGCAAAATACTGAACAGTGCAGACTTGCTGGCTAGCAAACCTTCCAAACATAATAAAGTAAGTAGACAACTATCAATGTATTCCATTTTATTACATTCTAAGAAACAATAATTATATATGTATTTTTGTAAAATATTAGTTGAAAATAAAACTGATTTTCATCAGAAATAGGATGAAATCGCAAAACCTCTTACGAACACCCCCTTCTGACGCACATTATACGCACATGGCGGCACAAATCAAGTGCGTCTTTCACGGTCTTGCAATGATAGTCTAACAAAGAGAAACTTATAAAATACTTCTTGGAATTGACAAAACGCCAACTGTCAATCAAAATATTCATTGACCAGTAAACTTGTGACAAAACCTAGGACTAACAAATGTACAAGGGTGATTGTTGTTACACAGCACTACAGTAACTCGCATGTAAAGTGAATGGTGCTTAATCTTTGTATAATAGTATGACTCCAGTTTGGTCAACTGGCCAAATGCACGCTTTTTTGGAGTACGAAACATGAGCAATACGCAATATCTAAAAGCTTGCCCTTCAAACAGAGTGTACATTTCAGACGTTACTTCTAATTGATGGACATCACGATTTCAAAGGAGCCAACCCACACAAATGTCTCATTTCTTTAAAAATGTATTCAGCATGATAAATAAAATGACAACTTCCGCACTGAAACATAACGCAAACTGCGTTTTTCGTGAATTTTGACCCTTTCAAATTAAAGAAACTCTGTTTTGCAAAAAACGCAATATTTTGATCACACATTGAAGCTGTTTTGCTTAACTTATGTGGTTATGTTTTAAAGCACATTTTGGATGTCATGAAATCCTGGTGTTTGGTAGAAGTCTCACAAAATCTGAGGCAACCTCCCGACATGACCATTGATTGGGACGTCAATTCAACTGAACAGACTAAAATGCTTAAAGGCTGAAAATTTTATCTTCAGAAAGTAATTAAGTTTTTAGGGAAATATTTTCTGTTTTGTGTTGGAGGTTTCCTTAAGTATAGGTAGCACTGGCCGACATATAAACGCACATGTATTGGCGGACCCGGCCTAGACCGGACAGTTGGATTTTGCAGGAGAGTGCGATGGGTAGGTGGTAGAACATTGGACTCCGAAAAGAAAGGTCCTGGGTTCGATTCACATTCCAGGTTGTGACCTTGTAAGACATATTAACATCCCATAGTATTGCTTTATGCCCAGGATGTGGTGGTTCCGCCACACATGACATAAAGTTGTTGACTGGGACGCTAAACCTCAATGCAAACAAACAAAATAAGTTCGATGTTGCATTGATAGGAGGCGCATTTAACGCTCTTGTATGATATAATAAATGTTTCGCAAACAAAACAAAACAAAACAAAAAAAAAAAAAAAAAAAAAAGGATTGCACCGTCCGAGGATTGAACCCCCACTCTTCTGTTTGGAAAGCGACCATGGAGGTATCCATAAAATATTTTATACGTAGCAGCTACATGTAAAGTCACCGGACACAAGTGGAATTAATTTCACTTGAGATGATCCCTCAGGTAAACTTCAGTTTCCAATTCCTAGTTCAGTTTAGACTAAATCTTTAAATGTCCATTTGGATCATAGATACCCTATAGGATTTAATTATATTCCGTGGCACCAAACTCTAGGGGTGGGGCTAGAGATCAAAATCTAGGGCACATTTATAAAGTACAGTAGTTACCAAGATTAATATTCTGTAGGTCTATATCTTGACAACCATGTGTCAGAACCATTCATGTTTACACCATGGGTACCACATAATGGCTAGACCCAAGGGTCCATGCAGGGGGTCAGGGTGAGACTTGAGGTCAAGATCTAGGGCATTTTTTTTTAAGAATGACATTCTATTTCATTGCAATCTAGGACTGAGGACCTGACCCACAATGTCCGCGCTTATGTCCTAGATTGAGTATACACGTCAGCTCTGTATACTGCTCTAAAATAGATCTGTCATTCTTAAACTACACTCCCCGTGTTTGTACCCAAAGTGCTTCACAGTGCTTATTTCTAAAATGCTTATGATAAGAGCACTGTCTTTCATTGGGGATTTGAGGTTCAATGTTAGGGGTTAGCATGTGCCGGGTTGTTTGGGTAAGGAGTAGGGAGAGTGGGGGGAGGCTTGCTGGCTACCAGCCGGGGGTATACGTGCCTCTCAAGACACTTTTTTTCTAGTTTCTATTTATAACTAAGAATTAGACATACCGAAAATTGACAACACATACGGCCACGGGTTGTCTCGGTCCTGTATTTTTTTATCTAGGTAGTTTCGGTCATGAGTTTAACACTATTGTTTGCTCTTTTCTGAAAAATTTGAAATTTCAGTTTGTTTTTTTTTACATAGATTGTGAGTACACGTTGGAACCCCATCGGCGAGGCAGTTCTAACGAGTACCCACAGTCTATGTTTTAGAGCAAAAATAAGAAAACTAGGTATACCCCTGCAAACTGTATAAAAGTGGGGTATATGGGGGTAAACATTTCACGGATATGTCAAAATAATTGTTAATGCGCACACATCGTTTTGCCTCAAACTGGGCAAGCTCTCCTTTTAAAAAGGGAAATTTATTTCAAGTGAACCAAAATGGTGGACAAGAAGATGCACAATCCAGAGAAGAGCTGTTCTGCTGATGTACGTAGGGTTTCAAGGTCACATTACCAAGATGGTCACCGTACCCATATATGGTAAAACCCCCAACTACTTTGTCCAGTGACTGTACTCGTTGACTCTCAGGTGAGAGGCTACTTGTTCATTTTACCGCTGAAAAGAAAAAAAATAACTGTATACATGTATTGCGTAATAAATACGGTCAACCCTACCACGTATGAGGTAGGGTGATATATGGCTGATCGTTTAAGAAATGGAAGGCCCCTTTGGTCATGCAATAAGTTTGTTCACAAAGACTAGTTGACAAATCGCACATTATCAAGGTGCGCGGTGGCATAGTGGTAGAGCATTGGAGTCCCAGTCGACAGGCCCTGGGTTCGATAACCAACGACGGTACATAAATTACCCCTCAAAGTTCTCGTAAATACCCAGGAAGCAGTGGCTCAGTCCGACATGACTGCAAAATTGTTGACTGAGACGTTAAACCTTAATACAAGCAAACAATCAAATAAAACTAACTAAAAACCGCACTATCAGGGTGACCCTGGGATTGCTTCATTACATCTATGTTACTGAGAATAAATGAAAGCGTCTAAAACGTCACAGCGGAACCGGAAATTAGATACTGATGCTTGATAAAGAGGAAACTGGTGACAGCTAATCGTTCAACTTGAATCAATGACCCATCAATAATTAGCTTGTATTTACATAAAACAAATAACAATTACGCGGGAAAATTTTGATTTTTGTTTAAATTATTGCATGTTCGGGTTTAAAAAAAAAAAATAAATAATACAGAAGTAGCTTAAAATGCAATTTATTGGCGGAAGAGGAAATACTATTTTCAACCAAATTCACGTATAAATAGAATAAAAGGCCATTAAAACCCACCTAAATGCATACATGTATAATCAACAAGTTTAAAATACAGGGCAACAAAGTAGCCCACAATTTACGAAACTAATCAAATCATATGGTACACCATGAAAACTTGTAAATATAGCAAAATAGCAAGAAAAAAATTTGAGGGAGGGCTGGGAAAATTTTTCAGATGCCAGTTTTGGACAAAAACGTCTAACCTTTTCACTGGCCACAAAAGTTATGACCAGAGCGCGATTCTTAGCGCCAAAACTGGAATTTAATAGTCATATGATTACTTAGACATACGTGTGACCAAAAGCAACTAATCGAATATGTTATAATAAACTGAAAATCTGACGTTAAGCTCATATGGCTTAACAGACAAATGAAAAACATATGAAAGAAAACTTCCAGCCCCACCTACCATGAACCATACTAAACCTACTAAAGAATCATAGCCACGCCTTATTATCTTAAATGGAAGCCTCACAAGAATAATTAATCGTTATGTTAACATAACTTCCATTTTATGTGACTTTTACCCCAAATGGGGATGTTATGACATCAATAAAAAAGAAGTTTCAACCATAACCATTCAAGTAAGCCTGTAAGCTGATATGCATGCGGATATATATTGACTTGAATCCCAGGACTTGAATCCCTTTTCCGGGCCAGGCTCAGACCTGAGCCTTTAACCAGTAATCAGGGGCCAGTTGTTCAAAACTAATGATGTCGTTAGTTAACGTTTCGTTAAAATTTCAAACATTAATATTACAAATACACTTGTCATTTTTTGTTGTAAAAATGTGAGAATCCTTTGCACTGCAAAGGATTCTCACATTTTTTCAACAAAAAATAACAGTGTATTTGTTACTTTAGCTGATATTTGCTTAACAAATTTATGTCTTAACGATATCGTTAAGCTAACGATGCTTTGAACAACTGGGTCCAGATGGTCAGTCAGTAGCGTAGAAGCTCTGTCTGGAGGCACAAGCAGTCCATCTATTAATTTAGTCCCAATGGGCGAGGCCCAATTGCACGGAAAGAGGTGGTCCAGAAAATTTTTCGAGGCTCCCTTTGGACGATAGACGAAAACTTTGATTCACATGGTAGCTAGCCTATTTACACTCAAAGAATCTATGATGTGGTTGAGGCCGATATATTCAAGTCTCATCCGAGGCTCTTCCGAGGATGAGACACGAAAAATCTGAAAACGAGCATGCGATTTCCTTGTTGACGCGTCAACACCATCATTGATTATCATTCTCACCCAACTTTTAAAACATTTTGACTCCAAATAGCGATCAAGTTCTGTTCAGGCGGCCATTTTGTTTGGACATAAAACAATATGCAAATTAACCAAATAAAAAATCGAAAAATATTTTTATTTGCACTCACCTTACATAAACATTTAATAAACATTTGAGCCGTCTCGTGGGAAAGCCAACAATGTGGTTTCCGAACAGGTCTGATACAAACCGACCTGTACAAGCACAGAAAAGAGCTAGAAGCTAGAAATTTCAGATTTAAGAAGGAGAGGAAGTGTACTATCCGTGCAGCGAAAACAAACCGCGAAGCTGATCTGCGTCTTTGTTTTCGCATATGCAGATCGTTGGATCATGAGGCGGCTCATTTTGTTTTGTTCACTAAATTCCCTGTATTTTTTTTATCAAAGCAGCAGACTACAAGTCTACTGAAATTAAGTTTTTATTAACATCTGCTGGGCTGTTTTTGTCTCTGACAGTTGACACCCAGCTTGTCACTTCCATATATGGAAATAAACTTGAGGTGTACATTTCTATTAGTTAAATTACAGAAATGATTGACATTTTGAGACAGCTGAAATGTACTAGTACTGAGATAGAAAATATCTTAGACAGGCACACAAATGGATATGCTTGTCTGATGGGTGAGAAAACGGACGCATTACTTTCAGACTTCATTAATCTCAATCGGATGGCTACCTTGTTGGGAAAGAACTTGTTATCTTGCTTTTCAAGTGTGTTTTCGTACAAAAATGTTTTGAAACGTTGTGTGCCGTCTATGCTTTCACGCCTGATATATATGATGTCGTTTTTTAAAAATTGAATTGCGTCGATTCCTGGTCTTGAGGTTATGAAATGTTTTTTCATGCTCAACTGAGCTTAGACTGAAAAAAAAAATGTCCATAAATACATGAAATATATTGAATGCAATTCTTTTGGGTGTAAATCACCCAAACCTGCAATTTATCCTGCTGATAAAGAAGCATAAATTAAATCTCAGTTTAGCTGAGCATGAAAAAAAAGTTTTATTACCTCAAGGCCTTTTTCTTACTTCCAATCTTTTATAGCTTCAGACTAAATTTCTATAAACTAAAAGCTGATTAACAGATAAATTGCTGCTCTCAACATCTACCAGTGACATTGCTTTAATGGAAAATCGCAAAATGTGTCTGGTCTTCGACATCAAAAGTGGAAGCTGACAGAATCGTCAATAAAAATGCATGGGTCACGTCTTAAAAGACATTCTGCTGAAAACGGTTGTCAATTTAACACTGTTCAGTTTCGTTCGTTCAAAGTGGTTATTGAAGTTTAAAAAAAATGATACAGAAGACAGAAACACCTATTTCTGAAACAATAGCCGACGAGAAAGTTGAAATGTAGCATCACGAAAACATGTTCGTGTAATATTTGTGTATAGCAAAACGGGGGTATGCATGGGTATATCATTTTTTCTTATTTTTGCTCCAAAACATCGATTTTGGGTACTCGTTAGAACCGCCTGGGCGAGGCGGTTCTAACGTGTACACATAATCTATGTTCTGAGCAAAAATAAGAAAAATATAAAAAAATTACAGCTAAAAATTTTCAATTTTTTAAAGCTCAAAAAATCTGTGTTTATTACATGGTCAAGTTTTCGTAATAGCGTGTCCATACTATACAATGAGGATATTTTGAATTCAAAAAACGCAAAAAAAAAAAAAAAAAACGGTCAGCAGAAAACCCATTTGGGAGAAATTAGTATAAAATGATACCAATTCCGGACAGTATCAAAATTCAATATCGCCGTGGGAGTCATGATTTGTTTCGTCTTTCAAAACATCGGCAATTACTGGAAATGGATCATTCTTTTGGGAGCATGATAGTGAGACGGCCTGGTGTTTATGAACTATGAGTTACGAAAACTTGCACATACGATATACATATTTTCCTTAGTTGTAAAACTTGAAACTTTTCAGTTGAAAACCTTTTATATTATTTTTAATATTTTTGCTAAAACATAGATTGTGGGTGCACGTTAGAACCGCCTCGCCGAGGCGGTTTCAACATGACCCACAGACTGTGTTTTGGATCTAAAATAAGAAAAGTACTATACAGTTTTACTATACATACATTACATGGACATATTTTGTCAGATTGTCGAACAGAGACGATCTACAGCTATAGTTCGAGCACCCTAGGATGCTTCCCACCATTGGCCAGTTGTTCAAAACTTCGTTAGCTTAAGAACGGTGTCGTTAAGCCCTCAAGATAACTATATACACGATATATCGACTTCAAAAGCAAATACGCTGCTTTTTTGTTGATCACATTTTTTTTTTCAACAAAAATAACTGTATAGGATTCTCACATTTTTTTTTTCAACAAAATAACAGTGTATTTGTAATATTGCCATTTATATTTTGACGAATAGTTGACAAACGACATCGTTAATTTTGAACAAGTGGGCCCAGGGTATTAGGGTGGGACGTTGGCTCTGTCTATACCAGTTCCTCGTACATGTAGTTGCTGAACTCTCCACCTACAATAGCAAAGGGCCATGAGTAACATTACGAAAACTTGCCCGTGCAATAAACAGAAATTTTTTTAGCTTAAAACTGATTGGAAAATTTTCAGCTGAAAAAAAAAAAAATGATTTTTTTTCTTATTTTTGCTCAAAACATAGATTATGGGTACACGTTAGAACCGCCTCGCTGAGTACCTACAATCTAACGAGTACCTACAATCTATGTTTTGGAGCAAAAATAAGAAAAATAGGTACACCCCGGCATACCCCAGTTTTGCTGTATATAATTGGGGTTCAAGGGAGTATACATTTCACAAACATGTTTTCCTGGTGGAAGGTCCGGTGCATGCTCTTCTCTTTCTCCTATATCATTTCTCCTTTCTTGTAGAGTTTTCTTCTTCATTTTACAACATGCTTCCTACAGTGAAACGTATAAGCAGCCATCCAATCGATGAAAAAAATCTTAAGATGGCAAAATGGGGTAGAAGCTGGCATCCATGCTGATATTGTTCCTAGACATGTACTATGACATATAGGGGTGGATGCCAAGTCTGTAAATGACCCTGGGCCTCAGAATTAGGTCAAAGGTCAACTGGGTGCAAAATAACAAGAAAATGAATTAAAACTCTTTTCAGTGTCATTCCTTTGCTGTATTTTCCACAAATTTTCACCGACATTACATTATATACACTTATTATGCATGTGGCGTTTATAGCATAACAAATGAGAGTACTAAGCATATGTCCTAGCAAGGTTAAAGGTCATTTGAGTGCAAAATTACGAAGATATTCGTAAAAGTCCCCAGGAGCTAATTTGACCTACTTTGCATCCCCGCAACAATTTTTCATGGGTGCCAAATCATTTATTGGGACCCCAGAAATGCAAAAATAAATTTATCCTCAAGGATAAACTCTTTTGCACTATGAAAAATGCATGGTTTGCATGGCAACCGTCGATATGATTCTTGAGCATAGGGGTGGGCATACAAAAAATGGTCATGTCTTCGCTGTTACTTGTCCTAGACCACTCAGCCTGGCCTTGTTTTAAAGCTTAGACATTGTCTTTTTATCCAATGGTAAGTAATGCTAGTGATCTAATTTGCATATTCATGAATTTTAAAGAAAACATTAAAAATGACAGAAAAATCGCTTAAATCTATAAATTAACTAATTTCAGGCCCAAACGATCATTGAAATACTTTGTTATTAAACCAGTAATGTCATTTGACAAATTTATTGATGTCATGGGCGTTTCATGACCCATTCATGAATTTTAATCAAAATGTCGAAAATCGAGTAAAAACAAGGGGAAAAACTATCGCCACTGCAAGGTTTTTGATGAGTTATATGATCTATCTTGTATCTATGAAACCAATTCTCATGGCTGCCAGTGTGATGAGAGAGACCACCTTAATGATATAAAAAATATTGTCATCAACAATGAACACATTTGCATGATGTTAAATTACAAATTTGCCACCTCCACCCCAGCGTAATTTTAAAGAATAGGATGTACTCACAAAAATATTCTGTACCAACAATAGTATGCTCTAGAATCTATAATTGGTTTGATAGTGATGAATGGTCCTGGTAATTTAACCTTAATAGCTATTCTTCAAATCAATGAATTTGCTTATTGATGAAAATTAATAAAACACACAAGAAATCAGAGTAAAACCTTGGACAAAATAGGGTGTATACGTACAAAATCACTTGTACCAGAGCTGTTAACAAATCCAGGATGGTGAAATAAGTATCAAATGAATGCTTTGGCAATGTACTACGACCCTAAAGTCTGATATAAGAATGATCTGAGTTTCAATTTCATGAATTTCAATGAAAACTTCATAAATGGGAATGAAAAGTGGAAAAATTACAATCAATTTCAGACAAGCGCGACGAAAGCGGCTGTGCAAACGTGAGAAAACACGACCTGTCAATGAAATATTTTAGGTCACGAGATCAAATGAAAATACATCAAACAAATTCTATCGATTGAAGTTCGTTTGGCCATGCCCAGAGAAAAGGAAAATATATCAATTGAATTTATCAATGTTTTATCTTGATTTACATCATTATCATAAGCTTAGAAGCAATCAATTAGATGACGATCAATTATAGGGTGGAATTATAATAGAAAAAATGTGACTGAATGAGATAAAATGCCTAGTCAAAAACGGTTATTGGCAAATCAACATCTTTTCGTGTGCCGCAGCTCCGTACTAGTGACCTTTCCATTTTCGGAAAACACGCTCACTGACCTTGGTTTTGTTTCAAAATATTTTGGATTGACGAAACAGGAAACGTCGTGGATAAAAGAAATTGATTATAAGTGGGTAAACCTACAGAATGACTTGTATCTCGGCACCCAAAACCCCTCAAAAGCTGAAAATGGCATCAAATGATTGCTAGTGCAACATTATACCATCCTGTACTACAATATATATATAATATGATTTTTTGTTTAATGAATATTAACAAAACATTTCAAATTTAGAGGAAAATTGCGTACATATTAAGGCGTTATACATAGAAAATCAAATACCTCCTATCAGAGCTCCATTTGAAGAAACACTGAACATTATCTTTATAGAAATGTACTAGCAAATTGAGCTATCTATACCGATGTCCAAATGTTTCTCACAGCCAGATCTTGTTTATATTGGCTAACTTTAGATAACTGGATGTAAGGTTAGCTCAGGAGTATGGTTCAAGATTCTTGTGTTACAAAATACCACTTCCAGGCGTAAATCCTTGCATCTAGAATGTATAATTTTAGCTGTTAAATCCTTGATGTAGTGATTTCAGAGGGCATTCCCCGGAAAGACCGACAATTTGCATACTGAAGAAAGGGGCTCTAGCATTAGGTACGTTAACACTGTTACGTAAAATTGACAGTGCATCATACCCAGACAATTAAAGTCGGATGCCACTGACAAGCATTACAGAATCCTATCACCAAAGAGGCCAATACCACTTCCATTCTGCAATGGTAAATGTGCAACCCTACCTCATATAACCACGAAATATTGTGAGGCCCAAAGTAGAATACTCTCCTACAGTACAGGTACATTAGGTGATTAACGTTAAGGACTTAGGGGTGGTCACTGTATATACATAATTGAAGATTTACCTGTATAATAAAGCATTGTTTAGTTTGTCAACAATGCTACATTCTTTAGCATGCATTATCATGGGACTATTGAATATGTTGCAAATACATGGATTTGTGTATACATGATTGTGGAATGAGTGTTCAGCTCAGAGCAAGTGAGTCATTTTTCAGTTACTTCCGGGTTGAAATCGTCGGACCCATTTTTCTTAGCTTTTTTGAAAAAAATAAGACATATTTTTCCATTGACTTCAATCATATAAGAACCTGAAACAAAAGGCATGTCATCTTTCAGCAAAAAATAAGCGCACACGAGCCGCCCCAAGTTACCCACTTTCAGAATTCTCCAGAAAAATATGTTTACACTAACTTTTCCGAGAGAAATACATTTCCATGACCCCAAAATAACCATTTATGTGTCCGATTATGTATCCTAGACATTTAGGCTTTGCGTAATTTTTATTCAAATGTATTCCATTTTCCAGGAAATGGGTCCCAGGAAAACCAGTTACATTTCCAATTTTACACCAAGCTATTTTAAAATTTTAAAATAATAACTATATTAAGTCATTCCTAGAATCAGTATTGTCTATTAGCAATAAATACACATCATCATTTTATTGACCGATTCAACAAAACAGTAGATTTCTGTTTTACATACCCCACCCACTCATGTCAATATTGATAAATCCTTAAATGATCAACCAAATAGATCAGAGAATATCCATTCGAATACGATATCGAAAGATGGAAACATGGCAAAGTAGATCTGAAATGGGAGCGGAATATATTATGTAGTGGCCTCAGGCAAAATGCAAATTTGTACTGGTTTGCTGTACAAGTTGGCTTTACAGCCATGTAGTAGAGTTTTGGCTTATCACGTCCTGGTTCGATACTTGCTCAAGGCAAACGGTAAAAGCAATAACTTTTTCAACTGTTACAATATACCAACCCACTGTTCCTTAACCTACCATACACCAGGGGGTGTGGTAGCCCGGTAGTAGAGTACCAGAGCAATCAAGACACGTTTAAATCCTAGCTCATAACAAAAAGTTGTGGCTTTATTACAACATGGCTGAAAAAATATTGCCTGGTTCCATCAAAGCATAACCAAACCAAACCTTCACCATCCCCATATTACCATTGGTAGTCTCTATAAATACAAACAGCTTTAAAACCCAGTGCCATACCACATACCATTCATACTTAGCCCTATCCTAGCCTACCCAATCTGAGCCTATCCTATCATATCCATGCCCGTAAACCCATCTAATACCTTCAAAACAGTCCATGTCTCGTTTGCGTGGACCAAGGGATGTGGCAGGGTAGAAGTCGCCCATCTTTGATTGGTGGTTTTCCCAGATTTTCCAGTTTCGCCTTCCATAAGGTGTATATAAATTTAAAACCTTCAATGTCAGTGAAATGCAGATAACAATTATATAAAAGTGAATTCATGCCATTGTGTTTATTTGTGTTTACTAAAATGCACAGCTCGCTGAAGGCCCACAAGATGAGCTTATAGGATGGTGCTCAAGCCAGCGTCCGTCCATCCGTTAACACTTTTAAATATTAATATATTTAAGACCGCTGGGCCTATCATGATCAAATTAAAACTAAAGCATCAATGAGGTAGGGGAAGGTTGCATTATGTTAAGGGTCAGGTCAGATCAGAACTCGGGGTTCCGGGGTATCATCATCTGACATTTAAGCTTACAATGAGTAAATCTCTCAGGTGAGCTACAGGACCATTGGTCCTCTTGTTTAATGCAGCCATCTTGGATTTTTGAGGTCATATAATTTGTTTTTGAATTTCTTCTTGTTTCAAAATTATTTAAATATTAGTTTTATGTATTCTCCACTTTAAATGCCATATGTTTAGATTTTATAACACATATGCATGAATTTCTATCAAAAACCCTTATTTTGGCAGCCATCTTGTAATTTGGCGGTCATCTTGAATTACCAATGAATGTCATCTTGAATTACCAATGAATGTCAACCTGCATCATCTGGACTATAAATCAGGATATCCATGGGAATTTATTTCTGTAAAAGTATATCTATAGACACTATTTTACTGCAATCTTGGGTTCATGACGAACTATTTTAAAGAAGTTTACCATTTTAGCAAATGTGTTGTTATGAAAATGGCAAATGCAATTTAAAAATAAATAGACTGGGCTATCTATTCAGTGATGTTTTAAATGTGTTTGTTTCAATACATTTAATATAAATTCATCCATAAAAGGAGTTTAAGCCAAAGATTTTCCATCATTATAATTGAACATCGGTGTATTTATCTGAAAAGTTGCTAAATTGCACTTATTGACCTTTTGACCTTTTGTACCCTAGTTCAGACAAACATGCTTGATAAAGTGTCATATACAATACCTTAGTTTATTATTTAGCCACTAGAATACCAAATCTCAGCATTCAAATCACTAAGTTTGGCCATGATTATACTTGTATATTCAGCTGTGGAAACGTTTCTTAACTTTTGCACTCATTGAACTTTGACCTAATTTCTGACATTAATAGGCAAATCTGGATATGGCATCCGCCCCTATGGCTTCAGGCATACATCAATTAATATGTTTATGACAACAAATTGCTTCTACTCAATTTTGCCATCTTAAGTGAAAATAAGCCTCAAATGATTGATTGGATGGCTGCCTAGTAGAAGCATTTAAAAATGTCAGCTTGCTTTAGATCTGTTAAGACATTTCAAATTCTCTTGATGTAAAGGTCTTCGTGGCTTTTCATATTTTCAACTCTTTACTGTTTCCAAAGCACTAATGTATTTTGTTCGTGATAAACTTTTTCTTTAATAGATAGGATCACTAAAATCTGCAGTCAATTTGTTTTTGTTAAACCAATGCTACAACTTTAATTTTTTCATCATTCTGCTTTGCTGTCGATCAACATTTTTAAGATAAATAAAGCAAGCAAGTCACCTTTAATCTTTAGACAAAATAGTAATGGTAAAAATTTGAGGAAACACAGACAAAAGGAGAAAATAAATCCATCAATTCAGTTTAAACTTATGTAATTTTACTTCAAAAACTTTCACTATCATAGGTAAAAGTAAACAAGGATCAGAAAATGGTGCAATCAGAAAGAAAGTTCCACTCCAAAAAGCCGAGGCGAAGAAAAACCTAAATTGGCAATCAGGTGCTGATACAAAGAGAACATATTTGAAGTCGAGTGAGTAGATATTTCCCTAAATGCGGTCACTCAGCTACCCGATCTGAACTAAATCTACAAATGCACGTAAAAGTCATAAACAAATAGAGCCACAACAGAAGTATCGCATTGGAACGGTAAGTAATATAACATTTCTGTAGTGCTTAATTCACTGATTTTACGGACCCAGCCTCGTCTTCAGCGTCTGCACTGGATCAAAAACGATTTAATTTAGTAGATGTTCAATACTCACTAATACAGATGAACTACATTCCAACATTTTAGACTTTTCATCAGGAAAACATGTCCATGAAAAAATACCCCTTATACCCCACTTTTATATAGAAAAAATAGGGGTAAACAATTGTTTTTATTATTATTATTATTATTATTATTATTATTATTATTATTATTATTATTATTATTAAAAACAGATCGTGGGTACTTGCTAGAACCGCCACAACAAAAATGAGGCGGTTCTAACTTGTACTCATAATCTAAGTTATGCGCAAAAATACTAATATCAAACATTTTCTACAGATTTTTTTTCTCTCATATTTTACAACTTTAAAATTCTCTCTATATTGCATAGGCATATTTTCATCATGAAAGTCGACGACATTTAATCAGTTTCAAATGACATTTCATGAATATTAAAAGGGTGTATTAATTTCAAGAAAGAATTTTAATCATCACATATTGTCGCGCATTGAGTTTCGAATTTTAATCATGCTGCACAGAAAAATTCCAATTAGAAATTCTAGAATCTGAAACTCGCATTATTTTGTTCTATACTATAAGATTGATTTCAATTCTTACGAATGTAGGAACACGACATCTGTACATTTGTTTCAATGGTTTAAGTATAATGCCATTTTGTAAACATGTCTAGGCATCGGTCAGTTTGGTTCCGTACTCCGTTAACAAAACATTTAAAATGGGACAATACTGGCAACATAGTCTTCTAGCTACCCATACCCCCCTCCCCCCAGGGGGAATTTTCTACACTATGATTTTCTAAAAGTACATTGAAAAAGCTATCAAACCATGTTTTCTGCCATCTGGAAGTGGAAGCGTTTGCGTTTTATGCTATGTTTCATTGTATTACCCTAAATATTCATTTTTGCGTTTTAATAATGGGGGTACACATAGAAAACTGAAGATATCTCACTTGTTTCTTATTCTAGACCATTGAATTTGGTCTCATTTTTATGCTTATACATAGCCCTTTTATCCAAAAATAAGTAATGGAAAATATCTAATTTGCTTAGTCATGAATTTTCATTTAAACATTAAAAACGAAACATTTAAAAATTAATTATCCCCATAAAAACTAATTTCAGGCCTAAACTATCATTGTGGCTCATTGTTATTGTACCAATAATACTATTTGACAAATTTGTTGACGCCATGGACCTTAATGAAAATTTTCTCATTTGCATTTTCATGAATATTAATGAAAATGATCATGAATATTAATGAAAATGACTCTATTGACATTAAAAGTGTGAGTGGGTTGTAGGATGTACCTTGCAACCTTAGACCAAATCCTTATGGGTGCCAGTTTGGTCAGAGGATCACTTTAATGTCCATTTGAGTGATCACCCCCACCCCTAATAAGCAGAGAAATTATTGTGGTACACCACATGTATCTTGGCTACTGATAGACATAGAGAGCTGAAATAGTTATCAAATGATTGCTTTGGCAATGTTTTATAATCATGTAATAAGATATGTAAACAACTGGTTATCTTTATGCTCAAATGTTAAAAAGAAGTTCAGGTATTAGAAAAGAAACAGATAAAGGAAGGGGTATACCAAACAAAATTGCTAATATCTCAGTGACCAAAAACTCTAAGAGAGCTGAAATGTGATTCAAATGATTGTTGTGATAATGTGTTATAATCATGTGATAAGATACAGAAAGAATCTGACTTTTTTGATGTTCAAATATTGATAAGAACTTTCAATAGAAGAGAAAAATCACAGAACGATGGAGGGGGTATACCTACAGATATGTTTATATCTCGGCAACCAAAAGCCATAGAGAGCTGAAACTTATAACAAATGATTGCTATGATAACATTCTAAAACCCTGAAATAAGATACATTTACAATCAGACTTTTCTGCTGTTTCACTATTGATGAAATCAATTAAATAAAGTAGAAAAATCACAGAAATTGGAGGGGGTATACCTATGGAAATGTTTATATCTCAGCAACCAAAAGCCATAGAGAGCAGATATTGGTTTCAAATGATTGCGTTGACAATATTCTATAACCTTGTAATAAGATATATAAACAAGCTGACTTTTTTTATTGCTCAAATATTTAAGAAATCTTAAGATATAAGAGAAAAATCACTGTCAAAAGAAGGGGGTATACCAATGAAATTGGTAATATCTCAGTGACCAATCGCTCTAGAGAGTTGAAATTGGTATCAAATGATTATTATGATAATGTTCTATAATTGTGTGATAGACATATAAATAATCAAACTTTCTTGTTATTCAAATATTGATAAGAACTTTAAATATTAGATAAAAATCAAAGAAAAATGGAGGGTTGAGATTCATTTCTAGCCAACGTTTAATACATTTGGCCCAATTTGGATTATAATAGTCTTTGTATCGACTATCTTGTTGAAAGATGCAAAATTACAGTAATTCTCTTTGGCTTCATGTTGCCAAATATATAGTCGAAGCCATGGTATGGCACATCCCCGTTCTCATTAATATGCTTACTGCTCTTAAAAGGATCTCAGTTTTATTTGCATTTACCATTCAAGTACTATGCATATCGATATTTACGCTCTGATAATGCATTCCTACTCATTATTGCTATTGCTTCATAATCATCACATAATGCCTTTGGTGAGATTTGAGCCACTAGAGAGATATGAGCCGCCACATGGGAAAACCAGCAATCTGCATAGGCGAAAACAAAGACGCAGGTAACCGCGAAGCTGATCAGCGCCTTTGTTTTCGCTAATCGGATAGTACAATTCCTCTTCTACTTAAATCCAAAATTTCGAGCTTCTAGCTCTTTTCTGTGCTTGTACAGGCCGGTTTGTGTCGGACCTGTTCGGAAACCACGAGGTGGCTCATATAGTTACAGAAATGATTATGCCGTCATAATTCATTTATTGGTGATTTTGGAATAAACTTATGGGAGCGTACATTCCTCTGAGACTTTTAGATTGAAGCTAACCGGGTCAAAACGTCTCGTCCCAGTAAAAACGTCACCATTCCAGTTCGGTGAATTATCTTCATTACATATGTTTATTCTGTCTGCCTCACTGTTGAGATCGTTGCCTTTGTTTTAGTTGAGACTACCCGGATGACCACTTTCGTGGGAAAGAGCTAGACATCTTGCTTTTCACATTACGAAAACTTGTCCATGCAGTGTACAGAGATTTTTTTTTTTTCTTTTTTCAGAAGAAAAAAAATGAAAATTTCATGGGGAAAAATTTGATATTTTTAATATTTACGCTCAATACATACAATGTGGGTACATGCTAGAACCGCCTCGGTTCTAACGAGTACCCACATTAAAGTTTGGGATCAAAAATAAGAAAATTAGGTTTACCCCTGCAGCAACCCCCAGTTATTTTTTCTATATAAAAGTGGGGTATAAGGGGAATATATTACACGCACATGTTATCCTGATGAAGTGTGTTGGCCAAAAATGTTTTGTTATATATTTTTTTCTCATCCGTTGTCTTTGTTGGGACTTTCATTACGAAAACATGCTCGTGCAATATACAGAGAATTTTTGAGCTTTAAAAAATGAAAAATTTCTAGCTGAAAAATTTTGATATTTTTCTTATTTTTGCTCAAAACATAGATTGTGGGTACATGTTAGAACCGCCTCGGCGAGGCGATTCTAACGAGTACCCACAATCTATGTTTTGGAGCAAAAGTAAGAAAAATAGGTACATGTATACCCCTGCATACCCCAGTTTTGCTATATAAAAGTGGGGTTCAAGGGGATATTCAATGCACGGACCTGTTTTCGTGATGAAATCCCTGATCCCTATGTTCTTATATTCCGTTTAGGGTTTAGATGGATGGTTCGTTGACACATGGTTCCTCCTTTGTTTTGGAGCAGAATTGATAACGCAAAATCAGGGAAAAGCAGTCTAAAAGGTACAAGCAGGCAATGATCAGGAAAAGGCGCAATCAGAAAAAAAAATCCCACTCCAAAAGCCGAGGTGGGAAAAAAACTAAATTGACAATTAGGTACTTATACTTAGAAAACATATCGTTAGCTAATATATACATCGTTAAGACTAAGCATTCATTAAATCGATTTGTTCTAATTCTTTAAGTTTTGGTGTTAAATTTTCGTGCTGTTTGCGATGTATGTACGTTTTCATATATTTAGTAAAGTTCGAGTAACTGAATGGCCACCTATTGGGAAGTAGCTGCTGGCTCGGCTTACGGTATGTTCTCTTTGTTTAAGTACCTGATTGTAAAAAAGTACAAATAGGTATTGATCAGGAAACGGCACAATCAGAAATTCCCACTCCATAAACCGAGGGATGGGACACTTAATTACTTATACCTTGAAAACATGTCATAAGCCGAGTGAGCAGCTATTCCCCAATAGGCGTCCACTCAGTTACCCGAACTGAAAATTATGAAAACGTACATAAGGCCCAAACAGCACAAAAATTCGACTCCAAACACAAAACAATTAGTACCACAACAAAAGTATCGCCTTGGAACGATCAGTAAGAAAATATAAAATTACTGGTGGAAATTATATTTAGTTTTCCCACCTCGGCTTTTACAGTGGAATTATCTTTCTTATTGCACCATTTCAGGAACATTGCTTGCTTACCTATTAGTCATTGGAATATTTGTAACTGTCCATGAAAATAATACGACTGAGGTTTCTATCTGGTTTAATCATATTGCATGGCCAGAACTTTCTTTCCTCCTTGCGTTACTATGGCAACGTACAATCTCTTATTATTGAAATCTTACAAGTTAATAATTTAAAAGGATCATGTATGATGTATTGGTTTTAAATTCATGTCATTTTCAGGGTTGAGTTATTGGAGTAGAAAACCAAATATTTATAGCTCATTGGCTGCTTATATGAAGAAGTAAAGCAATGATCAGGAAATGACGCAATCAGAAAGTCATTCCCACTCAAAAAACCGAGGTGGGAAAAACCAAACTACCGATCAGGTACTAAAAAAACATGTGTAGCAAGCCGAGTGAACAGCTATTTTCCCAATAGGTGGCCACAAAGTCGCACAACCTTAACTAAAATATGAAAACATAAGGTGCTAACAGCACAAAAATTCAACACCAAGACAAAAAAAAAAAAAAAAAAAAAAAAAAAATAAGAACCACCACAGAAATATCGCCTTCTTGAAACGATCAGTAATATAAAATTACTGGAGGGCTTTAATCGATTTTACAAGCGCCTAACCTCACCCTCAGCTTCTGTAGTGGTTCACAACATTTAGTTAGTTGTTCGGTCCTCGTGGTGAATCTCTAACCAGTCAAAAATTCATCAAGGACAAACAAATGAATCACGAAAACCACCATGATGAATCAAAAACGAGGATTCACAGGTTCAGTAAGTTGCCCGACGATGGAGACCCCTGGGCGCAAAATAACTTACTGAAAATCCGGAGCAAAACAAAACACCAGTTGGACCCCGGTGGGCCAAACAACAGACAAGAAGGTCCGGTCCCAACCAACTAAATTGATAATAAAAGTAATTGTTGGATCCTTTGGAAGCAGTAAAACATTCAAAGCGAGAAGATGGGCCATATTGTACAATTTCGGGTAATGAACCTTCATCAGTGACCCTTTACAAAACTGGCAGCGAAAGCCAAATATTTTAACTGCAATTTCAAGAATTTACATCTGTGTAGTCTAAATCAAAGACTCATATTCACAAAGGGGCCAAATAATCAAAATACTGTTAAGAAGATGATTCTTAACGTACAATATATTTGACATACTCCAAATATATTCACTGATCCCAAAGGATCAAAAGAAAAATATAATCTGCACTATGGATGAATAGCTTTAAGTCGGGGCCATCATAGAGTCTAAAGCCCGACCCACCGGCGTGCAATTAAAGAAGGCAGCATAGTTATCAGCCATGATTGGGTTAAAAACTAAGCATGCAGACTGTCGCATAACATTTAAGCTATATCCTATACGTCTGTAACGTGTGACTGACAAAAGAAGCATAGAAGTTGCTTCCAAAGAGACGAATCAGTCCGAATGGTACGGTACTTGATGCTACTTTAGTAATATTCATGTTTCCACATTTTTGGATATGTGTCATATGTCCAGCCTTTCCTTTATAGACTTTTGGCTGAACCATGTTGTGTCCTTGAGCAAGGCTTATTAACTCCTAAGCTAAGAGTACTGGTAAATACCCAGGAAGCGGTGGCTCAATCCCGACATGACTGGAAAATTGTTGACAGTGACGTTAAATCTCGATACAAAAAAGTCCATTTCTCGAAGTGGCGTAGTGTGAGGTTTTTGGAGAAAAACAATTACGAAAACTTGCCCATACAGTATACAGACACGTTTTAGCATTAAGAAATGAAAATAACATCGGAAAAAATGATGGTTTCAATATCTTTGGTCAAAACATTGTGGATACACATTAGAATCGCCTCGTCGACGCGGTTCTAACGAGTAACCACAATCATTGTTTTGGATCAAGAAAAAAAAAAGAAAATTAGGTATCCCTGCATACCCCAAAGTGGGGTTTAAGAGGGTACATGTATACATTACACGGACATATTTTCCTGATGAGTTACTGCGAGATTGCACATTTAAAAAACTGTCATTCAAACAGTTTTTTGTTTTATTTTTTCAGTTTAACGTCCCTTTCAAGATTAATTCAGCTTATATGAGACGGGCCAATCAGTAGATGGGCGAAAACGGGAGAACCCTGAGAAAAACCACCTGGCACACCCGCAAGCAGAACTTGGCTTGATCCTAGCCGCCATACCCATAATTGTTTTCCAGTGCTTCATTTTAATAATAATTTTTCACCACCACCCCCTCTCTCTCTCTCTCTCTCTCTCTCTCTCTCTCTCTCTCTCTCTCTCTCTCTCTCTCCTTCACACACACACACACACACACACACACACACACACACACACACACACGTTTTGGCACTGATCTGAAATAAAAAGAAACTATGAATTTTTTTCAAAGGATTTATCACACATAAGGATAGAATATTTTAAGTTGCTCTCTGTCGACACAGAATGGGTTTGATATGTATGTCATGAAAGTTATGAGAAATAAAAGAACATAGTAATCATGGTAATTACAAAGCACTATTTGTTTTGCCAAAACTGATGATTGATTCTCTTAGTGCATCTGAATTATTGAACAAGTTACTTTTTGCGTGTTGGAGTCAATACCGATATTCATGGTTTCACTCTCCTATGTTTAATTCCGTCAGAGAGTATCTAATCTGTCCGGATTGATAGAACACGCATCCTATTGGTTCTAAATATTTGCCCATTATTCTTGTACATTGATTTTCCAATAATTTTCATGTAATTCTGTCTCAGAGAATTGGCATTACACAGCCAGCATGCTTTAACTGGCTTTGAAAATTTCAAGTGTGTTGTTTTTACTTGGAAACTTAACAAATATTCGGAAATTCCAGAGACTGGTTTGAAGGTAGGTCATTGATAACTGTTACATAAGAATGCCTGATTTTTTTCCATTCTGGAAGTGCAAAAATGGCATTTTATTGTTTATTTCTGTAATATTAGAGGGTCCTGGGAAGATCGAGGCGATTCGCGTTTGCAGGACGTAATTCTCATTCAAATACCGTAAGTACTTAGAGACATCAGGAAAACATGTCCGTGCAATAAATACCCCCTTAAACCCCACTTTTATATAGTAAAACTGGGGTTTGCAGGGGTATACCTATTTTTCTTATTTTTGCTCCAAAACATAGGTTGCGGGTACTCGTTAAAACCGCCTCGGTGAGGCGGTTCTAACGTGTACCCACAATCTATGTTTTGAGCAAAAATAAGAAAAATATCAAAAATTTTTTACTGATTTTTTTCACTTTTACAACTTAAAAAATCTCTGTATATTGCATGGGCAAGTTTTCGTAATGAGAAAAATGTGTATCATAGGCACCCTATCGATCACTTGGGTAATATACAAATAAATAGTAGTTCACATTATAAAGCCGATCCCGAAAAATACCTGGGTGGGGTATTACCCAAGCACTTGTATACTTCCTTGTATCGGCTGAACTTGAGGAATATAAAATACATGCTGACCTGTGCACAAAACACGTCTCTATGTTAAACATATCTTTAGAAAGTTTTACCTTTTTATCTCACAGTTTTATTTTCGTATTGATAAATACTCTCGAGGTATCAGTCCATGAATTTACGGTTTATTATTTTATCTTTGTTACTTTTTCTAAGACTCATCTGATGCCAAGAAAATTATAATCTCATTTCAAAAAGAAGAATATCGAATGCAAGAACTATACGGAAAAGTGATTTTTAAAGATAGCTTACATGCCAATCATTTGATTTATTGTGAGAGATATTCAGGAAGCAAACCTCGGTTTTTGAAATACATAGTGTACAGACCCTTGACTCGATCATCATTAGAATTCTCAGGTGGCGAAGAGATTTGTTTGCTTTTATGACAACTTGGTTCATGTGGCGATTCTTAAATATTCTTGAATTACGTTTCATTTCCAAATACTATGTGCGTGAAGTCTTAATTCCAAGGGTATGGAGCACAAATTACCTTATGATTATTTTGGCCCAAGTTTGAAAAATAGCAGGTTTTCTCTCCGATCGCAATGCAAACGAGGGTCGTTAAAAAGGTACAAGTAAGAACAGGCGCAATCAGAAAGTGACCCACCACCAAAAACCGAGGTGGGAAAAAACTAAATTAACAATCACGTACTTATACCATGAAAACACATCGTAAGCCGAATGAGAAGCTATTTTCCCAATAGTTGACCACACATTTACCAAAACTTAACTAAAATATGAAAACAATCATAAAGCGCAAACAGCACAAAAATTTAAACACCAAGACATAAAACAATAAGAAACACCACAGAAGTATCGCCTTGGAACGATCAGTAATATAAAATTACTGGCGGGATTAAATCGATTAAAAAATTATAGGGCCCTTACCTCACCCACAGCTTCTGCAGTAGTTCACAACATTTAATTAGTCGTTCGGTCCTCGTGTTGAATCTCTAACTAGTCAATGAATCGTCATGGACAAACGAATAAATCATGATAACCACCAGGATGAATCAAAAACGAGGTCTCGCAGAATGAATAAGCTGCCCGACGATGAAGATCCCTGGGCGCCAAATAACTTACTATCTCCGGAGCAAAAGAAAACCACTAGATGAACCCCGGTGGGCCATTTTTTTTTCTGTATTTTTTCACTAAATTCAAAAAGTTTTGTTAATATTTTTCAAAGAAAATATCAAATAACTTAAATATTGTAGTACAGGATGGTATAATATTGCCATAGCAACCATTTGTTACCATTTTTAGCACTATAGGGCTTTTGACTGCTGAGATGCAAGTCATTTTGTAGGTTTACCCATTTAAGTTTTTAACTTTTTCCCTTAAATTTCTTAAGTTTTCATGAAACTTTATGAAATTGAAAATCAGATTATTCTTAAATCATACTTCAGGGTCATAGTACATTGCAATAACATTCATTTGAAACCTGTATCAGCATCTTGGGTTTATTAATAGCTCTGGTACAAGCGATTTTGTATGTATACCCTCTATTTTTTCCACGATATTTCTCCATTTTTAATGTGTTTTTATTAATTTTCATGAATAAGCAAATTCAATGATTAAAATAGGTATCAAGGTTAAATTGTTAGGTTCATGCATCACTACCAGACCAATTATAGTATCCTAGAGCACGCTATTGGTGTGATGTATTTTTGTAGGTACACCCTATTCTTTAGAATATCACTAGGGGTGGGTGTAAAGACTATGTCATTTAACATCATGCAAACATGTTTATCATTGAGGACAATATTTTATGGCATTAAGGTGGTCCCTCTGACCACACTGGCAGCCTTCAGAATTTGTCCCAGGGATGAAAGATAGACCTTATAACCTATCCAATACCTTGCAATGGATATAGTTTTTCCCTTGTTTTTCCTCATTTTTTGACATTATTGTTAATATTAATGAATATGCAAATGAGATAATGCTCATATAGGCCCAGATCATCAATAAATTTGCCATATAATATTACTGGTTCAATAACAAAGTGTTAGAATGACAGTTTGGGCCTGAAATTAGTTTATTTATGCATTTTAACGTTTTTTTCTGTCATTTTTAATGTTTTAATTAAAATTCATGAAAATACAAATTTGAAAATTTGCATTACTCACTATAGGATAAAAGGGCTATATCTAAGCTTTAAAATGATACCAATTTCAGTGGTCTAGGATAAGTAACAATGGAGATATGGTCAATTTTCTATGTATACCTTCATGCTCAAGAATCGCTTTAACGGTTGCCATGGAAACCATGCATTTTTTCATAGTGCAATTGAGTTTATCTTTGAGGACAAAAATTCTTTGCATTTCTGGGGTCCCAATGAACGTTTTGGCACCCATGAAAAATTGTCCTGGGGGGTGCAAGGTAGGTCAAATTAGCTCCCGGGGTAGAGGATTCTGAGTGTCTACTGGAATATTCCCCTTTGAATCCAGAGACATTTAGCCGTTGAACCAGAAACCAGTGTTCGATCGGATGTGAATAATCTGTCGAGGAGGCAGAACAAAACAATTCTGTAGATTCGGAAAGTGACGATTCGCAATTCAGAAAGCACTAATCCGTTACATTCCAGAACCGGACATTGAACCACCAGATATTTGTTCAAATTGTGACAAAGAAGGGCAATTTAAAAAGTGCACTCGATGCAAGTTTGCCAGATATTGCTCCAAGAAGTACCAAGCAGCTGACTGGCTTTCCCAAAGGGAACTGTTTAAAGCAATCCAGTCACTTGGCACTTCTTACAAAGACGCTTTGTAACAAAACCACAGTTTTAAGTTTTTTATTCACGTGGAAAAAACCTCACAGTTTTAAGTGTCTTATTCGCGTGTGTTCAAACTTTTATTCACCAGAACTTTGCAACAAGTGTAAAAAGGTACAAGTAGGCAACGATCAAGAAAAGGCGCAATCAGAAAAAGATTCCCACTCCAAAAACTGCGGCGGGAAAAAAAACAAACTAACAATAGATACTTATACCATGAAAACATTTCGTAAGCCGAATGAGCAGCTATTTTCCCAATAGATGGCCATTCAGTTACCTAAAGTTAACTTACATTGTTCAGTGCTTTTATTCCAAAAAAAATCCCCCCTATTTTACCGGTTATACCGGGTGCGCCGAGAAGTCAACGGCAGAACTCTACGATACAAGAAGAAGAAGATACCGGTATGTCATAATAATGACGATGGCTCATGCCGGGTGCGATTTAGACACTTCTGGAAGCAAAGCAGAATATCATGTGACGGAAGATACCAAAGAAGACAGAAGACCAAAAACAAATCGAACAGTAAACGATAGAGTAGCTCTTCAAAAGGAGGAAATCGCAATGGCGGCCTCCATGATAATTCTTAAATCAAAACAATCGATTCTGTAAACAAGCTATGAAAGAAATTAAGGATGAAAACATGTCTTTTTCTTTCACTAAATCCTTTAAGTAAAATGTATATGAAGCATACATTTCGCAAGAGCTAGTGAAAGTCGTTGAAAGTCGGCCCAGCTGCAGAGGCAGCCATTGTTGTTGACAATACGTATACGTAGAAAAGCGCATATATCTTGGCTACTGAAAGGCCTAGAGAGCTATAACTGGTATCAAATGATTGCTAAGACAATGTTCTATGACCATGTAATCAGCAATATATACCATCAACTATTGTTGTTGTATGGATATTAACGAGATCGTCATAAATAAGAGAAAAATCAATGAAAAATGATGGGGTACACCAACAAAATCGCTAATATCTCATTTACCGATAGTCATAGAGAACTCAAAATGGCATCAATTTATTGCTAGGACAATGTATTATTACCAGCAACTCAGATATATGAATCATCTTCGCTGGCAAGCAAGATTTAATAAATTTTGTTTAAGCACAGCCTTCAATTTTCTGTTATTGTCACAATTTTTCAAAACTTTATGTAACATTCAGAAAATTTTATAACATTTTGTTAAACTATCAGACCACATGGCAGTAGTGCATTCTCCTAGCTATCTATTGGTACCATTTTCAGCAATCTAAGGATATTTGAAGTTGAGATATAAGCAATTTTGTTGGTGTACCCCTTCATTTTTCGTCGATTTTTCTCTTATTTATGACAATCTCTTTAATATACATACACCTACAATAGTTCATGTTTTATATTGCTGATTACATGGTTATAGAACATTGTTCTAGCAACCATTTGATACCAAATATAGCTCTCTAGGTCTTACAGTAGCCAAGATATGTCCGTTTTTCTACGTATACCCCCATTATTTTTCCGTATTTTTTCACTAAATTCAGAAGGTTTTGTTAATATTCTTCAAGAAAAAAAAAATCAAATGACTTAAATACTGTAGTACAGGATGGTATGATATTGCCATAGCCACCATTTGATACCATTTTCAGCACTATAGGGCTTGTGACTGCTGAGATGCAAGTCATTTTGTAGGTTTACTCATATAAATGTTTTACTTTTTCTCTCAAATTTCTTAAGTTTTCATTAAAATTCATGAAAATAAAATTGAAATTCAGATTATTCTCATATCATACTTCAGGGTCGTAAGACATTGCAATAGCCTTCATTTGAAACCTCTTTCAGTATTTTGGGTTTATTAATAGCTCTTATACAAGCGATTTTGCATGTATACCCCCTATTTTTTCCACGATTTGTCTCCAATTTAGAATGTTTTTTTTTTATTAATAATTTTCATGAATAAGCAAATTCTATGATATAGATATAAGGTATCAAGGTTAAATTGTTAGGTTCATGCATCACTATCAGGAGTGCATTTTTTCATAGTGCAATTGAGTTTATCTTTGAGGACAAAAATTCTTTGCATTTCTGGGGTCCCAATGAACGATTTGGCACCCATGAAAAATTGTCCTGGGGGGTGCAAGGTAGGTCAAATTAGCTCCCGGGGTACTCTGAATGACTGACCACAGGAGACTGCAGACTGGCAGCCGTCCTTGATTCTTGAAGCTTGGCGTTGTGGGCAGAGATTCTCGGCACTAAGCTGTAAGGCGATTTTGATTCGTTTCCAGTACTCGATCCCTGGCCACACTAGATGGGGTTTTCTTCTGCTTCGGTTGAGCAACTAGCCTGACATCGGAAGAGCCTTGTTGTTTGTCCTTATATGGACTAGCTATCACTCCAGAAGCTCGTTTCTCCAATGGCGACTGCTGATTACCTTGACCTTTGGCTTTGTCATCTTTGGCGGGAAACTTGACTATCAACGTGTAAGTGTCGGAATTCCTGACTAATTTCCATCGTTGACGCCTTTCACCGTTCTCGATAACACTAAGTATCTTTAGCAGGAGTTCTGCAATAAAACTGGCAGTGGAATTTTCTTCTGAGTCCATATTTTATTAAATCCAAATCCCCCTAAAGAAAGCATGTCCGCCGTCATGAACGATTCAACGATATCTCGGTATAAAGGTATAGAATGTGTTATTCTACGACTTTTGAGAGAAGAGCTGTGCATGGGTTTTGGTGTTTCTTGGCTTTAATTGGTCGCCATACTTCAAACAATACTTTTGAAGACTATCGTCTCCTATTTTCAATTCCAGATTTTCTCATATTTCGCTCTATCAACGCGATTCAGTTAGACAATAATAATCGGAAAGGGATGAAATTAAAGGACTGTCCGATGATACTAAGGAAGAAAATCAATAGGAAAATAATTAGCATCACGAAACTGTCTCCATATTGCATGCCATATCTGAGACTTCTTATTTTAGGATGGCATTTCATAAATCTTCATCTGAGTACACGAACACACTCACAGTGGTGCCTATTGTTGTGTAAAGCATCGCTATTGCTGGCGGCTGCAATGTCCCATTTGGATGGATAGTATCCGACTGGGGAAGACCATTGCACCATTCTACTGACTACATTATTAGATCGTGAAATACAGTTTTCAAGGCGATGCTTCTGTGGTGGTTAATTGTGTTTTATAGTTTGGTGTTGATTTTTTATGCCGTTTCCACCTTATGTACGTTTACATATTTTATTTTTAGTAGTAAAAAAATTTCTTTCTGAATGCGCCTTTTCCTGATCATTGTCTACTTTTATCTTTCAAACGGTCTTAAATACTCCAGAGAAATTAATTCTGTTCTTTGCTTACACTACAATTAATAGATCTTTTCTTCGAAAGTTGTTGAGCATTTTGTCTTGTCAAAATCAGTTGATTGTTGAACACGTGGGTGATTTGTTTGCTCAAGCAAATGTTTGAGCCACGCCACGTCCTGGATTAGTCTATTTGTATATACTGACATTCGTACAGTATCCTTATCCTAAACGTCACCTCCGCTGTGTGCTGTTTTGCTTGCTTACATGACAAGTAAAGACAAGTCCCATAAGTCGGAGCCTGGAGAGAAGTGCCTGATCAAACAAGCAGATCGTTGTCTTCGATACGTGCGTTGCTTCGTTTACCTTTGGTCCGTCTCAGTTTGATGCAGAAAAGACAATATCGAGAATATAATTAAGACCAATATAAAGAAAGCAAACTAATGCAAATATGGTGTTCTGGCTATTGATGCTGTCAGCTGGAATCAAATGTCAGAAATAGCACAATAATGTCATAAATCACATTGTTGGAAATAGCCATAGCACGATAATGACATAAATCACATTGTTGGAAATAGCCATAGCACAATAATGTCATAAATCACATTGTTGGAAATAGCCATAGCACAATAATGTCATAAATCACATTGTTGGAAATAGCCATAGCACAATAATGTCATAAATCACATTGTTGGAAATAGCCATAGCACAATAATGTCATAAATCACATTGTTGGAAATAGCCATAGCACAATAATGTCATAAATCACATTGTTGGAAATATCCAATACGTACTCTCAATCCGTTTTATAGCTTGGTATGTATTAAATATTGTGAATATGCAAGAAACAGATTAATAGAAAAACATCTCTACCGACAGTCTTACTTTATTACACGACTCATATCTAGTCACATATCCAGTTTGTTATGATTTGGCTAATTCATCATTCTTTATTTGACTTTACAATCATTTTAAATGTAACATGCAAATTACAATAAACCCTTAATTAACTTAAGTATTGAACGGAATTTCCATTGTTTTAATTGCCGTTGTAGAGTTAACGTTTAATTTGATCGAAATTGTATTTCAGCTCGCAGTCCTGATTCTATTTACAAAGTATTTCTCTGCCTTTTCTAAAAAATATTATTTCGCCTTCCTGTTGAGGCAATAATTATGCCGTCGTATAAATGATGTTCGAGCTACTTTGTTTAACATTTTAGGGTCTAGCATTTATCTAGCATTTATCTAACAACTCTGATGTTAGGTGATCATTAGTCCCGTACTAACACTGCGTAAGATATTTACCGTTCTGATAATGCATTTCTACTCATTATTGCTATGGCTTCATAATAATCACATACTGCCTTCGGTGAGATTTGAGCCACAAGAGAGATATAGATACAGCAATGATTATGTCTCATACATAATTCATTTATCGGTGATTTTGATATAAAGTTATGACATCCTCTTTAGACCTTTACTGGAGACCTTTGGCAGAAAATCGGTTTGGGGTTAAGACGGATGGTTTCCATTGACCGAATCGCATTTATTTGAGTGCTGGGAGGGAAATGCAATCACAGTCTATTACCGGATAAGACTCAACATATGCAGTTTTGATTTATCATGATGGTTATCAAGATTTATTTGCTTGTCCTTGATGATTCATTGACAAATAAGAGATTCACCACGAGGACAGAACAACATATTTATCATAAACACTAATGGCTTACAAGTACATATCGAAATCCATTCTGTATCAATCTAAAAACACCTGAAATGTTTTCACTGTGGTTTTCTGTGTGATAAAATTGATACATTTTGATGAAAACCAGCATGATAACATCTTTGAAATTAAACACAGCAGAAGCTGAGGGTGAGGTTATGGCAATGTAAAACTAGTTTTTTTTTGTATTACTGATCGTTCGAAGGCGATACATCTGTTATGGTTCTTATTGTTTTATGTTTTGGTGTCGATTTTTGTGCTGTTGGCGCCTTATGAAAATTTTCATATTTTAGTTAGGTTTAGGTTACTGAGTGGCCGCCTATTGGGAAATAGCTGCTCACTCGGTTTATAATGTGTTCTCTTAGTACCAGTATCTAATTGTCAATTTATTTTTTTCCCACTTCGTTTTTTGGAGTGGGAATTTCTTTCTGATTGAGCCTTTTCCTGATCATTTCCTACCTCTACCTTGTTAAAGAAAGATTCGTTTTCCAAAAGTTTCCTTCATCAGTCCAGCCATAAGATCTCAGTAATGAAAGACAGTCTACAATTCAGCAAGACAAGGTTGGGCATAATACTTACTTTTCGCTCCTGCAAGATGTGTGCTTTTTATCTATTTCATATCTGCCCATGCAGCTAATTTGGCTGAGGTTTCTATCTGGTTTAACAATATTGTCTCGTATCATCGTATGCCGGATTGCTTTAAACTTTCTTTTCTCTTTGCGTAACTATGGCAACTTACAAACTCATATTATTGAAATCTTACAAGTTAATAATTTAAAAGGATCATGTATGATGTATTGGTTTTAAATCCATGTCATTTTCTCGGATGAGTTATTGGGCTGCGTTCACATAGGAATATACGGTATACGGTATTCGCTATACGCCGCCGGTTCGCAAAACTAGCACGGCGGTTCACATAGAAGTAGACGTGCTTTCAATGCACTCTTTTCATGAGGATTCAAATAATATGACTTTATTTTAACTTAGTTTTCTAACAAAACACTCTTTACCTTGTGTAAATAAAAAATTCAGCGCACTGGCCACATGTGAGACAAGCCAAGTTCTGCTTGCGGGTGTACCAGGTGGTTTTTCTCGAGGTTCTCCCGTTTTCGCCAACCGTTTTCGTCTCATATGAACTGAAATAATCTTGAAAGGGACGTAAAACTGAATTAAAATAAAAAAAAGTCAGACCAGCAAAACCACTAGTCGCTATACAAAAATCGAACATGTACGATTCCCACTATACTATATATACTATACGCGCCTATACGATCTTTTCGAATAGTGCCCTCTTATGTGACCCGGCATGAGTAAATCCTAATGTTTGATTTCAAGTATTCGCGTGCCCTCAAAAACGTACACCGTATACCCGAATAGTCTACTCCTATGTGACCGCAGCCTTGGAGTAGAAAAAGTAACAACAAAACATTTGGCTTATGTTGGGCTGTAAAGCGCGTTCTTGCACACCAGACAGAAATTGCCACACTTTTTGCCTGGGTGATAAAATTGCATCTCACCCAGGTGTTCTCACCCAGGCTAAGTGCGCCAAAAAAAATTACGCAAAACCTTGAAATAAACCAGATTTGGGGAGTTGTTGTGCAAGAAAAAGAATCTAATATGGTGTTCTTTTCTAGATGGAAGTTTCCAACCCTCGGGATGACCGTGCTGAGCGGAACCTCGGCAGAGCCTCGGTTCCGCTCAGCACGGTCATCCCTTGGGTTGGAAACTTCCATCTAGAACAGAACCCCATATAAGATTCTTATATTATCATAAACGTTCCAGATGGAAGCAGAACGTGCATCTAGAATTATAAGACTGCCCATCAAGGTCACAGCTCACATGTACCATGCTCAAC
Organism: Rugalucina vietnamica; assembly: GCA_964017185.1. Taxonomy (NCBI): domain Eukaryota; kingdom Metazoa; phylum Mollusca; class Bivalvia; order Lucinida; family Lucinidae; genus Rugalucina; species Rugalucina vietnamica. The sequence goes on along the minus strand of OZ024877.1, from coordinate 1,127,686 downwards.
TCCAGGAAAATATTTATTATATCGCGTCTTACAGTATCAGTACATGCCTACGACAGGTTTGTTTTGAGAAAAAAGGTACAAGTAGGCAAAGATCAGGAAAAGGCGCAATCAGAAAAAGATTCCCACTCCAAAAACCGAGGTGGGAAAAAAACAAACTAACAATCAGGCACTTTATACCATGAAACATATCGTAAGCCGAATGAGCAGCTATTTTCCCAATAGGTGGCCACTCAGTTACCTTAACTTAACTAAAAATATGAAAACATACATAAGGCGCCAACAGCACAAAAATATTTTAAACACCATAAAACAAAAAGAACCACTACAGAAGTATCGACTTGGAACGATCAGTAACACAAAGTTACTGGCGGGCTTAAACAGGTTTTACAAGTACCTAACCTCACCCTCAGAACCACCACAGAAGTATCGCCTTGGAACGATCAGTAATATAAAATTACTGGTGGACGTAAACCGGTTTTACAGGTACCTAGCCTCACGCTCAGCTTCTGCAGTGGTTCATAACATTTAGCTAGGTATTTGGTCCTTGTGGTGAATCTCTAACTAGTCAATGAATCATCATTAACAAGCAAATAAATCATGATAAACATCCTGATGAATCAAAACCCAGGACTCACAGATTTAGTAAGCTGCCCGACGATAGAGATCCCTGGGCGCCGAATAACCTACTAACTCCGGAGCAAAAGAAAAACACCAGTTGGACCCCGGTGGGCCAAGCAACAGACAAGAAGCTCCGGCCCCAACCAACTAAAATGAATAGCTTTAAGTCGGGGCCATCACAGAGTCTGACGCCCGACCCACCGGCGTGCAATTAAAGAAGGCAGCATAGTTATCAACCATGACTGGGTTAAAAACTAAGCATGCAGAATGTCGCATAACATTCAAGTTATAACCTATACGTTTGTAACGCGTTATGATTTTTCTGAACTGAAAAGAAAAATCGTTAATTCCTTTAAGTTTCTTAAATTTGTAAACCAAGTCACCATAAAATTCAGGTTCCGAAAGGCCCTCACTTAAAAGCGTCTTTAACCCAACATTATATTTGGAAATCAATTCATAGTGTCTACGATAAAATTTAGAAAAGGTTTTTCGAAGTTTATGATACCGATAGCCCTGTTGGAGAAGTTTTGCCGTTAAACATTTATTTCGAGCGTTGAGGTCTGTAACATGATTGCAGACTCTAGCAAACCTAATAAGTTGCGAAATGTATACACCATAAGAAGCACGACGAGGAACGTCACCATCCAAAAAAGGAAAATTTACTATATCAAAATCAAAGTCATCGCGCTTATCATAAATTTTAGAAGAAACAAATCCATTTGAAACAGAAAGATGTAGATCTAAAAAGGGGGCTTCGGTATCTGAGATATTGGCTTTGTTTAACTGAAGTTCAGGTGGATAAATTTGATTGACCATACCTTCAAAATAAGGGTTGTCAATGTTCAAAAGGTCATCGAGGTACCTAGATGTGGAATTAAATGACTCGATAACATCAGCTTGATTAACATGGTTAAGAGAATCCATGAAATCTCTTTCGTAGCAGTATAAAAATAAATCAGCTACAAGAGGTGCGCAATTTGTAAATATTATCAAGGAGACAGGATAAGGCGTCGCACACATTCTGACATGACCAAAGTGTATACCGACTTTGGTCAGAGGAAGTGAAAAAAAGCCTTTCTGTCATTACATGCCAAATAAAGTGAACCATAGTTTTTAATGCCCTTTTGAAGGTCCAATCTATCAAATCCAGAAGTTTTTCTTTAATTAGATTAGCGTAAGTGCACATCACTGAAACATGCCATTTAATAATATTTAATGCAATTAAAGCAGCTTATGATCATAGCCGCCATAATCATTTTTACCGCATCCAGTTACAATAAATTGCTATAATTTAAGCATCACTCAACAAGTACACATTCATATGGATCATGAGTTACCTAAAACAAAAGTATTGGAATTATTGCGAGTCGAAAACGATTTAATTTCTAATAATCTCTCTCTTCTTCATCTTCATCATCTTCTTCTTCTTCTTCTTCTTCTTCTTCTTCTTCTTCTTCTCGTTTTGGCACTGATAAGAAATAAAGGAACATATGTATACTTTTAAATTACAGTATTCGCTTTGACTCCATGTTGCAAAATCTAACGGGTCATTGACAAGGCATTGACGCGAGGGCCTATCGGAAGGTACAAGTAGGCAAAGATCAGGAAAAGGCGCAATCAGAAAAACCAGAGTTTTATGGTGACTTGAATTACAAATTTAAGAAACTTATAGGAAGGAATGATTTTTCTTTTCAATTCAGAAAAATCATTACACGTTACAGACGAATAGGATATAAACTTAAATGTTATGCGACAGTCTGCATGCTAGGTTTTCAACCAAATCACGGATTGCACGTCCGTGGGTCAGGCGTCAGACTCTGTGATGGCCCCGACATAAAGCTATTCATTTTAGTTGGTTGGGGCCGGAGCTTTTTGTCTGTTGCTTGGCCCACAGGGGTTCATGTTTTGTTTTATGTCTTGGTGTTTAAAATATGTTGGCGCCTTATGTATGTTTTCATATTTTTAGTTAAGTTAAGGTAACTGAGTGGCCACCTATTGGGAAAATAGCTGCTCATTCGGCTTACGAAATGTTTTCATGGTATAAGTACCTGATTGTTGGTTTGGTTTTTTCCCGCCTCGGTTTTTGGAGTGGGAATCTTTTTCTGATTGCGCCTTTTCCTGATCTTTGCCTACTTGTACCTTTTTCTCAACTGGTGTTTTTCTTTTGCTCTGGAGTTAGTAAGTTATTGGGCGTCCAGGCATCTCCATCGTCGGGCAGCTCACTCAATCTGTGAGTCCTGGTTTTTGATTAATCATGGAATTTATCATGATTTGTTTGTTTGTCCATGATGATTCATTGACTAGTTAGAGATTCACCACGAGGACCGAACAACTAACTTAATGTTTTGAACCACTGCAGAAGCTGAGCGTAAGGCCAGGTACCTGTAAAACCGGTTTACGCCCACCAGTAATTTTATATTACTGATCGTTCCAAGGCGATACTTCTGTGGTGGTTCTTATTGTTTTATGTCTTGATCGTTCCAAGGCGATACGTCTGTGGTGGTTCTTATTGTTTTATGTCTTGATGTTTAAAATTGTTGTGCTGTTGGCGCCTTATGTATGTTATCATATTTTTAGTTAAGTTTAGGTATCTGAGTGGCCACCTTTTGGGAAAATAGCTGCCCATTCGGATTACGAAATGTTTTCATGGTATAAGTACCTTATTGTTAGTTTGTTTTTTCCCGCCTCGGTTTTTGGAGTGGGAACCATTTTTTGATTGCGCCTTTTGCTGATCGTTGCCTACATGTACCTTTTTACTAGCCGAAACCGCGGTATGGCCCAACCCCTTTCTCATCAATATGTTCACTGCTCTTAAAGGATCTTTTTTATTTTAATTTCAAAGGAAAGTTGTGATCATGCTGGTTTTCATCAAAATGTATCAATTTTATCACACAGAATACCAGAGTGAAAACATTTCAAGCGTTTTTAGATTGATACAGAATGGATTTCGATACATACTTGTAAGCCATTAGTATTTATGATAAATAATTTGAGAACTTTGTGTAAGTATACAGCACTGTAAACTGCACTATTTGTTTTGCCAAAATAGATGATTGATTCTTTTAGTGCTCCTTAATAATTGAACAAGTTACTTTTTGCGTGAATGAGTCAATACCGATATTCATGGTTTCATTCTCCTATGTTTAATTCTAGTCAGAAAGCACGTTATCTGTCCGGATTGATAGAACACGCATCCTATTGGTTCTAAATATTTGCCCATTATTCCTGTACATTGATTTTCCAATAATTTTCATGTAATTCTGTCTCAGAGAATTGGCATCACAAAACCAGTATGCTTTAACTGGCTTTGTAGGCTTCAGTTGTGCTTTTTTACTTGGAAATTTTACAAATATTCGGATATAATTCTAGAGACTTACTTGAAGGTAGGCCATTGATAACTGTTACATAATAACATCTAAAAATTTAAATTGACTGGGAGTGCAAAAATGACATATTGTTTATTTCTGAAATGTTAGAGGGTCCTGGGAAGAGGCGATTCGCTTTAGCAGGACATAATTCTCATTCAAATACCGTAAGCACTGAAGAAAAATGTGTATCATAGGCACCCTATCGATCACTTAGGTATTACAAGTGAATAGTAAAAATGTAGTAAAAAGGCATCGTCGTGCAATTAAAGAAGGCAGTAGTTCACATTATAAAGCCGACCCCGAAACAGACCTGGGTGGGGCATTACCGAACCACTTGTATACTTCATCCATAGTGCAAGTTATATTTTCCTTTTGGTCCTTTGAGATCTGTTAGGATATTCTGAGAAATCAGAAATTTACAATCGGTTAAGATTCATTTTCTTACCAATGTTTGATATATTTTGTCCCATTTAGATAATATACTAGTCTTTTGTATCGACTACCCTGTTTAAAGTTGCAAAATTTCAGTAATTCTCTTTGGCTTCATGTTTCCAAATCTAAAGGATCACTGACGAGACTTTAATAGTCGAAACCGCGGTATGGCCCATCCCCTTTTTCATTAATGTGTTCACTGCTCTTTTTTTAGTTTTAATTTTTATTCCTTGTATCGGCTGAACTTAAGTTGAGGAATATAAAATACATGCTGGCCTGTGCACAAAACAGATCTCAGTGTTCAACATATCTTAACTTTTACCTTTTTATCTCACCGTTTTATTTTCGTTCTCGATGTATCAGTCCATGAATTTACGGTTTATTATTTTATCTGTGTTACATTTTCTAAGACCCATCTGATGCCAAGAAAAGTATAATCTCATTTCAAAAAGAAAAATCAAATGCCAGAACTATATGGAAAAGTGATTTTTAAAGATAGCTTACATGCCAAACATTTGATCTATTGTGAGAGATATTCAGCAAGCAAACCTCGCTTTTCGAAATACATAGGGTACAGACCCTTGACTCGATCTTCGTGGCGAAGAAATTTGTTTGCTTTTTATGTCATCTTGGTTCATGTGGCGATTCTAAAATATTCTTGAATGGCGTTTCATTTCCAAATACTATGTGAGGTCTAAATTCCAAGGGTATGGAGCACAAATTTCCTTATGATTATTTTGGCCCAATTTTGAAAAAAGCAGGTTTTCTCTCCGATCGCAATGCAAACGATGGTCGTTAAAGTTCATGTTTACCACCACACAGGCGCATTCAGTGACTTTAAATAATTGATTGTAATTATGAAAGTAACACCAGACAATAATTTATTGCGTTGCATCATTAATAATGCTCAGTCAATAATGAACTATTAAAGTTTTAATGATGCACTAGAGATCGAAGCTGCTCTTGAAATTCTCGACTGCCACACGATTTCCCTGAATGTTAGCCTAGCCACTAGGCGTTAAAATGACAAATATTCAAAGGTAAAAAATCTTTTTATATAAAATGTACATCATTTGGACACAATATGGATCGATCTCAATCTAAATCTAGCCAAGATATGCACATCAGAAAATATCTACTGCTCTAGCTTTCAAAAAACAAAAATTTTAATTTTCAAAAAATGGTCAAAAAACTTATTTATCAGACTATCAGCTAGTCTACCTGAATATACATGTAAATTTTATCGTTTCTTAAACTACACATCAACTTAATTGGCTAAATATTTTAAAATTTAACACTGAGCCATCGTCATTATCATGATATACCGGTATCTTCTTCTTCTTCTTGTATCGTAGAGTTCCGCCGTTGACATGTCGGCGCACCCGGTATAACCGGTAAAATAAGGGGGATTTTATTGGATAAAAGTTTGTACAGTGATAGTCTGACACTTGTTGCAAAGTTCTGGTGAATAAAAGTTTGAATAAGACACTAAAAACTGAGGGTTTTTTAACACGTGAATAAAACACTTAAAACTGTTCTTTACAAAGTGTTTTTCAATCCGGGAAGTGACTGAATTGCTTTACACAGTTCCCTGTGGGAAGGCCAATCAGCTGCTTGGCACTTCTTAGAGCAATATCTGGCAAATATGCATCCAGTGCACTTTTTGAATTCCCCTTCTCCGTCACCATTTGAACAAATATCTGGTGTTTCAATGTCCTGGTCCTGCTCTGGAATATAACTGAGTAAGTGTTTTCTGAATTGCGAATCGTCACTTTCCGATTCTACGGAATTGTTTTGTTCTGCCTCCTCGACAGATAGTTCATTCACATCCGATCGAACACTGGTTTCTGGTTCAATGGCTAAATGACTAGATGTCTCTGAATTCAAGGGGGGATGTTCCAATAGACACTCAGAATCCCCAGAATGACTGACCACAGGAGACTGCTGACTGGCAACCGTCCTCGATTCTTGAAGCTTGGCGTAGTGCGCAGAGAGATTCTCAACACTAAGCTGTCTGGCGATTTTGATTCGATTCCTGTACTCCCTGTGTCGTCTACGATACCTGGCCACACGAGATGGGGTTTTCTTCGTCTTTTTCTTCTGCTTTGGTTGAGCAACTAGCCTGACATCGGAAGAGCCTTGATCTTTGTCCTTATGTGGACTAGCTACCACTACAGAAGCGCGTTTCTTCAATGGAGACTGCTGATTACCTTGACCTTTGGCTTTGTCATCTTTGGCGGGAGACTTGACTATCAACGAGTAAGTGTCGGAATTCCTGACTAATTTTCATCGACGCCTTTCACCGTTCTCGATAACATTGAGTATCTTTAGCAGGTGTTCTGGAATGAAACTGGCAGAGGAAATTTTCCTCTGAGTCCATATTTTATTTTGTCATATGACGTCGCTGTTTTCCAGTGGATAACGTCATGTCATAAAATCATATAACCACACGTGTATTAACACTTTTGCGGGAATACGTAACGTCATTGACGACGTCCGCAACAACAATGTAAATTTTCATTGAAAATATGTCCACTTCGAAGGCGATAAAATCCTATTTTAAAAGTCGTATGATAAAACGAATCTTGCACTCGTGGTCATTTCATATTAAATTTATTAAACTCGCCAAGGGCTCGTTTAATAAATTTCATATGAAATGACCACTCGTGTAAGATCCTCTATATATATCCAAATCCCCCATAAAGAAAGCATGTTCGCCATCATGAACAATTCAACGATATCTTGGTATAAAGGTACAGAATGTGTTATTTTATGACTTTTTTGAGAAGAACGGTGCATGCGTCTTTTTGGTGTTTCTTGGCTTTAATTGGTCGCCATACTTCAAACAAGACTTTTGAAGGCTATCATCTCCTATTTTCAATTCCATATCTTCTCATATTTCGCTCTATCAACTCGAGTCAGTTAGACAATAATAATCGGAAAAGGATGAAATTAAAGGACAGTCCGATGATTCTAAAGAAGAAAATCAATAGGAAAATAATTAGCATCACGAAACTGTCTTCATATTGCATGCCATATATGAGACTTCTTATTTTAGGATAGCATTTCATAGAGCTTCATCTGAGTACACGAACACACACAGTGGTGCCTATTCTTGTGTTAAGCATCGCTATTGCTGGCGGCTGCAATGTCCCATTTGGATGGATGGTATCCGACCGGGGGTGAGCATTGTACCATTCTACTGACTGCATTATTAGATCGTGAAATACAGTTTTCAAGGCGATGCTTCTGTGTTGGTTCATTTTGTTTTATAGTTTGGTGTTGAATTTTTGTGGTGTTTGCACCTTATGTGCGTTTTCATATTTTATATTTGGTAGTTAAGTTTGGGTAAATTAGTGACCGCCTATTGGGAAATAGCTACTCACTCGACTTACGGTATGTGTTCTTAGTATAAGTACCTAATTTAGTTTTTCCCATCTCGGTCATTGTCTAATTTTACCTTTCAAACGGTCTTAAAGACTCCAGAGAAAACAATTCTGCTCTTTGCTTACACTACAATTAATAGACCCCTTCTTCAATAGTTGTTGAGCATTTTGTCTTGTCAAAACCAGTTGATTGTTGAACACGTGGGTGATTTGTTTGCTCAAGCAAATGTTTGAGCCACGCCACGTCCTGAGAAAAACGTCGCTACTAAATTAGGCTGCTTGTATATGCTGAAATTCGTACAGTATCCTAAACGTCACCGCCGCTGTGTGCTGGTTTGCTTGCTCACTGGACTTGTATTTGCCTACTTGTACCTTTGTAAAGAACTATAGTCCCATTAGTCGCAGCCTGGAGTGAAGGGTCTGATTCAACAAGCAGATCGTTGTCTTCGATGCGTGCGTTGCTTCGTTTACCTTTGGTCCGTCTCAGTTTGATGCTCCTAGGAAAGACAATATCGAGAATATAATTAAGACCACTGTAAAGAAAGCAAACTAATGCAAATATGGTGTTCTGACTATTGAAACTGTCAGATGGATCAAATGTCAGAAGGTAGCACGATAAGGTCATAAATCGCATTGTTGGAAATAGCCAAGGCCTACTCCAAAACAAACTATTTCAGTCCGTTTCACAACTTCGGTGGTGGTTCTAATTGTTTTATGTTTTGGTGTTGAATTTTTGTGCTGTTTACACCTGTAAGTACCTTTTTATATTTTCAGTTAAGTTTGGGTAACTGTGCGGCCGCCAATTGGGAAATAGCTGTTCACTCGGCTTAAGGTATGTTCTCTTTATAGAAGTACATGATGACTATTTGTTTTTGTTTTTCCGCCTCGTTTTAGGAATAAGAATTTCTTTCTGATTGCGCCATTTCCTGAATATTGCCTACTTTTACCTTTTGTTCTCCAAATAAGATATTTCGGTTGTACTCGGATCGGCTATTTTTGATCCAAGATTTGAATCAAATATTGTGAATTATGCGATAAAAAAGACATATAACAAAATATTTCGTCTAACATCATAACATTTCACATATCTAGTTTGTTATGATTTGGCTAATTCGTCATTCTTTATTTGCCTTTACAATCATTTTAAATGTAAACATAAAACCATCTAAAAGCAAACGACAATAAACCCTTAATTAGTATTGAACGGAATTTCCATTGTTTTATTTGCCATTGTAGAGTTTCAGTTGATCGAAAATTTAAACTGTTTTAGTTGTCAGCCTATTTGACATTATTAACACAGTATGGGTTTTGTTTCTTCTCGAGAAAATCAAATGGTTGTCTTCGGTGGAAGTATATATAACACCATATAAATACGATTGATGTGTGGAGCTACTTTCTTCAAATTTGTTGCACACAGCATTGTGTGAAATAAGGTGGTTTGGTCCGAGAGTGTACCTTGAGTCTCTTACATTTGAAGGCCAGTGCTCACTCATTCATGATTGCAATAACATTAATCTCATACTCCCTATGCTACAAGTACAGATGCATATCGATATTTACCGCTCTGATAATGCATTCCCACTCATTTTATAGCTATTGCTTCATAATAATCACATAATGCCTTTGGTGAGATTTGAGCCACAAGAGAGATATACACTGTAGTTATAGAAATGATTATGTCTCATACATATTTCATTTATCGGTGATTCTGGAATAAAGTTATGTTAGCTTCCAATCCTCTTTAGGTCATGCCGGATGACCTTGGATGGGAAAATCTGTTTGGGGTTAACAGTTTAAGACGGATGGCTTACATTGACCGAATCGCATTTACTTGTGTGCTGGGAGGGGAGTACAAGGACAGTCTTTTACCGGATAAGTTCAAATTGACTAAACATATGCAGTCGTGTTTTAAAAATTCGTTTTCCAAAACTTTGTATCATCAGTCCAGCCATAATATCTCTCCAATATGCAAATTACCTTATTTGCATATTTATGAATATTAATGAGATCTTACTTTTTTGGCTAAAAATTGAGGAAAAAAATATATATCTTATTTTCTGAACGATGTAAAATGTTAAATGAAATGGATCACTGTGTCTTTGATATTACTAGACCATAAATTATCATAAATTGACAAAAGCTAATTGATATGTTCATGAATATTCATTTTAGAATATCTCAAGACTTTGTGTGTCCTTACCTATCAGTTTGATTTAGAAAGTTCATACAGTAAATTGCTCATATCTTTGAACCTGTTCATAATAGAACAACAATATTGATACCAAAATGAAGCTAAATTATTGTTATTTCAAATAGAGTTCAAATATGCAAATTACCTCATTTGCATATATATGAATATAAATGAAGTTTTTGTTTTGCTTAAAACTTTAAAAAATCACATCTTATACACTGAACAATGTAAAATGTTCATGGTGTAGATTGTCTATAAATATCACTTCCATTGTAAAATAAATGTCATTAATATAAGATCTATGCCATTGTGCTTTCCTTCAAAAAGTGGGAGCTAAGTCATGAAGAATTTAATTTCTGCATTGCAAACAACATCATTCCTTTTTGTCACTATGACCTGTGCATAATTCTGCGCAAGAATAAATTTATCTACAAGAAAGCCAAATATTTCCATTTTGTTTTCATCACATCTGATGAAGTTGTTCCATGATTTTGGAGGTCTGCAGTTACCAATTACTTTTCGTTATACACCAGTTACTATTTTCTGCCTGGTCTCATCGTTGAGACTATCTTGGCGATAAATAAAAAAAACATACACCCTGGAATGTTTTCTGGCATATGACTTAATATGAGGTACGATCGCCTCCTTGGCCTAATCTTCAAAAGTTTTTGATGCTCCAGGTTAGACTACTGTGACCATGTGTATTTGGAGAAAGCAATTAGCTAAGAACTTGCAAGTATGTTGTCGCCCATTCTGGTATGCTTGAAATGAGCCGTGCTGGCAATTATAAATTATGAATTTTTATTTAACTGATTGATGTGTTTATCAAATACAAGAGAAGCACTTGGGCACTAACAAGCTGCTTTACATGGCCGTCATTGATCTGAAAGCAATTGATCGATTCCTGGTGGCCAATGCGAAACTAAGAATAGACGAATGACTAGTGTGTCTGGTCCAGTCCATGTATAAGATCATGAGAAGCAGGGTTAGAGAGGGCAGTGGATACAGTGAGGAGTTTGGGTCAAAGTTGTTGTTCATCAGGGCTCTGTCCTTAGCCCGCTACTCTTCATTATTGTGCTATAGGCTTTATCCAGGGAGTTCTGCACAGGCTGCCCTTGGGTTCTGCTGTATGCAGATGACTTGTGATATGACACTGTCGAGTCCATGGAAGAACAACCTGTAAGACTTGGAAAGCAGAGATTGAGAGGAAAGTTCTTTACGTGAACATGGGGAAGACAAAGATCATGGTCTCTATCCTCAGTCTGAACCTTCTGTAAAAAAAAATCTGGAAAGAATCCCTGTGGCGTCTGTCAAACAGGTGTAGGAAGAAATGCAGTCTTCTGTGGTGGATGCCTGTCCTGGACCCACAAGAAATGCAGTGGAATCAAAGGCCCCTTGCGCTCTGATCCTGATTTCAGCTGTGCTGGCTGCCTAGGAAAGGTGCGCCCCATAGACGGAAGGCTAGTGAAGGAAGTTCTAGTTGATAAAGAAAAAGTTGAAGCTGTACCAGAGTTCTGTTATCTGAGAGACATGCTTTCTGCTGGCGGAGGTTGTGAACTGACTGCAGTCACAAACTGCAAATCGGCTTAGGGCAAGTTTTGCCAACTACTCCTTCACCACACCAATCGCAATCTGCCACGTTTGACCAGAGGTCAAGTGTATTCAACTTATGTACTGACACATGCATCAGAAACATGGGCAATGACTGGCTACACTTTGTCGCCTGCAGCGCAATGACTGTTCAATGTGCTGGATCTGTAATTTCAAGGCAAATGATGAAGAAAGCTCAGACTCCCTTCTCTTAAAGCTTGGACTTCAGGATATATATGTAGTGCTTCGCTCCAGCAAGATGAGATGGTATGGACGTGAGTACAGCGCATTAAAGGCTTTATTTATCAAGTACGCAGTCTAAATGTAGTAGCACAGAATAGATCCGGCAAGCTAAGTAAATCATGGGATGAAGTGTTGTTGGACGACTAAAAGAAAGAATGGATCCTTAGAATCGCCCAGAGTGGAGAAGTCGTCTAAGAATAAAAATAAAACTGAGATCTTTTAAGAAGAATAAAAATAAAACTGAGATCTTTTAAGAGCAGTGAGTATATTTGTGAGAAAGGTGATGGGCCATACCGCAGTTTCGCCTATTCAAGCCTCTTCAGTGACCCTTTAGAATTGGCAACATAGAGCCAAAGAGAATTGCTGTAATTTTGCAACTTTTAACAGGGTAGTCAATAATAAAGACTTGTTTGATCGAAATGGGGCCAAATACAGTAAACGTTGGTTAGAAAATGAATCTTAACCGATAATAATTTTCTGATTTCTCAAAATACCCTCTCTGATCTCAAAAGACCAAAAGGAAAATATAATCTGCACTATGAATGATGTACGGGGAGACTTTTTAGGGCCGCCACACGGCACAACACCAGCTGCAGTAATAGCAAATAAAGATAAAACTGAGGTCTTTTAAGAGCAGTTAGTATATTTGTGAGAAAGGTGATGGGTCATACCGCGGTTTCGGCTATTCAAGCCTCTTCAGTGACCTTTAGATTTGGCAACATGGAGCCAAAGAGAATTGCTGTAATTTAGCAACTTTTAACAGAAGGAGACTTGTCAAACAAGTCCAACCCTCAGATGAGGACAAAGGACAAAAGAAAGGATATGATGATGATACGATCAGTCGACAGACTTAGTAGATGCAAGCAAATAATTGATGGGAAATAATTTAATCGTGGGAAGCTCACCACAAACATAAATTGTCATTTTTTAGTTTAAATATATGCATAGGTATGCACTATAGGGATCAAACATGCGTTTTTATATGATTAATACGTTTTGATATTAAGTTAGCCAGTGAACACGTGCGAGCTTAGAAAGAAAGTACAATGACATATATCTTGTATTAATGACATTTATTTAACAATGAAAGTGATATTTATAGACAATTTACAGAATGAACTTTCTTAACTAAACAGATACAGTCTTGAAGTATTTAAAAATGAATATTCATGAATATGCTAAATGGCTGTCGTTAATTTATTATTCTTTATGGTGTAGAAATATCAATGCCATAGTTATCAATCTCATTTAACACTTTACATCATTCAGAGAATGAGATGTGATTTATTGTTTTTTCAAGTTTTTGGCAACAAAATAAGACCTTTTAATATTCATAAATATGCAAATGAAGTAATTTGCATATTTGAACTCTACTGGAAAGAACAATCATTACGCTTCATTTTGGTATCAATACTGATGTTCTATGATGAACAGGACCTAAGCTATAAGCAATTAACTGTATGAACTTTTTAAATTAAACTGACAGATAAGGGCATACAAAGTCTTAAAATGTTTTAAAATAAATATTCATGAACATGCTAATAAGCTTTTGTTAATTTATGATAATTTATGATCTAGCAATATCAAATCCATAGATATCCATTTCATTTGACATTTTACATCTTTCAGAAAATTAGATGTGTTTTTTTTTCTCAATTTTTAGCCAAAAAAGTAAAATCTTATTAATATTCATAAATATGCAAATAAGGTAATTTGCATATTGGAACTTTATTTCAAAGAATAATCATTTAGCTTCATTTTGCTATCAATATTGTTGTTCTATGATGAAAAGAACCTAAGATATGAGCAATTTACTACATGCACTCCTTTCAAATTTGTCGGCCATTTTGTTTTTTGGCGGCCATCTTGAAAATGGCGGAATTTCAAGTGGCTAGGGATCAGAATTTAATGTGTGTCATGTAAAGAACATATGGTGAAAATTTCATGCTTGTATCATCAACTGAAGTATTTTCTCATTAAGCCGCTCCACTAGTAATGAAGGACAAATCAGCAGGACATGGTTGAGCATATGTATTTAACAGTTTCGCTCCATGCAAGATGTGTGCTTTTTTATCTACTAGTTATCAAAAATATTAATTGCAAAATCCTGAATTGTAGCAAATATAAATAATTACTCATAGCTGCCCATGCAGCTAATATGGCTGAGGTTTCTATCTGGTTTAACAATATTACCTTGTATGCAGGATTGGTTGAAACTTTCTTTTCTCGTTGCGTTACTATGGTAACTTACAATCTCTTATTATTGAAATGTTACAAGTTAATTATTTAAAAGGACCATGTATGATGTATTGGTTTTTAAACCCATGTCATTTTTCTCGGATGAGTTATTGGAGTAGAAAAAAAGCAACAACAAAATATTGGGCTTATATATTGTGCAGTAAAGCGCGTTATAATAAAAGTTCCAGATGGAGGCAGAACGTGCATCCAGTATAATAATACTGTCGACTAAGATTCCTGCTCACATGTATTCATGTTCAACTCCAGGAATATATGTCTTTTAGTATCAGTATAGGTTTTTTTCGAGAAACTAGCGAAAGTACACATCACTGAAACATGCCATTAAATAATATTTGATGCCATTAAAGCAGCTTATGATCCTAGCCTACATAATTATTTTACCGACATAATTATTTTACCGCATCAAGTATTAACGACAGTGTTATTCTGAGAAATCAGAAAATTATTATCGGCTTAGATACATTTTCTAACCAACGTTTAATATATTTGGCCCCATTTTGATTATATTAAGTCCAATTCGCATGCGCAAAAAATACACGCGTGTAAATATACTCCGGTGTGTATATATACCCCGGTGTGCAAATCAACCTGTGAGTAAATTTAAATTGCATTCGCATGGGTTTTATCACCAGGAGTATTTTTGTATGTAAATTTATCATTTCTGGATTAAAACCTGTTCATTTTAGTTTTCTGTATTTGCAAAACTAGAAGAGGCTGCTTCAAGGTGTTCTTGTAGACTTTGGCAGCAGAGGAGAATCATGTTGTGGTCAGGCATAACCTTAGCAGTTATACAGTTCCCTTTTATCATCCTTTTCACAAGGAATTACTATTAAAATGCCCCAAGAATCTCACCAAGAATGATGAAGAAATAGTGTGGCTGTTTGTATCTAAAATGTGATGAATAGCAATAAACTCTTATTTAGCAACAATGTCCACAGTTTCAGCAACTGTCATATAATCAGTTATGAACAAAAAATGTGAAAATTTGTTATCTTAAATGCAGAATATTGACTTGAAATAAAAATACTCATGGGTAAATTTTACTTTGCGTTCGCATGGGACAAAATAGTAAATTTACACGTGTGTATTTGTAAAAATAAAATTTGCATCTGGTCAGACCCTGGAGTAAATTTACCCATATGTAAATATACTCCGGTGTGTATTTGCGTTCGCATGCGCCAATTGCTTACCCCGAGTAAAATTTGCACACCGGAGTATATTTACACGCGTGTATTTTTGGCGCATGCGAATTGGACTTTAGTCTTTGTATCGACTACCCTGTTGAAGGATGCAAAATAACAGTCATTCTCTTTGGCTCCATGTTGCCAAATCTATAGGGTTTCTGAAGCGGTTTAGTTGCCAAAAATCGCGGTATGGCCAATCCCATATCTTTTTTATATGTTCACTGCTCTTAAAGGATCTAAGTTTTATTTTATTACTTAAAAAAACTCCTACAGTATTTGAATTATTGCTAGGTAGAAAACGAATTACATGTAATTAATTTCTAATAATCTCTCTCTTTTCATCATCATCATCATCATCATCATCATCATCATCATCATCATCATCATCTTCTTCTTCTTCTTCTTTTCTTCTTCTTCTTCTTCTTCTTCTTCTTCTTCTTCTTCTTCTTCTTCTTCTTCTCGTTTTGGCACTGATAAGAAATAAAGGAACATATGTATATGTCATTGACTAGTTAGAGATTCACCACAAGGACCAAATAACTAACTAAATGTTATGAACCACTGCAGAAGCTGAGGGTGAGGTTAGGTACCTGTAAAACCGGTTTAAGCCCGCCAGTAACTTTGTGTTACTGACCGTTCCAAGTCGATACTTCTGTAGTGGTTCTTTTTGTTTTATGTCTTGGTGTTTCAAATTTTTTGTGCTGTTGGCGCCTTATGTATGTTTTCATATTTTTAGTTAAGTTAAGGTAACTGAGTGGCCACCTATTGGGAAAATAGCTGATCATTCGGCTTACGATATGTTTCATGGTATAAAGTACCTGATTGTTAGTTTGGTTTTTTTCCACCTCGGTTTTTGGAGGGGGAATCTTTTTCTGATTGCGCCTTTTCCTGATCGTTGCCAGATGTAAATTTTGAAATTGCAGCAAAATGTCTGGCTTTCGCTGCCGGTTTTATAAAGGGTCACTGACGAAGGTTCATTACCCGAAATTGTACAATATGGCCCATCTTCTAGCTTTGTATTTTACTGCTTCCAAAGGATCTAACAATTATTTTTAATTGTACCTTTTTAAATTACAGTATTTTCTTTGACTCCCTGTTGCCAGATCTAAGGGTCACTGACGGGGCTTTACTAACCGAAACCGCGGTATGGCCTATCCCCTTTCTCATTAATATGTTCAGTGCTCTTAAAGGATTTTTTTATTTTCATTTCAAAGGTGTTATCATGCTGGCTCTAATCAAAATGTGTCAGTTTTATCAAACATAAAACCACAGTGAAAACATTTTAAGGTGTTCTCTATTAATACAGAATGGGTTTTGATATGAATGTCATGAATGTTTATGAGAAAAAAATTGAGAACTTAGTAATTACAATGCACGGTAAACTGCACTATTTGTTCAGTCAAAACTGATCATTGATTCATTTAGTGCACCTGAATAATTGAACAAGTTACTTTTTCCGTGTTGGAGTCATTTCTGCTACGTTTTATTCTAGTCAGAGAGCACCTAATCTGTCCGGATTGATAGAACACGCATCCTATTGGTTCTAAATATTTGCCCATTAATCCTGCACATTGATTTTCCAATAATTTTCATGTAATTCTGTCTCAGAGAATTGGCATCACAAATCCAGCAGGCTTTAACTGGCTTTGAAAAGTTCATTTGTGCTTTTTACATGGAAACTAAACAAAAAAATCAGAAATTCCTGAGACAGAAGAGACTGAAAGGTAAATCATTCATTACTATTACAAAATAATGTTCGAAAATTATTTCTATTTAGAGAGTGCAAAATGCCATACTCTTGCATTTGGTCCATGAGCCAATACCGTAAATTTTGAGGGTCGGTACCATCTGGCCTGAACAAATCCCCTTATGATTTTTATGTAGGACTATGTTTGTAGACTTGTAAAAAAATCGGGGGGACTTGCATTGCTGGTAGCTTTAATGGTGAAACGACACGTTATTTACGATACCCCATAATTAAAAAAACGTCATTTTAACACAAAAAACGGTAGGGAATAGTCTTTTAGCTATCCATATCCCCCTTTCCTCCCCAAGGGAAATTTCTACACTATTATTCTCTAAAAGTACATTGAATAAGCTATCAAATCCTGTTTTCTGCCATCTGAAAGTCGAGGCGTTTGCGTTTTACGCTATGTTTTATTCAATTACTCAATTTTGCGTCAATAATGGGGGTACACATAGAAAATCGAAAATATCTCAATTGTTTTTTATCCTAGACCATTGAACTTGGTCTCATTCTTAAGCTTAGGCATATCCCTTTTATCCTATGATAAGTAACGGAAATTATCTTACTTTCATATTCATGAATTTTCATTAAAACATTAAAAATGAAAAAAAAAAGAGTTAAAAATCAATTATCCCATACAAACTAATTTCAGGCCTAAACTATCATTGTGGCTCCTTGTTATTGTATCAATTATTCTATTTGACAAATTTGTTGATGCCATGGGCCTAAATGAAAATCATCTCATTTGCTTTTCCATGAATATTAATGAAAATGACGAAAATCAGGATTTACAAAGGGAAAATAATTATATTGCCATTTGAAGGGTTTGGTTTGGGTTATAGGATGTAATTTGAACCCTTGGAACAAATGCTCAAGGGTGCCAGTTTGGTCAGAGGATCACTTTAATGCCCATTTGTGTCACCTAAAATCACAGAGTGTTCAATACAACCCCTAATAAGCGCAGATAGTAAGGTGGTACACCTATATTGCCACAATTATCTTGGCTACTGATAGACCTAGAAAGCAGAAATAGGTATCAAATGATTGCTTTTGCAATGCTATATAACTATGTAATTAGATATAATTATCAAGCTGACTTCCTGGTGTTCGAATATTAATGAAAACTTCATGTATTAGACTAAAATCACAGAGAATGGAGACTACCAGCGCAGTTGTTTATATCTCAGCAACCAAAAGCTCTAAAGAGCTTGAATTGGTATCAAATGATTGCTATGACAATGCTCTATAACCATGAAATAAGATATATAAACAAGCTGGCTATCTTAAGGCTCAAATATTAAAAAAGAACTTCAGATATTTGAGAAAAACAACAGATAAACGAAGGGGAAAAATCAACGAAATTCAGATATCTCAGCAACCAAAAACTCCAAAGACTTGAAATTTGTATTAAATTATTGTTATGATAATTTTCTATATTAATGTGAAAAAATACAGAATGATTTTGACCTTCTTGGTGTTCAAATATTGATGATAACTTTCAATTTTAGAGACAAATCACAGACCAATGTAGGGGGTATACCTACAGAATCGTTTATAGCTCAGCAGCCAAAAGCCATAGAGAGCTGAAGTTTGTAACAAATGATTGCTATGATAACATTCTAAAACGACAAGATAATTAATAGTCAGACTTTTTTGCTGCTCAAATATTGAGGAAACTTTAAATATTAGAGAAAAATCACAGAAAATGGAGGGGGTATACGTGTATTGCTCAGGAACCAAAAGTCATAAAGAACAGAAACTGGTATCAAATGATTGCTATAACAATATTTATAATTATACAATTAGATATATCAATAAGCTGACTCTCTTGTAGCGCAAATACTTAAGGGATCTTCAGATATAGGAGAAAAATCACTGGCAAACGAAGGGGGTATAAAAATAAAACTGCTGATATCTCAGTGACCAAAAGCTCTAGAGAGCTAAAATTTGAATCAAATGATTGTTAGAATTATGTTCTATAATCCTTAGATAAGACACATAATTAATTTAACTTTCTCATTGTTGGAATATAGATGAGAACTTTAAATATTAGATAAAAATCTCAGAAAAATATAGGGGGTATACCAACGGAAACGTATATATATCTCAATAACCAAAACTTCTAGAGACTGAAAATGCTATAATATGATTGCTTTGACAATATTCTATAACCATGTAACAAGTATATAAACAAACTGACTTTCTTGTTGCTCAAATATTTAAAAGAACTTAAGATATAAGAGCAAAATCACTTGCAAACGAAGGGGGTATACCAATAAAACTGCTAATATCTCATCGAAAAAAAGCCATAGAAAGCTGAAATTGGTATCAAATAATTGCTAAGATAATTTTCTAAAATCACGTGGTAAGACACACAAACAACCTGACTAACTTTTTTCGAAAATTGATAAAAACTATAATTATTAGAGAAAAATCACAGAAAAAAAGTGGAGGGGGTATACCCCCCAAAAATCTTTATAACTCGGCAACCAAAAGTTATAGATAGCCGAAATTGGTATCAAATGATTGCTATGGTATTGCTCAATAATCAAAGGATAAGATTTATGAAAAACTAGGCTTTCTTAATGTTGAATATTGATGAGAACTTAAAATATTAGATAAAAATGACAGAAAAATAGAGGGGGTATACCAACAGAAACGTTTATATCTCAGCAGCCAAAAGTCCTAGAGAGCTGAAATTGGTATCAAATGATTGATATCACAATAATTGATAGCCATGTCATATAAGAAAAAAATATGAACAAGCTGACTATCTTGTTCCAAAAATTGAAGAAAACTTAAGATATAAGAGAAAAACACAGACAAATGAAGGGGGTATACTAGAATAAACTCGAAAATTTTAAGCATAAAGCTACCACCTAGAAAGGTCCCCCCGATTTTATCTAATTCTATACATGTCAAAATTGTGAAAAATTGCGGGGGGGGGGGTCTGTTCAGGTCAGGTGGTACCGACATCTTAAATAGCTCATGGACCAATTCTGATAGTTGGTGTTGGTATGTTAGGAACGTAAAACACTGTTAAGTCTATGCGTAGCTCAGGTCCTATTCACGCATCAATTTTTGCCTTTGAACTATGAGCGTTTTCCTGCAAATAGCATTTTTCGGACATCACAACTTTCAAATGCAGTTTTAAGTTTACATAGAGAAGCAAACACATACCTCATCGAGCCCTTGGTCATAATAACAAAATGTTTAATGAAATGCAAAGCAACAACTTCGAAAACGACCGCGCACCTAGCGACAAACGTGGTCTAGTACATGGTCTTTAGACAGGGGTTAGAGGGATGAATCAATATCATTTATTTAAAGGTACAAGTAGGCAACGATCAGGAAAAGGCGCAATCAGAAAAAAGTTTCCACCCCAAAAACCGAGGCTGGAAAAAACTAACAATCAGACACTTATACAATGAAAACATATCGTAAGCTGAATGAGTATGTCACAACATCAGCTGCAGTAATAGCAAATAAAAATTAAAACTGAGATGCTTTAAGAGCAGTGAACACATTAATGAGAAACGGGATGGGCCATACCGCGGTTTCGACTTTTAAAGTCTCGTCAGTGACCCTTTAGATTTGGCAACAAAGTGAATTACTGAAATTTTGCAACTTTCAACAGGGTAGTCAATACAAAGCCTGGTATTATCTAAATGGGGCCAAATATATTAAACATTGGTTAGAAAATGAATCTCAAACGATATCTTAGGTGCCTGTAAAACTTGTTAATGTCCCCAGTAAATATTACTGATCGTTCCAATGCGATACTTCTGTTGTGGCTCTTACAGTTTTAAGTTTTGGCATTGAATTGCTCCTTACATATGTTTTCATATTGTAGTTAAGTTTTGATAACTGAGTGGCCACCTATTGGGAAATATTGGGAAAATAGCTGCACATTCGGCTTACGGTTCGTTTTCTTAGTAACGTTATAAGTATTTGATTGTTTATTTAGTTATTTTCCTCCTCGGGTTTTGGAGTGGGAATTTCATTCTGATTGTGCCATTTCCTGATCATTTCCTACTTTGTATTTATATCAAGTAAATTCTGAACTCAACATAAAACAGATGTTTAACATATCTCTAAGAAAGTTTTACCCTTTTATCTCACAGCTTTATTCTCGTATTGATAAATGCTCTCGAGGTATCAGTCAATGGATTTACGGTATATTATTTTATCTTTGTTACATTTTCTAAGACTCATTTGAAGCCAAGAAAATTTTAATCTTATTTCTAAAAGAAAAATCAAATACCAGAACTATCTGTAAAAGTGATTTTTAAAGATCGCTTACGTGCCAAAAGCTTGATTTATTTTGTGAGATATTCAATAAGTATCTCCACTTTGTTTTTCCAACTTTCTTAAGCTTAATGTAACATATGAATCGCTTAAGTATGTCTATGGCAAGCCAAGTGCACATTAATTCTTTAAACCTAGGTTTGAACTTCAAACCCGGGTTTGAAAACTTTAAACCCTGGTTGAAAACTCAAAGTGCACATTAATTCTTCAAACTGGGGTTTCAACTTTCAAACCAGAGTTTCAACTAGCCAAATGTACATTTATCCTTTAAACCTAAGATTTAACATCAAAACAGGGTTTGAAAATTTCAAAAAGGTACAAGTAGGCAAAGATCAAAGATCAAAACCGGGTTTGAAAACTTTAAACCCTGGTTAAACACATTAATTCTTCAAACCAAGGTTTCAACTTTCAAACCGGGGTTTTAACTAGCCAAATGCACATTTATTCTTTAAACATAAGTTTAACCTTCAAACCAGGGTTTGAAAATTTCAAACCCAGGTTTGAAAACTTTAAACCGTGGTTAAAAACTCAAAGTGCACATTAATTCTTTAAACCAGGGTTTCAACTTTCAAATCAGGGTTTCAACTAGCCACATTTATTTTTTAAACCTAAGTTTAAACTTTAAACCAGGTTTTCAAATTCTTAAACTATGGTTTGAAAAAATACTTTCATTAAAATGTTGAAACTATGGTTTGAAATTTCAAACCGTGGTTTCTGCTGGCAAAATGCACATTAATTATTTAAACATAGGTTTGAACTTCAAACCCATAGTTTAAAGTTTTGAAACCTAAGTTTGAAATAATCGGCCGTACAAAAATAGTTAAAACCCGGGTTTAAAAACCCAAGTGTCAAAGTTTTCAAACCATAGTTTAAAATTCAAACCAAGGTTTAGAAATCAATGTGCATCTGGCACGTTAAACCCCCAGTTTGAAACTTTAATCCCGGTTTTGAACTATTTTTGTACGGCCGTTTAATTTCAAACCTAGGTTTCAAAACTTTAATCCTTTGGGATCAGTAAATATATTTGGAGTAGTTCGAATATATTTTACGTTAAGATTCATCTTCTCAACAGCATTTTGATTATTTGGCACGTTTTGTAATATGAGTCTTTGATTTTGAGTACACAGATGTAAATTCTCAAATTGCAGCAACGATGTCTGGCTTTCGCTGCCAGTTTATAAAGGGTCACTGATGAGGGTTCAGTACCCGAAATTGTACAATATGACCCATCTTCTCGCTTTGAATGTTTTACTGCCTCCAGAGGATCTAACAATTATATGTGTTCAAAACTTTAAACTATGGGTTTGAAGTTCAAACCTATGTTCAAAGAATTAATGTGCATTTTGCCAGTTGAAACCACGATTTGAAATGTCAAACCATAGTTTCAATATTTTAATGGAAATATTTTTTTAAAACCATAGCTTAAGAATTTCCAATCCTAGTTTAAAGTTCAAACCTAGGTTTAAATGTTGCTAAATGTTATGGACCACTGCAGAAGCTGAGGATGAGGTTAGGACCCTGTAAAACCGGTTTAAGCCCGCCAGTAACTTTGTGTTACTGATCGTTCCAAGGCGATACTTCTGTGGTGTTTCTTTTTGTATTATGTCTTGGTGTTTAAATTTTTTTGTGCTGTTGGCGCCTTATGTATGTTTTCATATTTTTAATTAAGTTAAGGTAACTGAGTGGCCACCTATTGGGAAAATAGCTGCTCATTCGGCTTACGATATGTTTCATGGTATAAGTGCCTGATTGTTAGTCTGGTTTTTTCCCACCTCGGTTTTTGGAGTGGGAATCTCTTTCTGATTGCGCCTTTTCCTGATCTTTGCCTATTTGTACCTTTTTAAAGAATAAATGTGCAATTGGCTAGTTGAAACCCTGGTTTAAAAGTTAAAACCCTAGTTTGAAGAATTAATGTGCACTTTGAGTTTTAAACCAGGGTTTAAAATTTTCAAACCCGGGTTTGAAATTTTCAAACCCTGGTTTGAAGTTCAAACCTAGGTTTAAAGAATAAATGTGCATTTGGCTAGTTGAAACCCTGGTTTGAAAGTTGAAAAAAAAGGTACAAGTAGCAAAGATCAGAAAAAGGCGCAATCAGAAAAAGATTCCCACTCCAAAAACCGAGGTGGGAAAAAACCAAACTAACAATCAGGTACTTATACCATGAAAACATATCGTAAGCCGAATGAGCAGCTATTTTCCCAATAGGTGACCTTTCAGTTACCTTAACTTAACTAAAAATATCAAAACATACATAAAGCGCCAACAGCACAAAACTTTTTAAACACCAAGACATAAAACAAAAAGAACCACCACAGAAGTATCGCCTTGGAACGATCAATAACACCAAGTTACTGGCGGGCTTAAACCGGTTTTACTGAATATTTTACTGCTTCCAAAGGATCTAACAATTATTTTTATTTGCTATTACTGCAGCTGGTGTTGTGCCCGGTGGCGGCCCTAAAATGTCTCCCCGTACATCATACATAGTGCAGATTATATTTTTCTTTCGATCCTTTGGGATCAGTGAACAATTTCAAATATATTTTACGTTAAGAATCATCTTCTTAACAGTATTTTGATTATTTGGCCTCTTTGGGAATATGAGTCTTTGATTTAGACTACATAGATGTAATGTAAATTCTTGAAATTGCAGCAAAACTGTCTGGCTTTCGCTGCCAGTTTTGTGAAGGGTCACTGACGAAGGTTCATTATCCGAAATTGTACAATATGGCCCATCTTCTCGCTTTGAATATTTTACTGCTTCCAAAGGATCTAACAATTATTTTTATTTACATAGCCATAACCTCACCCTCAGCTTCTGCAGTGGTTCATAACATTTAGTTAGTTCTTCGGTCCTCGTGGTGAATCTCTAACTAGTCAATGAATCATCAAGAACAAACAATTAAATTATGATAAACATCCCGATGAATCAAAAACCAGGACTCACAGAAACCCCGGTTTGAAGAATTTATGTGCACTTTGAGTTTTAAACTAGGGTTTAAAGTTTACAAACCCGGGTTTGAAATTTTCAAACCCGGGTTTGAAGTTCAAACCTAGGTTTAAAGAATTAATGTGCACTTGGCTTGCCATACATGTCAATAAAGAAGAATTTATGTGCACTTTGAGTTTTAAACTAGGGTTTAAATTTTACAAACCCGGGTTTGAAATTTTCAAACCCGGGTTTGAAGTTCAAACCTAGGTTTAAAGAATTAATGTGCACTTGGCTTGCCATACATGTCAATAAATTGAAAAAACATTGTCAGTAATATCAACGCTCAACATTTGGAAATTGATTCTGTTTAGTTTGAAATTCTCAGGCTGTTACCTATGTGTGTGCTTTTACGGTATCCTGGTTCATGTGGCGATTCTAAGACATATTCTGGAAGAGGGCTTTATTTCCAAATCCCGCACAAAGGACCTCTGACGGTGGTAATGGGAGCCATAATGTATAGCTGCCTCAGATTTTGATAAAAATAAATGTTGGTCAAATGTTTCTGTTTTTGTATGCATGTTTGCTGGTAGTCCATAGTTTATGATATTGGATTGAGGTTCTTGTTTCTAAAGAAGTACTGCCTTATTTTTGGGTTAAAATGGACATATTTTGTATTAAACATATAGAAAAATAGAAAAGTATTTATTTAACATTGTTCCCCCCCCCCGAGTCCCAAGAAATCCCTTTGCATATGAATGTATTGTCATATTATACATAATATATGTGAATGGCGTTCTGGGACTCGGGGGGGAACAGTACCCTACAGCCCAAAATGTTATCTCAGTACTAGAGCCCAAGTATGTAAAAGTGTTTTAACTTAAAATTAAAAAGAAAACAAAACAGCAGTTAAGTTGTATGCCATATATAAAGTACAAAAATGGATATATACATTTGTTTCCAAAATTAACCCCAATCTGTTTGATTTATAACCACTTTTTATGTTCCATTCCCCAGAAAATGAGGGTACTGTACATTCTGTGGAACAAACTTTTGTAATCATTCTATACTAATATTGTCCACTTGTTTACACGGCCAATAACCTCTTGCACCACAAACAGTAACATTGTTGGACTGTTTTCCTATTTTTTTTAAAAAATGTATTAACTTCCATATCAACAACTTTTCAGTCAGGTCGGTACGATGCCACCACTGTCTAGGTATTAGCCAGTACCATGGGAACGTAAAATGTCTTATTGGTACAATACAGCGACGTTAAGTTTCATATCACCAACTTTTAGGGTGTTTACTCAATTTTCCATTCATTCTCAAAAAACTACATTTGCTTATTATATCACGTTAGGCATCAAAACAAGAATCTTTCAGTTCTTAAATGAAAGTGAATCTAAATAGAGGCCCTGGGTTTGATCCAATCGTGGGGAGCCGTGCTGTGCCTGAGACACACTATACCCCCCCCCCCCTCTTGAGTACTTGGTACAAGAAGTAATACGTTGCTCAATCCCAAAATGATTGAAAAACTGTTCCTATTAAAGGATGCTCGGCCATAATCTAATCGAATCAAAAATAACTTTTATGATTATAATCACTTCGACACAACCATTATACTGAAACGAGACACATGTAAGACAAGCCAAGTCCTGTTTGCGGGTGTGCCTGGAGTTTTTTCTCTGGGTTCTCATGTTTTCGTCCATTTACTGATTGGTCAATCTCATACGAGCTGAAATAATCTTGAAAGGGACATTAAAGCGAATCAGAAAAATAAATACATTGAAGGCCGTGTTGTAACAGGTTTATACAGGTAAATAAATATTCATGCAAGGTTGCTCAGTGTGACCAATTTTGTCACAATGGGCTGTGTCTTCAGAAAATGTTTTTGGTTAAAATCGAACTCTAATCAAGCTGTGCAAGACATAGAAGATGGATTTATGGTTGGATTGAAGTTTTGTTCATTAATGACATAATTCTAAGTAGCTGGCTGGTCATCGCTGATCTGGGTATATGGTCTTGCATATAACAGATAGCAGGTTTTCTCATGAGACACATGTAAGACAAGCCAAGTCCTGTTTGCGGGTGTGCCTGGAGTTTTTTCTCTGGGTTCTCATGTTTTCGTCCATTTACTGATTGGTCAATCTCATACGAGCTGAAATAATCTTGAAAGGGACATTAAAGCGAATCAGAAAAATAAATACATTGAAGGCCGTGTTGTAACAGGTTTATACAGGTAAATAAATATTCATGCAAGGTTGCTCAGTGTGACAATGGGCCGTGTCTTGAGAAAATGTTTTTGGTTAAGATCGAACTCTAATCAAGCTGTGCAAGACATAGAAGATGGATTTATGGTTGGATTGAAGTTTTGTTCATTAATGACATAATTCTAAGTAGCTGGCTGGTCATCGCTGATCTGGGTATATGGTCTTGCATATAACAGATAGCAGGTTTTCTCATGAGGTAACAGTATCTTGTATAATGTTTGGTACTTGGACAATAATATTATACAGGTAACTGCTAAAGGTTTGTACCCAAAATGTTGACGTCGTAATATTTCAATTTTATTTCAATGGCATTATGCATGTTTATCGCACTTTCCACAATGTTGCATGCACAAAATATGATACAATAGTGGAATTAAAGGACTGCAAGCAAGGAAAAGCAAAAAATTAAATTTTTCTCACATATGAAATTTTGACCCCCACCCCCACTAAAATCGCCTTTTTTACACTATTTGGAGGAAATAGTCAAAACTTTTAATAGTTATAGGTTCAGAATACATTGGGCTTTTGCCCTAATTATGAAATACCACCACCAGAGCCTTTGAGACATTGTTATGATATTTTGAAAACGAGGCATAAAACCCCCAAGAATGTCACAGATTCTTCTTCTTGTCGAGGGTATTACCTTCTAGCGTAAATAAAATCATGCTCCAAGATTATAAAGTATGGAAACTAAATTGCTCATGGCATAAATATCAAAATAGTCAAAATTATAATTTAGAATTCATGTAAAGATCACCAAAGCCAGTATTTTATTCTGCTCATAAATGTTGAAATGCCAACAATTGTCCATGGAAACACAGATCTGTTTAAAATGTTGTATGAAACTGGTTCATACTTCACCGGCAGTGGGTGCGCCAGGAGGGAAATTAGTCCCGAGATGCGAACTTGGTCTCTAACTTATAATTTAGATGATTCTTCTACTCGTATAGATCGCCAAAGCCAGTATTTTACTCTGCTCATAAATGTTGAAATGCCAATAATTGTCCAAGGAAACACAAATCTGTTTTAAAATGTTGTATGAAACTGGTTCCCGAAAACCAAAGCTTAACCGTCAACATCATTTAGGAATCACGAATGAAACATTTTAAAGATGTACTGAAATCTTTGTCTTTGTATATAGGCTGTTCTTGGCGGTAGTGGTACTTGCTTTAAAATTACCAACGCAGACTTTTCGAAGATATGAACCACTAACATCTTCGACTTTCAATTCCAGATCCGCTCATATTTCGATCTATCAACTCGAGCCAGTTAGACAATAATAATCGGAAAAGATGAAATTAAAGGACAGTCCGATTATACTAAAGAAGAAAATCAATAGGAAAATAATTAGCATTACGAAACTGTCTTCATATTGCATGCCATATCTGAGACTTCTTATTTTAGGATGGCATTTCATAAATCTTCCTCTGAGTACACGAACACACTCACAGTGGTGCCTATTGTTGTGTAAAGCATCGCTATTGCTGGCGGCTGCAATGTCCCATTTGGATGAATGGTATCCGACTGGGGATGAGCATTGCACCATTCTTCTGACTACATTATTAGATCGTGAAATACAGCTTTCAAGGCGATGCTTCGATGGTGGTTCATTTTGTTTTATAGTTTGGCGTTGAATTTTATACTGTTTGCACCTTATGTACGTTTTCATATTTCATTTTTAGTAAAGTTTGGGTAAATTAGTGACCGCCTATTGGGAAATATCTGCTCACTCGACTTACGATATGTACTAACCCTAACCCTAACCCGCCAGTAACTTTGTGTTACTGATCGTTCCAAGTCGATACTTCTGTGGTGGTTCTTTTTGTTTTATGTTTTGGTGTATAAAAATTTTTTGTGCTGTTGGCGCCTTATGTATGTTTTCATATTTTTAGTTAAGTTAAGGTAACTGAGTGGCCACCTATTGGGAAAATAGCTGCTCATTCGGCTTACGATATGTTTCATGGTATAAGTACCTGATTGTTAGTTTGGTTTTTTCCCACCTCGGTTTTTGGAGTGGGAATCTTTTTCTGATTGCGCCTTTTCCTGATCTTTGCCTACTTGTACCTTTTTAGTATAAGTACCTAATTTAGTTTTTCCCACCTCGGTTTTTGGAGTGGGAATTCTTTCTGAATGCGCCTTTTCCTGATCATTGTCTACTTTTCCTGATCATTGCTTCCAAAGGATCAAACCTTTATATTTTATTTTACCTTTCAAACGGTCTTAAAGACTTCAGAGAAATTAATTCTGTTCTTTCTTTACACTACAATTAATAGATCTTTTCTTCGAAAGTTGTTGAGCATTTTGTCTTGTCAGACCCAGTTGATTGTTGAACACGTGGGTGATTTGTTTGCTCAAGCAAATGATTGGGCCATGTCACGTCCTGGGAAAAACGTCGCTACTGAATTAGGCTGCTTGTTCGTATATGATGAAATTCGTACAGTATCCTAAACGTCACCGCCGCTGTGTGCTGTTTTGCTTGCTCACTGGACAGGTAAAGAACTATAGCCCCATAAGTCGGAGCCTGGAGAGAAGTGCCTGATCAAACAAGCAGATCGTTGTCCTAGATACGTGCGTCGCTTCGTTTACCTTTGGTCCGTCTCAGTTTGATGCTCATTGAAAAGACAATATCGAGAATATAATTAAGACCAATGTAAAGAAAGCAAACTAATGCAAATATGGTGTTCTGGCAATAGAAGCTGTCAGCTGGAATCAAATGTCAGAATGTAGCACGATAACAGCCTTTACTTGTACCTACTCCAAACAAGATATTTCAGTCCGTTTTACAACTTGGTTTGTATTAAATATTGTGAATATGCAAGAAACAAAGGAAAGGCAAAACATATTTTTAATGGCATTTGTACTGGTAGTCTAACATTTAAACTTTTTCCTATTATACATTTTATTATGTTCTGGCTAGTTTATCATTCTTTATTTGCCTTTACAATCATTTTCAAATGCAAATATATAACCATCTAAAAGCAGATGACAATAAACCCTTAATTAACTTAGTATTGAACGAAATTTTCATTGTTTTAATTGCCGTTGTAGAGTTTAATTTGACCGAATTATGTTTCAGCTTTCAGTCTATATGCCATTAGCACAGTTTTATCCCCTCACTTTTAGGTAAAAGCATTTTCTTACATGGCATTTGAGCCACCTCATGAGAAAACCAACAATCTGTATATCATGCGAAACCAACGGCGCAGATCAGCTTCGCAGTAACTGCGAAGCTGATCAGCACCTTTGTTTTCGCTACACGGATAGTACAATTTCTCTACTTTCTAAGTCCAAAATTTCCACTCACTCTAGCCATCTTATGTGCTTGTACTGCGAGGTTTGTGCCGGACCTGTTCGAAAATTGTTGGTTTTCTCATGAGGCGGCTCATTTGTATATTTTAAGCACGGTCTTTAACGCTTAGACTTACCTTGTGTAAATTTTTGAAATTGCAGTATATTTATCTGGCTATCGTCGCAGGTTTATAAAGGGTCACTGATGAGGGTTCATCATCATCATCATATCCGTTTTATAGCCCGTTGTCCTCTACTGAGGGTTGGACTTGTTTGACAAGTCTCCTTCTTAGACGACCTCTCCACGCTGATCAATTCTGAGGATCAGCATTATCCATTCCTAGCTTTTTTCTGTCGTCTAACAACACTTCATCCCATGCTTTCCTTGGCTTGTCAGATCTTTTCTGTGCAACTACGTTTATATATAGCTTGCGTACTTGAGAGATCCAGCCTTTGCTGCGCTCTACGTGTCCATACCATCTCATCCTGCTGGAGCGGAGCACCACATCTATATCCAGGAGTCCAAGCTTTGAGAGAAGGGAGTCTGAGCTTACTTCATCATTTGCCTTGACATTACAGATCCACCGGATCATTGCACGGTCACTGCACCGTAGGCGGTTAAGTGTAGCCACAGTCATAGCCCATGTTTCTGCCGCATGCAGCATTACACTTCTCACACAAGTTAAATACACTCGACCTCTGGTCAAAAGTGGCAGGTTGCAGTTGGTGAGGTGGGGAAGTAGCTGTCCGAACTTGCCCCAAGCAGATTTGCAACGTGTGACTGCAGCCAGGTCACAACCACCACCACCAGAAAGCATGTCTCCTAGATAACAGAACTCTGGAACAGCCTCAACTTTTTCGTCATCAACCTGAACCTCCTTCACAAGTCTTCCATCTCTTGGACGTGCCTTTCCCAGGCAACGAGCACATCTGAATAAAAATAAAACCGAGATCCTTTAAGTGCAGTGAACGTA
The DNA here is from genome assembly GCA_964017185.1 of Rugalucina vietnamica. NCBI lineage: Eukaryota > Metazoa > Mollusca > Bivalvia > Lucinida > Lucinidae > Rugalucina > Rugalucina vietnamica. The sequence continues at coordinate 1,096,896 of OZ024877.1, read as the reverse complement.
TTAATGAGAAAGGGAATGGGCCAGACCGCGGCCTCGGCCACCCAAGCCCACCCCCAACCCCCACCCCCAGCGACCCCACAAACCCGGCAACATGCAGCAAAAGAGAATCCCCGCAACCCTGCAACTCTCAACAGGATAGTCGATACAAAGTGTACTATATATAATCAAAATGGGACCAAATACACCAAACGCTGGCCAAAAAACGAATCCAAGCCGATAATAATTTTCTGATTTCTCAGAATACCCTCGCTGATCTTAAAGACCAAAAGAAAATATAACCTGCACTATGGATGGTGTAGTGATGTACGGTGATACTTTTTAGGATCAGAATCAGGGAGTAAGGGATTTTGATTCCACTGCAATTTTTGTGGATCCAGGACAAGCAGCCACCTCAGAAGATAGCATTTTTTCCAACACCTGTCTGACGGACGCCACAGGTATCCTTTCCAGATTTTTTCAGAAGATCCAGATTGGGGCCGGAGACCATGATCTTTGTCTTTCCCATGTTCACCCGAAGACCTTTCCTCTCCATCTCTGCTTTCCATGTCTTCAACTTTACCAGTAGTTCGTCCATTGACTCGGCACTGATCATCAAGTCATTTGCATACAACAACTCCCAGGGGCAGCCTGTTCGGAACTCCCTGGATAAAGCCTCTAGCACAATGATGAAGAGTAGCGGGCCTGGGACAGAGCTCCGATGAACACCTACTTTGACACCAAACTCCTCACTGTATCCACTGCCAACTCTTAGCCTACTTCTCACGTCTTTATACATGGACTGGACAAGGCGCACTAGACACTCGTCGATTCCTAGTTTTCGCATTGCCCACCAGATGACATCCCGTGGAACCCGATCGAATGCTTTCTCCAGATCAACAAAGGCCATGTAGAGCAGTTTGTTAGCAGCTAAGTGCTTCTCTCATAGTTGACGGACAATGAAAATTGCATCTGTAGTGCCCCGACCTGATATAAAGCCACGCTGCATCTCATCAATCTCAACTCTTTGCCGATTGATGCGTCCTTCCACTACACGCTCCAATACTTTCATCGTCTGTCCAATCAGCTTCAAGCCCCTGTAGTTGCCCCTGTTCAGAGCGTCCCCTTTGCCCTTGTACAAATTGGCAATGTAACTCTCCTGCCAGTCAGTTGGAATGCAACCTTCTGAGGTGATGTCCTCGATAAGATCACGCACCTCAGCTACTCCAGCTTCCACATGGGCTTCAGTATCTCAGCAACGATACCTGATGGTCCAGCTGCTTTGCCAGATGCTATCTTGTTGATGGCCTTTGTGATCATCTCTGACGTGATTGGCTCACTTTGGCCTTCAACTGGGCTTTCCACTGACAGGTCCTCTGGATTCCATGGGAATTCGACGTTGAGGAGACGCTCATAATGCTCTTTAGCCTCTTTCTTTACATCCTCATCCAGTGACAGTAGGTCTTCATTAGGGTTCAGTAACCTAAATTGCGCAATATGGCCCATACTACCTCCCTTTGAACGTTTTTATTGCTTACAAAGGATTTGTTTTTTATATTATCATTTAATTATTAGTCATGTAAATCCATAAACATTGGTCGAGTATTTCACTAAGTACTGCACGTGCTGTTATGTCACATAAATGCGATATACATAGGTTGTAATTGATTAGCCAACATCAGCTGCAAGTGGCATATCACTTGGTGTTTATTTTTTTGTGCTGTTGGCGCCTTATGTATGTTTTCATATTTTTAATTAAGTTAAGGTAACTGAGTGGCCACCTATTGGGAAAATAGCTGCTCATTCGGCTTACGATATGTTTCATGGTATTAAGTGCCTGATTGTTAGTTTGGTTTTTCCCACCTCGGTTTTTGGAGTGGGAATCTCTTTCTGATTGCGCCTTTTCCTGATCTTTGCCTACTTGTACCTCTTCACATAAAAATTGATATTGTGTGCGCATAAATGCGTTCGTGCGTGCGCGCGCGTATGTGTGTTATACATACACATGTTTTGGTCGCTTGTTCTGGTCATATTGCTCGATTTCCAGAATAATTTCTCTGCTCCCATATTATCTTTAGTAACCATCTGACTAAAGTGGGTTACTCGAGGTGGGTTATAGATACTAACTTTTCCGCTCCGGCAGTGTCTGCAGTTTCTCCGTGTCTGAAACTAGTTATTAAGCATTATTTCAGAACAGCGTAATGCGTTATAATCTGTTCTGATTGATACATACACGTTTCCTATTGGTGCTCAATATTTGTTCACTATTACCGCGCATTGATTTCCCATAATTCAATTGAAATGCTGCTGTCTGTTTGCCATAGAACGACTTTCAGTTCCGATTCACATCAGTCGCTGGAATTAATGACTGGAAATTAATACAGAGTTTGGAATTAAACTAACAGTATAATAGTTGGTAAGCTTTGGGTATACAAAGCGTTGTCAATCGTTTTAAATAATAAAAATGATAATATCATCACGAAAACATGTCCGTGTAATGTTTACCCCCTTGAACCCCACTTTTATATAGTAAAACTGGGGTTTGCAGGGGTATACCTATTTTTCTTATTTTTGCTCCAAAACATAGATTGTGGGTACTCGTAAGAACCGCCTCGCCGAGGCGGTTCTAACGTGTACCCACAATCTATGTTTTGAGCAAAAATAAGAAAAAATATCAAAATTTTTCTATTGAAAATTTTCATTTTTTACAACATTAAAATATCCCTGTATATTGCATGGGCGTGTTTTCGTAATGTACACTAGAAGACACTCAAAAATATTACTTTGGCTTTGCTATTTTATAATATAAAATGTTCATGTCGAGTGTATCTCAGCTTTTGGAAGAAGAAGAAGAAGAAGAAGAAGAAGAAGAAGAAGAAGAAGAAGAAGAAGAAGAAGAAGAAGAAGATGATGATGATGATGATGATGATGATGATGATGATGATGATGATGATGAATGCAATGTGATGTATGGGGAATTTTAATGAAGGATAAGCCTTACAGTTGACGGTTGAGTATGTGGTCCTGAAAACCGCGGATTCTTTACTGAGCGTTCCAATACGATACCTTTGCTTTGTTGTTGTAAACTTCACTTCGGGTCTTTGGTATTAGGAATTCTTCGAGATCGTCACCTCGCTCTACAGACGTATCGTTTTTGTCAGATTCAAATTTGAGCCACTACACGAGAAAACCAACAAAATGCTTTGGCGAAAACAAAAGCGCAGATCAGCTGTGCAGTAACTGTGCCTTTGTTTTCTCTAAACAGATAGTACAGTATCTCTTCTACTTTAACCCAAAATTTCCAGCCTCTAACCATCTTCTGTGACTGTACAGGCTGGTTTGTGTCGGACCTGGTCGGAAACCGAAATTGTTGGTTTTCTCATGCGGTGGCTCATTTATCAGTTTTTTCTTCTGTTTATTTTCTTACTATTTTTAATTGTTCTTTTAGAAAATGTTTAGGGACTCGGGTTTTCTTTCTAGTAAATGTTGATTTAAATGCGAAACATTAAATAAGAAAAATATTGTCGATACAAGATACAAGGTACAAGAAATTTTATTTTACGTCGGTTTTCCGTATAAGAAACAACATTAGCTCTTAGAGCTATTTTCCGACAAACTTAAGTAGAACAACAAATGTATAAAAGGCTGCAATGATTATGATATTAATTAGCACATACATTATGTCGATCAGGATGGATCCAAATCTGACGAACATGTGTAACGAATTTCCGTTTTAAAACCATAGTTTCTGTAAGATTTCCTAAAAAGGTCATATTTTGATATTCGTCATGTAAAATCGCGTAGTTGTTTTTGTGCTCTGTCCGATGTCTTACTTAATCGACTTATACAGTATTTTAATAGCGGATCGCTTTTCGCACAGATTTACCTACACAGTTGTGTAGAATGGACCTTCCCGTTATAATGGAACAAACCGGATATTGCACGTGACTGAATGAGTATAAAAAGAGAGTGCGAAGCTAAAAATGCTTATGATCACATCACTTCCACTTCAGCTCTTGAAGTGAAAACATCTCACTCTGAGATAATTTCTGAAAGAAAAAAATTTACCTTTCATTCGAAAGAAAAACCAATGGAAGACTATAGACTTCCTGCGCCTCTTGTAGGCATGCGCAAGGCTACCAATCTCACTGGTATGCCTAATGTCCAGACTGATCTCCGAGCCACGAAGATCAGCGTTACCTTCACTTGGGACTTAGCTACGTCAGCTCCGAAGAAGCCCAAGAAACAACCAGCCAAGAAGAAGCCCTCCAAGACTTCTACCAGCAAGCCGCCTCCAACGTCACAGTGTCAACCACCTGAGACACCGACCAACGCCAGCTACCATCGTCCGACGCCAAGTAACAGCACCAACGCCATCACCAACGGCACCACCAGTCGCCAAGAAGCCACGTCGAGAGCCTCTGCTACGGCGCCCACCAGCTCACCTACTCCTCAGTCAGTGACCAAACCTTTACCAGCACGTCAGCCCTTTACCGGCGAATACCAGGTCGAAGCAGTCAAGGCCAACTACCTACGTAACCACTACACCAACCATGCTGATCCAAACAACGGCCCCAGAGACTACAGCTACGACGGCGATACAAAGATGGCATCGGTCCAGGCTCTACGACCGAAGACCGGCCCTCGTCACACCCACTATCTCATCAACGACTGGGTCGACGGCAGTCCTGAGTACTACCTGCTAACCTACAAAGATACTCTGGAGTACGACCACTACAAGCGAATCTGTCAACAAGGCGAGAAATCATCTCCAGAAGAGACCAAAGACTGGACCTACTTCTGTACCACGGGCGACATCCTACTGCTATGACCACCAGAAGCCAAGTCTTGATCGCCGCCAGCACCTGCCTATGCCTCCTGATCCTCGAAACTTCATTGCTATGCCGCTAGCAAAAGTCCGAGAACGTTGTTCACATGGATTGCAGTGTCCGTATCTGTTTAATCATGTGGAGCTGCAAAACTAGGTCTATTCACCCGACCTAGCACAGCCATTAAGCGCGGCCCTGAATGAGAGCAACCTGATTGGATATCTCATATGACCTACTTTTGCTCTCGAGCAAGATAGTGAAATCACTGATTTGCAGCTGAATTGGTATCGATTTCCTATCTATTTTTATGCTCACTTTTCGACCATGGCGTTTAAAATTCTAAAAAGAAGTGCTTCTCCACTTTTTCCGGCTTGACTTGCATTGTCCGTTCACTTTGGGCACCGGCGAACAGCGCGATTTGCACTTTGGTGTCACCGCCACGATTTGCAGCCCAGGAGCACTTAACCTTCGTCCTTGTGGTGGAATATTGGATTAAGTCCGTTCAGCCCGGCATGACGAAAAACTGCCACTTTTTACTACTACAACTACTACTACTACTACTACTACTACTACTACTAAAAATGCTTATTCTGTGTCCTGACGGCGAACAGAGCGTTTGGTGGAAAGAAGGTGAAATAATTAATATAACACTGCTTTGAGCACAGTTGCATTGGGATCATTGCGAAACCTGTGACTGGGCTTCTGGAAATGCTCTATATATAGGAGCGCTTTGAGCAAAGACCGGTTGACTATTCTCAATGGGATCATTGCGAAACCTGAGACATGGCTTCTGGATATGCTCTAGTAGTTTGTGTCGGACTCAGTGTCTTTTCTTAGTTAAGTCGTAGAATCAGGAGCCGGCGAGGTGGGCTCCTAGTTTGTATCAGACTTAGTGTCTAAGTCTTAGTGTTCTTCTTTGTGGGACTTAGTACGCCCAGCGGGCACATGACGTCAGAATGACGTAATATAAACGTCGATGCGACGTCATGACGTCGCATCGACGTTGATCTGACGTCATTCTGACGTCATGTGCCTGCTGGGCTAGTGTCTCAGTGTCTTCTTTGTGAAGTAGTAGAACTAGGAGACGTTAACTAATTAATTATTGAGGGTTTCCAGTTGAAGCTGCAAAGAGTGTGCAGTTGTTATGGAACGATGTTAAAACCACTCCAAGACCTAGGGTGAAGGTTGGGATCCCGTACGGTTTGAGCCCCCTAGTAATTGTATTACTAACCGTTCCAAGACGGTGTTGTTGGTGTGGCTCATCTCATTCATATGACAGTATTGTTTAAGGTTCATATCGTTCGAACCTCCAACATTCAGGAAACATAAAATTCGTAATTTTACGACTATACGCTCAGTCGTTATCTATCTTCTGATACTGAGTCGATCAATTTCTGATCATCACCTCAGGTGTGGGGTGGGTGGCTAAATTTAGAATTTAGTCAAGGGAAAATTAAACATTTGGGGTGGACCATTAAAACTATTTACAAGATATAGATGAGAGGCATACTAAAACGCATGCCTCTGGGCCAATGATTTAAATAGAAGCCTTAAATTCCTCAATGGTCTTAGATAGGACCACTGAAGAAGGGAGACTATTCCAAACCGGAATAGTTCTGGGGAAAAAGGAATTTTTCAGGGCATCACTATAGGCAAATGGTCTTGTGTATTGTGATTCATGTGATGCCCGAGTATGCCTTAGATTGGGTGCCGGGGTCAGGTATTTGTCTTTATCAAGAGACACTGTACCGGAGTGTATCTTGTAGAAGAAGGTTAAGGAGGACCGCTCCCTGCGAGACTCCAGGGATGGCCACTCAAGTTCGTCTAGCATTTCACCGACGCTACTGGTGTTCCTCCATCGCCTGCAGGTCCACCGGGCAGCAGTCCTCTGCACCTTCTCCACCATCTCAATCTGAGTTTCATGATAGGGATGCCAAATAGGAGCTGCATACTCAAGTTGAGGCCGAACCAATGTTTTGTATGCAACTTCCTTAGTATGCCTAGGTGCCAGTGCCAAATTGCGCCGAAGAAAACCCAAAGTCTTAGTTGCCTTGCATGTAATTTCAGAAATGTGTTGACCCCAATCAAGATCATCTGTGATAGTTAAACCGAGGTATTTAGCGGACTGAACCTGTTCTAATGTTTGCTGATGCAGTGTGTAATTGAAATCTATATGCCTGCTTGGATGTAGCCGCGTCACCCTCATTGAATGACATTTGCTAACATTGAATTTCATTTGCCAATCCATTTCCCATTTGGCCAAGCTATTCAGGTCATCTTGTAAAATTTGACAATCCAATGGTGACTTGACATTTCTGTATAAAACACAATCATCAGCAAATAGCCGAACAGATGACCTGATGTTGTCAGGAAGATCATTAATGAAAATAAGAAATAGGACCGGTCCTAAGACCGATCCTTGTGGGACACCAGAAAGAACCGGGACTGGGTCTGAGGCACGGCCATCTAATACCACTTTTTGAGAGCGCTCAGAGAGCCACGAGTCGATCCACTTATGTGTAGATCCTCTAATCCCGTAGAAGTCAAGTTTGTATAATAACCTTTTATGTGGGACCTTGTCAAAGGCCTTAGCGAAATCCATGACAATCACATCCGTCTGCCTGTGGCCACGACCCACTGCTCGGTCCAGATTACTAACCAAATCATGATAAAACTGAACTAACTGGGTTTCGCAAGACCTTTGACTTCGGAACCCATGCTGACAGTCAGCAAGAATGTTTTCAAGAGCCAAGTGTTTGTTTATGTTGCTGACTATTATATGCTCTAGAGTTTTGCAACAGATACAAGTAAGCGACACCGGTCGATAATTAGCTGCATCGTATTTCTCACCTTTCTTAAATACCGGGGCTACATTTGCCTGTCGCCAATCGTCTGGTACAGCACCCTGAGCAAGCGACTCATTGAAGATATAGGTCAGTACAGGAGCAATTTCAGAACTACATTCCTTCAACACCCTAGCACTCAGGCCATCTGGCCCAGGCGCCTTATGTATATTCAAGTTATTCAACAGTTTAATGACCCCATTGGGGTCAACTGTAATTTCACCCATAGCGGTGAAAGGACTTGTGCCTTTGGAGGGGATTTCATCATCTGATTCGCGAGTGAAGGCTGACTGAAACTGCCTATTACAAATATTAGCCTTATCCAAAGTGTCAGTCTTCAAGATACCATTTTCTCTAAGAGTATTGATCCCAGACGCGTCTTTCTTTATGGACTTGACAAATGACCAAAACTTTTTTGCCTTTTCATTTTTTCGGGGACAATCGGGATCAGGGTTATCATTTTCAAAGGAGAAGATATTGGTAATATGCTTCCAATATGCATCTCTAATGCTCTTTTGAACATGTGCTCTGAACCGTTTGTAATGGTTCTTAATGTCAGGGCTGCTTGACTTGCGAGCACGAAAGTAAAGTTTATCACGTTTCCTTATCAAGCGTTTGATCGAGCTATCGATCCATGGTAAGCTATATTTTGTCTTGGTCATTTTTGATGGAATAAACCTTTCAATAGCCGAGAGAACCTCCGACTTAAAACTGACCCACATGTCATTGACTGACACCTGACTATGGTCAGTTGAAAGGAACGAATCCCTATAGCGCGCTAGATGGTCATGGAGACCGTCCATATCCGCTCGTTTATATAGGAAAATCTTACGCGGGGCCTGCTGAATCCGTTTAGCCTTTATATCATATTCAATATAGACAATGTCATGATCTGCTTTGCCGATCGGGGGCATCCCTTTAACACGGTTAATTGGGGATGGCGAGTTAGTGAAGAGTAAATCAAGGGTCTTGTCTTCTCGGGTGTGTATATTTACCATTTGGGAGAGGCAGTGATCCTGTATTATCTCCACAAGTTTAGTCTGAACTGGCCTCTTTGGGACCCCCTCGGGTACCTGCATTGTGCTCCACTCAATATCACCACAATTGAAGTCTCCGCCTACAAGAACATGGGCATTTTTATTTGACATAATCCGAGAAAGTGAAGTATTAAAATCCTCAAGATATTTCAGTTCAAGCTCCTGAGTTGGGAACCTAGGGGGACGATAGAACGATCCAAGGTACAAAGTCCTACATCCAATAATGTTCAACTTACACCAAATTATTTCGCACTTGGTGTCCAATTCCGGAGCTTCAGTACAGAGAAGATCACGCCTAAAAGCAATGAAGACACCACCATGCGCATCACTAACTCTGTCTTTCCGGATAGCATCAAAGGAATCTGGAAAAATCTCTGAGTTTTTAATGTCTGGGGTTAACCATGACTCATTCCCCAATATGATGTCAGGTTTAGCCGATTCTATGACAGTGTGAATTTCAGCCTTTTTATTTTTAATTGACTGACAATTCATGATCAAAATTCTCAAGGGGTGGTTCAGGACCGCCCTTTTGGTCCTGGGTTTTGCTTCTTTTGTTTGCACAATAGGCGAAGAAGCTGCATTGGGGGGGCCAATATTGTCTGGTATCGGACTGTCAGGCTCAGACAGGGACGAAAGGGACTCAAATCTGTTGGATATCTCAAGAGAAGCTGTAGTGTCAAACAACGAAGTGGAAAAGTTTGGCATTCCACAACGTATGCATTCCCATGCTATACTTTTGCTAAGTGATTTATTGTAAATCCCATACATAGTTGAAGTCATGCCTTGACAGTCTATATGGTACCAGATGTTGCATGAGTCGCAACAAATCCCGCGGTCATCCCATCCAACACTGACATCACACAGTCCACACGGAAAGTGAGAATTGTCAATAAGGGATTCTGGACCAGGATTTGTTTCGGTGTCCCAGGAGTTACTTATCAGAAGAGTAAAAATGTATAAATGAATGAGCTTACCAGAGCGGTGATCTTTAAACCTGAGACTAGCCCTTAGAATAGAGACACTGCAAAAGTGTGGTACGTGAGCCATAAGTTGTTGGTCAATTGCTGTTCCGTGTATGCTGGAGTAAACTGGAAACAAGTTAACTGGAAGTCTCCCAATGTCATTGTCCTGAGAATTCAAAAAATGTGTCAATCTGATGGCCAACAGCAAGCCAGCAACAGAAAATAGCATGTCAAATAAGAAGTGCTTCATCTTCTTGCTATTTGTGACCTCTTGCGATATGAGGGGCAATTGACTGGTGTAGATTACTGGGAAATTCTCCTATCTTACTAAATCAACAATGAGTACAATCCTAATTTGGGAGGTTACCTACATTTATTTGGTTTTTTCAATGTTTGTGTTCAGGTTCAGTCCTTCCGGAAGTGGTGGAACCGGTGAATGGGCCTAAATTATCCGGTGTAATTTATCCGGGACAATAAAAATTAGAAACTTCTAAATAAACAGCAAAAAATTGGGACAGACACTAAAGTTGGAAAGGGTTAACATTGAAAAGAAGGATAAATAATAAATAGTCCAATGACTCAGCCCAAATGCAGAGAAAAACGCCAAAATAGGTTCCTGAAAACAGGAAGCGTCACGAACGTGCGCATGCGCACCCACCCTCGCATGTTTTGGAACTCGTTACACATGCATAGTTTAATGGTCATGTGCCGAAATAGCAATACAACTTCTATTGAAAATTATCGATTCAGTATATGATAGATAGTAATTAGGGGATCGGGAGGGGTGGGGTCAGTGATTCCAGTCTATTTTAAATGTCATATACCTAATTGCCTGCCTCCCTGTCCGCCCGCCTGCCCGCGCGCGTACCTACCGATCGACCGACTTGCCAACCGACCGAGGATTTTCTGCAAAGCCAATCCTATGGGGAAAAAGGTCTTAACCTTCTGACCTATGTGCCGCTTGGAGAAAATGGTTAAGGGTGCAATTACTTGTCTAGAATAGGGAAACGTTGTAGGGAAATAACTGGTGGGGCGAAGTGACCTGCTACCGACTTGCAGATACCGGCAAATAACAATCTCAATCTCTTTGAATTATGTCCCCTGAAAACTCTTTGGTGTCGCCAGACGACATTGTGCGGGAATTTTTCTGAATCTGGCACAGAATTTAGGTCAACTGGTAAAATCAAAACTTCTTGAGAGTTATAAACTTACTTGGAAAGATTCAATTTTTAATACAGCCAAATGCCTAAATTACAGAATGTATAAAACAGATTTAAATTTTGAGCAATATTTTAATCTACTTCCTGATGATTTAGCTGGCTGAGGCTATCCGCACGACGGTCGTGCCGATAAGCGGCGTTATCCGCACGACGGTCGTGCCGATAAGCGGCGTTATCGGCCCGACCGTCGTGCGGATAGCCAATGCTACAGGTATTGGCTATCGGCACGACGGGAGTATAAGATTTTCTTACAAGCTTACGAATGCATTAAACTATTAATTTGTCATTAAATAAATAAATTATGGTTTTAGCTATATAGAAATACATTCGAAATTAACATTTTTAGCTCGACTGCACGAAGTGCATAGAGCTATTGCAGTCACCCCGGTCGTCCACGTTCCCGTTCCCGTGCGCGTGCGCGTGCGCGTTCCCGTGCGCGTCACACTTGCGTTAAAGTTTTCTAGAAGTCCATATCTTGACAACCACTCATCAGAAAGCATTCATACTTGGACCATAGATACCCTGTAGGGTTAGCTTTCATTCCATGGCATCGGGCCCCTGGGTCCAGGCTAGGGGGTGGGGCTGGAGGTTAAAATCTAGAACACCTTCAAAAATGGCAATTCTTGTGTTAAAGTTTTCTAGAAGTCTATATCTTGACAACCACCCATCAGAAAGCATTGATACTTGGGCCATTGACACCCTGTAGGGTCGGCTTTCATTCCATGGCATCAGATCCCTGGGTCCATGCCAGGGGGTGGGGCTAGAGGTTAAAATCTAGAACACCATTTATAATAATGGCTTTTCTGTGATATAGTATTCTAGAAGTCTATATCTTGGAAACTTTTTATCAGAGGGCTTTCATACTCGGACCATAGGTACCCTGTAGGGTTGAGTTTCATTCCATGGCATCGGACCCCTGGGTCCATGCCTGGGGGTGGGGCTGGAGGTTAAAAACTAGAACACTAAAAAATAGATGTACTGCTGTGTAACTTTTACAAGGAGGCATATCTTGACAACAACTTATCATAAAGCATTCATACTTCATACACTTTAGGTTCCATGACATCGAACCTCTGGGTCGGAGTCAGGGGGGCGGGGCTAGAGGTCAAAATCTAGAACTCCCCAATTTTTTTTTCTTTTTATTTCTTAATAGAAACAACTAAGGAGGATAGTTGGTCATTCATCCTTTGACTTTGTGACACTGACTTGTGTGTCATGACGGTAAGGGTCGGTTGACCTACTTTCCATGGTTCAGTGATTTTGCCTTATATCTTGACACTCAATTAGTATATTTTCTTACTTCTTTCAGATTATGAGTTAGTACGACCAGGCCTTTGACCTTAATATACTTATAGGTCACTGTGACCTAATTTCACGGTTCAGTGATTTTGCCTTATATGGGCACGTTTTTTTTGTCCAGCCCTTTTTGGTTACATCATAAACCATTTCGTGTCCAACTTTTTCCAAAAAATTAACATGCTCTTCTTTTAAAAATATCTATTGCAGTGTCAAGTCAAAGTCATATACTAATGCTTTTTCAAAGAAAAAGCAAAACTTACTAGTAGTTTTGAATTTATATGCGATTTAATATTCACAATAATTAGTGATGTAATGCGTCGTCTTAGTGTTGGGCCATCGGTTTGAAATTACAATCGATTATCGGTTTATAATCGGACGGACTAAACCAACTAGCTATTGATTGTGTAATCGGTTAAACTAGCTATACTTTGCATTTGCCTTTCATGTATGTCATAACCATGGTGACAGTTTCATTGCCCACTGAGTGGGTCAATAAAAGAGCTTTTAATTGCTCTATCTGTTTAGAACACATTCCACTTAGAACAGATCACTGATTTAGGAATTTCTACCTTTCTGTCCTGATATTCTAGGAAAATGAAAAAGACATATTGATGCTCAGGTTACATATATATGGACCAGAACAGTTTCAGTTACATTATAACTTTGGGATATCCATGTTAGATCTACTTTGAAACCTAAATGGTACACCTTTTTCAGATATAAACCCCTTAAAATATTATTTCTGCATTATGAATATTGCAACCGATTACAATCGATTGCTGCATTTTACTATCGATTATCTTAATCGGAAGGCCAAACCAACTGACTTTCGATTATAATCGATCATCGGCCCATCACTATTGACGACACAATTAAAACAGGGTTGTAGACCAAAGAATTGCCTTTTCCTGATTTCATTTCTAATGTTTATTGAAATCCTTCTGTTATTGAATTTAAAATCTGGACAATTTATTTTAGTTAAAACAAAAATAAAGGATTGACTGTACCTAAAGCATTTGTGATGTAACTGGACATCAAATCACTAAAATTCCTTGTGTCCATGTTACAACACAAATGCTAGCAAATTGTGTCCCAGTTACATCTGAAATGAGAAGGTGTGCAAAACAGGGGGTAAAATTGTTTTTAAAAACGTGTATTATTTAGCAGTAGTGTTCCTTGATATTGTTTTTTAGTTTGAAGACTCTGCACTATGCTTGATTTTACTTGGAACAGGATAAATTCAGTTTATGAAAAATGATGTAACATGACCCCAAAATTGTGGAGTCTTCATTACATCTTTGCTTTAAATGTTGTATTTGGATAGGGTGCCAAATGCAAAAACCCAAAAACAAATGATGACAGACCCAGTTCCTGCAATTCTACTTTCTAGAAAGTTTCAAAGAAATAATCAAACTTTTGTCATCTATAAATTATACATAAATGCGTTGAAGAGGTAACAGAGACGGCAGATCATTTCTTATAGTGTCTTTGTTAGTCTTAGTACCCCGACTTCTTTTGTATAAAGTGTAGACATTATAGATTGTCAAGGTTAGTTGACTATCTGCATTTTAAGAGATTTTATCATCACTTCATCATGTGTAAAGCATCTTCATTTCGGTTATCCTCCATTGTAAGCAAAGATGTAACTGGACGAGAAAAAAAAATTATAAAATTTTGTTGTCCAGTTACATCTTTGCATCTTATCTCAATTTTGTCATGGATTCTAGTCACAATGAGGAAAAAATCATTAAAAAAGGCCTTTAAGCTGAGGTGAAACTGCTTCCAGTTCAGCAATTTTACCTTAGCCCAAACGTACACGATTTATTTATCTAAAAAGATTAGACACAGTGCGTGACAATGGGTAGGGTAATTCAAGACCCTATTCAGATAAGAATTACCTTCTTAACGATGCATTTCTCTGCAAGATCAATATCTAAATAGATGTAGTAATGAGTATGTCCATTTATTTGAATGCTTCTGCTACACAGAAATCAATGTAAGAAGGTTTTTCTATTGTCCAAGATGTAACACTTTACCTAGCTTATACATGTGTTCTTTCTCCTTCCACCGTCCTTATAACAACACAGGTGCTTACAATGCTTAAAAAAAGTTTGGTCGCTTATATCATTACAAATTAATGTAAACAAGTTTTTTTAAGTATTTATAGAACAGTACCTACAATATATTGATTTTTCAAAAGGGCTATGATGTAACATACTGGACACCATTTATACCCCACTAGGTACTATTGATTATTTCTACTCTGTCTCAATGCTATAAGTCTATTTATATATCATGGTGACCTTTCTTACATATTTATCTCCATATTTGAACTGATACTGCATATGTATCCCTATACATGGTGTGCTTTATGCACTTCTGTCCATGATGTAACATGTTGGACACGAAAAGTTACATCACCAATTTCTTTTTTAAAAAATGATTTTACTAACAAAATTACACAACAATAGATAAATTTAATGATTCAGCCTAAGAGAGTAACCTTTAGAAATAAACATATAATTTTGATATTTACCTTAACAGTTTACATTATGTATGTATAAACATAACTGGAACCCCCCTACCAAGGTGGTCCACAAGAATGTCCAAAATAAACACTTTCGTATGTCTATTTCTTGCTCCATGCATGCACTGAACACTAGTTTTGGGGTTTGATGATCCGAGAAGATATTACTTTTTCTTATCCAAACAAATTGTGTATCATATGGTGCACCAGAGGAAAGATGTTTTCACTTTTGATAAATAATTTGGGAAGTAACCAAAAATGGCTGGACAAAAAAAACGTGCCCATATCTTGACACTCAATTAGTATATTTTCATACTTTTTTCAGATTATGAGTGAGTATGACCAGTCCTTTGACCCCAATATACTTATAGGTCACTGTGACCTAATTTCACGGTTCAGTGATTTTGCCTTATATCTCGGTACTCAAATGGTTTATGAACAAACTTCTTTCAAAGTATGTTTGCGTATGACAAGACCTTTGACACTGAAGTAGTCCTAGGTCACTGTGACCTATTTTCACGGTTGAGTGATTTTGCCTTATATCTTGACACTCGATTCGTATATTTTCATACTTTTTTCAGATTATGAGTGAGTATGACCAGACCTTTGACCCCAATATACTTATAGGTCACTGTGACCTAATTTCACGGTTCAGTGATTTTTGCCTTATATCTCGGTACTCAAATGGTTTATGAACAAACTTCTTTCAAAGTATGTTTGCGTATGACAAGACCTTTGACCCTGAAGTAGTTCTAGGTCACTGTGACCTAATGTCACGGTTCAGTGATTTTGCCTTATATCTTGACACTCAGTTAGTATATTTTCATACTTTTTTCAGATTATGAGTGAGTTTGACCAGACCTTTGACCCCAATATTCTTATAGGTCACTGTGACCTAATTTCACAGTTCAGTGACTTTGCCTTATATCTCGGCACTCAAGTGGTTTATGAACAAACTTCTTTCACACTATGTTTGCGTATGACAAGACCTTTGACCTTAAAGTAGTCCTAGGTCAATATGACCTAATTTCACGGTTCAGTGATTTTCCTTTATATCTCGGCACTCAATTGGTATATGAACATACTTCTTTCATGATATGTATGAGTATGACAAGACCTTTGACTGTAAAGTATTCCTGGGTCACTGTGACCTAATTTCATGGTTCAGTGATTTTGCCTTATATCTCGACACTCAGTTGGTATTTTTTCATACTTCTTTCTGATTATGAATGAGTATGACCACACCTTTAACCCAAACATACTTATAAGTCACTATGACCTAATTTCATGGTTCAGTGATTTTGCTTTATATCTCAACACTGAATGGGTATATGATCATTTTTCTATTACATTATGAGTAAGTATCACTAGACCTTTGACCCTGCAATACTTATAGGTCAGTGTGACCTTTTTTCACGGTTCAGTGATTTTGCCTTGTGTCTTGGCACTCAGTTGGTATATGAACACACTTCTTTCACAATATGAGTGAGACCTTTAAATCTTAGGTAGTTATAGTTAACTTTCATGGTTCAGTGATTTTGCCTTATTGCTTCAAGGCAAAAAGATGTATGAGCATAATGCTTTGGGTTACTGGTCGGGTTTGGCCTTATGTTTGACAAAGGTCAGAAGCAGTCGAGCACGCTGTCCTGCGACAGCTCTTATTGTTAATTATGACTAAGAAAACTAGTTTGATTTGATTTATCCAGCTGATGTAAACTGAATCACAGCAGACGGAGAAAAATATAATCATTGCAATTATTTTAATTGTGTAACTGAAATGTTGTTAAAATCAAACGCTGTTTATTCTTTTGGATTACCACAATTTTTTTTAATATTTAGGTTATGATAATTGACATAATTTCTTTCTCATTTACGCATACGCATGACTGATTTTTACAGGTAAATTCACAGGTAAGCCAATTTCAGCAAAATTACAATTTTGTTAATTAAAAAGTAAAAAAATCCTGCATGTGTAATATTCTGTTTCAGTTTTGAAGCCAGTGTAATGTATATGTGTATATTTATCAACTTAAAATGTATCCATTTCTAGACATTTCTAACATTTGGATATCGATTTCCCTGTCGTGCGGATAACGCCGCTTATCCGCACGACGGTCGTGCCGATAAGCGGTGTTATCGGCACGACCGTCGTGCGGATAGCCAGTGTCGATTTAGCTATGGCTTTTTGTCATTTTAGATGTATGAACCACAAATTACCCATTGAGCTAGGCAGATTTTGGGGTAGTGAGAGAGATGATAGGATTTGTGAACTATGTAGGTTAGACAAACTGGGTGACGAGTATCATTACTTATTTGAATGCTCTTATTTTGAAGAGCAAAGGAGAATGTTTCTTCCGAGAGGCCTGCCTCGCCAACCTATATGGTCTTCTTTAATGAGGTCATGAACAGTAAAGATAAATTTGCTTTATTTAAACTCAGTAAATTCTGCAAGGAGATACTTGCTACATTTAAGGTGATACACAGCAACTTATAATAAACATTTTCATTTCTTTTAAAGTTAAGTGAACCAGTACAGAGCTCCTGGTATCAGTTATAAATGGTGGAGCATTTGTCTTTTCTTGACTCCTGCTGCATGTGCAGATGGGGACATTTGGGACGGGATCGGTTGACAAATCTGTCCGCTGGTGCCGTCTAGGGCTGCGTATTGCCACCTAGGAGGCGATACAATACAGTTCGCGATACAGGTACAGCAATACGCAATACGGTTTGCAATACGGTGAACTTTTGTAATTACCCGTAAATTAGCACTTACAAAAAATAATCCTTATACGCATCAGTTCACATGATTATCGCCAGCTGAAACGGCTGCATTATGCAGCTAAGTTTCACCTTTGACATTGTTTATTGAGGCGTGTAATATGTCAGTACACAAATATGCACACCAAATTTCCCGCACTTTTTGTCCAGTGCCTACTTATGAATATTAATGAGCTGTGCGCACACAATTGCGCATAAAAACAATTGGCGTCCAAGGTTTTCGGGACCGATTTGGTCGGATTTTCATTATTTTCGGTGTGTATTCCGTACAGTATAGCACTCGCTATATCGGAAAAAAAAATAAATCAGCCAATAAAGCATGCTTCTTTGGCGTGCTAATCCCAAGGTCGCGTCAGCTTGTCTGGTTTCCAGCTCCTCGTGATTTTACAGTGCACCGTTCAGCTGAGTAGGAATGCATACAGTTGGATTTTCCGACATATATTTATTATTAGAATGGCTTCCTAGAAACATTGTGTAAATAACAGGACAATTATAGACGCAATTCTGCTCAAAACATGTCAGTTTTCTTAAAAAAAAGGAGAGTTTTCTTCATGAAATCTTTTCTAAGGAGGTTCGCGAACCTTGTGTAAAAGCAGGTGGCGATACGATACGCTGGTTCGTCGGCCGTCGTACCGCAAATACTCGAGTGTTCGATATATCGCTGCAGCCCTAGTGCCGTCCTGGATGTCTATTTGTTTTTAGGGGAAGAGAGAACTGTTCTTTTCAGCTATTTATATGTCCTGGCTAGATGGATACGAGATACCAGTAGGTCTGATTCATGCATAGTGATATTAATTCATATTACATCTCATGCGGCTCCGATTGTCGTTAAATTGTGCTAGTCTTCTTTGAAGCTTTCTTCGATGTATTTCTGTGTTATTGTTTCATATATATATATGTTTGCAGTTGGATCTATACCTCGGTTAGGGGTCTCGATCCTTAATAAAAGAAAAGAAAAGAAAGATGAATCTGAATAGTTTACTGGTGACACGCCAAATGACATTATTTCACCAGGGGGTTCGGATGGGGGAGAAATTAGTCCCTTGAACGCACGAGTGAAGCGAACTTGGACACACAGTCATCAGACATTTCAGCAGAGGAGACAAGTGAATCAGGGAGGTTATTCCAGTCCCTGATAGTCGGGTGCGTTCCTTTACCGGAATGGACCGGAATGGACATAATTACCGGAATGGACTACCGGAATGGACATTATGATGTGGTTGTGGGTCTTTTAAATGTATTTTATCTGCATACAATTTACTTTTGGAGTCATATAAATAGTTTGTATAACATAAATTCCATCTTAGTATAGCAAAATTGACTTCCCAGGGTGCTTAGGGTAGCCCAGTGGTGGGGCCCGGCATATGACCACTGCTCAGAGGTTTCTATGATTAAATTATATAGAAATCGCCAGTGGTTGTTTTACAGCAATCACGTGTGAATAGAAGTAGAAATGAGTAAAATGTGCTTGCACCGTGACAGTGACCTATAAGCATATGTGAGTCCCTGATCTAGGCCACCCCATCGTACGGAACACAATTTAACTGTACTTAAACTACATGATTCTCGAACTAATCACTGTCTGTGTACATTCTTGGCAAATCTGTACTAAAACACCAAATTAAAAATACTCAAGGACACATATAAATGTCCATTCCGGTAGTCCATTCCGGTAATCAGGTCCATTCCGGTAAAGGAACGCACCGCTGATAGTCTGTGGAAAGAAACTACTTTTGTATGCTTCTTTGCTAGCTGAAGGTATCTGATCGTCAAATTTTGCACTTATGTTGCTTTATATATGGAAATTTTAATACCAAGACATTCGAAACATTTTGTAGACTTTTATTTTAATTATCTTAGGTTGATTAATCAAAAAATGTTCCTGCAAAACCTCAAACTTTGCGAAAGTTTTTTGAAAAATTATTGTTGACTCAATCAGTGTCATTTACCGGTGTATTTCAGTAATCGGTGTATTTGTACGAATTGTGAACACAGATAGTGAGTTAATACAGCTATACACATTTATCCATCTAGATGTTTTATGTAAAAATTTAAATTATGGATAGAATGCATTTTAGCGGGCGGCGCTCCGCCATCTTGCTTGTACTCGCCGCGCATGCCCGATCGGTTGCTACGCTGAATGTAAACAATGGCCGCCATTTTGTTTTTGCGACGAAGCGATGCGAAACAAATTGGGAATTCAGCGAAAATAGCGGGGATGTGGGGGCGCTAGCCCCCATCTTACGACATTATCTACAACAATTGAGACAAAACTCTTACCTTATTATACGTCAAAGTCATTCAAGCTGTCGTTTAGAGAACTGGTGGGGACTAATGGGGCTAATGGGGTCTGAATTGGGCTGAGAACTTCCCTTCTTTTGACAGGATAAACCCATTTTATAAGTCCAAGGAATTCCAGAAATTTGTCCTCGCTGCTGTTCAAGTATTTTTTTCTTATACAGTATTCACTGAAGTAGGATTCGTACAAGGCCTTTTGGGTTCCAGATCGTGGTAGACTGTTTTTTAAGGCATGCCATGTGCTTTCAATGGTGTTGGTGCATGCTCCACTGTCTTTGTTAACGAATTCTACACTATGGTTTACTGTCTGGTGTGTATATCCTTCTTTAGAGAGACTTGAGTAAGCCTTCCAGCAGTCACTAATGATAGTGGTGCCAGGCAGAACAAACTCTTTAATTATTGGTATGAGTTTCTGCACTCCTGTCCTCAACAATCCTGAAAAAACTTCGACTTTCTCTTTCTATTCCCCTGGCCCCAAACACCCAAACTCCTTCGACCCTTTTCCCTCTGTGGTACTTTCTTTTACCAAACTTGGACTCGTCTATCTCCACTGTTTTACCCGGACCTCCTATCTTCTCGCAGTCATTCTCTAAGATCTCTGAACACACTTCCCTTGCAAAATTGAACCAATCTGTCGTTGTATGATCACTCCCCAGTTTTAATTCATGTTGTACAATTTCAGCAGGATATCTATAAACCCAGTAATATGTCAGCTTAATGATCTGTGACAGAGAGAGGTGAGATTTTGCAAACCAAGAGTCTTGTCTTATTGAAATCTTCTTACCACACTGTTTGTTAGAGCATCTCCAGCTTAATCCATCCTTACTAAAACTCTTATCTTGTCTTAAATACACTGATCCTTTGAAACATTTATTGCAAATACCACTATAATCCCCTAATAATTCATTATCATTCAGAAATTTTCTTAAAACTTCGTTATCTTTACAAATTTCATACACATTCTCAAAATTCATTGTTTTACTACGATCTACTACTTTGTTTACATTTCGACAGCATTCTAATTTTTAATAACCAATGAAATCGCACGTTGTAAAGTAAAGAGGTCACGTTGTAAACTCGGCCAATCAAAACTCTCGAAACAAAATGGCGATCAAAGCATGCGTAGCAAGGTCACTACTCGGGAATTTTCATTAATTACTTCTTAATGGGTGGTTATTTTTCTTTCAAATTCTAGATTTAGTTAATATTTTTATTAATATTAATAAAATATTAATGTAATTTTTCACGCTCTATTCATTTTTGAGGTTATTTTTCATTTTTATTGCGTTTTTAACGCTTTTTGCGGCTGCCGCGCTCGCTTCTTATATAGAGAGAGAATTCCATGAATTCACATGCTTTTTACCGTATATTTAGCGCCCGCTAAAATGCATTACTTCCAAAATTATATTTGCAGCATGACCTCTACTGTAACACTAAGGTAGTCACATCATTTCAAGACGTCACTATTCGGGTGTATTTTTTTTTTTTTTTACCGTTTACCGTGATCAAAACTGGATAAACATGAGGTAATGCAGGGGAACAAACTTAGCAGACAAACTCGTGGACACTGCGACAAATTTTTTGACAGTTTAAAAATCTGCCACGGCAGTCAGGACAGAAATGAGAAACGTAATGGGTTGTGATAAAACGGGCTGAATGTAACACACTGTGACAATATGTAACAGTACATAGCTGTTGATGTGTGCCGCTAAAGTTTTCAATTTCTGGCTTCAAAACTTCAGGATGGATAATTGTTAGCTCACCTGAGCCGAAGGCTCACAGGTGAGCTTAGTATACCCATGCTCCGGCGTCCGTCCGTCGTCCGTCCTTCTTCTCTGAAACCGCTTGGCCAATCAAAGCCAAATTTTATATGAAGCATCTATAGGAAGGGGGAACCAATGTGTATATAAGAAATCCAGGTCACATGAGCAAGATGGCCGCCATGCCCATATATGGTAAAAACCCTTCAAAAATCTTCTTCTCCAGAACCGGTGGACTGATTTCAACGAAACTTGACACGAAGCATCAATGGCTCAAGCATCACAATGTATATATAAATCATGACCCTGTGGTGACCTTGACCTATTTTACGGCAAGGTCAACATAGGTCGCTAATGCATTTGAATGGGGAAAACTTTTAAAATGTCATTTAAAGTGAAAGTCTTGCAGGAAATGGGCAGTAGGACTGAATATTAATGATTCTGAAAAAAATTGGACCCGAGGGGCTCATGTGCCCCTACCCCGGGGCAATATACATGTATATCTCCATAATATTCAAACCTCTTCTCCTCTGAAACCGCTTGGCCAAACAAAGCCAAATTTTATGTGAAGCATCTATAGAATGGGGGAATCAATGTGTATATAAATAATCTAGGTCACATGACCAAGATGGCCGCCATGCCCATATATGGTAAAAAACCTTCGAAAATCTTCTTCTCCGAAACTGGTGGACTGATTTCAAAGAAACTTGGCATGAAGCATTGATAGCTAAAGTACTACAATGTGTATATAAATCATGACCCTGTGATGACCTTGACCTATTTTACGACAAGGTCAACGTAGTTCGCCTATGCATTTGAATGGGGAAAACTTTTAAAAAGTCATTTGAGGTGAAAATCTTGCAGGAAATGGTTAGTAGGACTGAATATTAATGATTCTGAAAAAAGTTGTACCCAAGGGCTTATATGGCCCCACCCCGGGGCAATATACATATATATTAACATATTATTCAAAAATCTTCTCCTCTGAAACTGCTTGGCCAATTAAAGCCAAATTTTATGTGAAGCATCCATAGGATGGGGGAACCAATGTGTATATTAATAATTTAGGTCACATGACCAAGATGGCCACCATGCCCATATATGGCAAAAACCCTTCAAAAATCTTCTTCTCTTAAACCAATTAGACTGATTTCAAGGAAACATGGCGTGAAGCATCGATGGCTAAAGTACTCCAATGTGTATATAAATCGTGACCCTGTGCTGACCTTGACCCAGTTTATGGCAAGGTCAACATGTGTTGCCCATGCATTTGAATGGGGAAAACTGTTAAAATATCATTTGAAGGGAAATCTGCCCCTGCACTGGGGTTAAATACCATAATATTCAAACATGTTTATTGGTATATGCAGCAGATGTCAGGTGAGTGTTTACAGGACCATTGGTCCTCTGGTTTGGACATATTGCGCCGTTTCTATTTTCAGTTTCGATTCTAGACTGGTCTACAAATATTATCCCTACGCATTAGTGCTCTGTACCGGTATACGGTTTTATCGGGAAACCGGTTATTTACGTTTGATAGATATACCGTATCGAATGGTCCTGTATCGATCCTGTATCAGACGAAGTATCGAATCAGTATCTCTCTGTTTTATGATGTATTTAGTACTCAGAGCAACAGATAAGCTGCGTATCTGCGTATTTTACTCATATTTTAAAAGCAAAAACCCAATTATTTTCAAAACTCTGCGTATCACGTACGCTTGACATTTTCTTGATACCCAATTGTGAGTTTTTGCCAAGCGTATCGTTTGTTTACAATCAAAACGGTGCATGTATAAAAATGTCCTCGCAGGTAAAACCCAATTCTACAATCGTTAAATTATGCCTTCCTAAACCGGATCACCCTGTTATCGGCTTTTGGAATGTGTAATAAGTACGGTATCCCGTATTACCTTTACGGTTTGTTGGTACTGGTTTTTATCTGCATTTTAACCAAAACACCGGCGGTGTGCAAAGCCGTGTGCAAAAAATATTAAAACGAAAGTAGAAAATTCGCCACCGTTTTAACGTGTCACAGGAGCCTTACGGTTGAAATTCCATGGCAAAAAATCAATGATCTTAAATGAATGCATGCAGTACTGTATGCAGGGAAATTACTACATGTTTTTCTAGTCTCGCACAAGACACGCGTGTTAGGAAACTGGTCAACATCTCATACACATTTTGCAAACAGGCTTGGATCTAAGAATACATGGCTTTTGTCAATGACTTGACAATTTTACTCAATTGCATCTTTTTTCTTGGGGTAACGTTACCCAATTTCTGAACAAGAATTCTGATTTCACCCAATTAATCATGATTTTGTGGAGTAAAATACCCAATTGCTTGAAAAATTATCTGTTGCTCTGGTACTGTCAAATTGCCATTAAATCCGAATCATTTCGTAGTGACAGCCTTCGGCGCCATTATTTATGTTTAGCGCGACTCCAAATTGAAGAGTATTCAAAACGGTCACACCAAATAATGCAAAAAACGCTTCCGAGACAATTCGCCGCACGTATTTTAAAAGCGGATTCCTGGCTGTATTCGCGATATAATTTGCATTTGATATGTTTGGTAGAATAAAACAGACGTTATACAAGTATTTTTTTCTATTTTGTAAGCTGGTTAAGCTTTTATAAAGTACACGTTATAATGCGGTACTTGGTTGTATACATACTTAAGTGAACTCTTCTGTACGAAGGAGTCATCAATAATTCCCACATTTTTTTCCCGCTAAACTAATGTCGTCTGCTCCAAAAGTTTCCTTCAAAATGCCCCCTCCTAAAAGCAAGATTTGGTGCTATTTTGACAAGCCCACCGATGGTGCAGATTGTAAACTTTGTAAGAAGACCAATCCATATCGGCCAAAGGGGGGAATACTACAAACTTGGCTGTTCACCTCGGGAGAACACACAAATTAGAAATCGCGCCTTAATGTTTGAGACAAAATATCAAATGATATATTGAATATCGATCATATTGTATCGATACACATATCGTATCGAAAAAAATGAACAATACAGAGCACTACTACGCATCCACAAGAACAGAGTATAAAAGTAAATTTGTTAAACCAGTCAAAACGACTATTGGTACAAAATCCATTTTAAGGTTACGGCAAACAAACAAAACAGAACCGTATCGGTCATTTCGTTCCTTTATTTGGTACTGACAAAATTTCAATTTCTACAGTATTTGCAAAAATGAAATCCGTAAATTACGGCTGTACGGACGCTATCTGGAGCACTGTAATACAACATAAGGAAACTTAACAAGACGCAATAGATCTTGAAAACAGAGAAATTTATGACTAAATTTCCATGGCAAGCTGTGTTTCGAGCAAATGGGGCTGCCTGGGCCACCGGGAACATAGTGTAAACAAAGTATTGCCTCAGGAGCTGTGGAAATGCGACTTGCTCAAGGCCACGACCAAAGGCGCCCCAACTGAGGATTGAACACGGAACCTCTGGGACTGTAGTCAACCACTTTACCCCTGCGCCAGTCCGCAGGGGTAGGGGCTAACCTACTCAGGATATCAAAAAATAACAAGTTACTTAAACATTTAAAATTATCTCCCTTTCCTGGTTGTTTGAGTTAACTTTTCTTCTAACTCATTTAAGTTATTTCTAAAAATGTTCCATGTGGCGAAATTCCAATAAGATGGGGATTATGGATACATATTTTGAAATCATGAATTTCACATTTCTGAGGCCCAAAACCGCACACAAAAAAGAAGTTTATCAACCTCGCAACAGCCAACTTGTTTGCCAAAGTTTTTGAGACCTCTTAGGACACTCTGTCAGAGTCATCTGGAATTCTGTCTGACCGAACCAGCTTCTGTCTGCGGTGCCCGGAAAAAATATGCAATATCCCATTTGCATTCTAGACCCATGAGATCTGAAAGGCACAATTTTTTTTTCTTTTAGCTCACCTGAGCCGAAGGCTCACAGGTGAGCTTATAGTATACCCATGCTCCGGCGTCCGTCCGTCCTTCATCATCCGTCCGTCCGTCGTCCACAATTTCAAAGATCTTCTCCTCTGAAACCACTTGGCCAATCAAAGCCAAACTTCATGTGGAGCATCCTTAGGAAGGGAGAACGAAAGTTTATTTAAATGGTCCAGGTCACATGACCAAGATGGCCGCCATGGCTATAAATAGCAAAAACCTTTAAAAATCTTCTTCTCCAGAACCAGAAGGCCTATGATTTTGAAACTTGGCATGAAGCATCACAGCAAGAAGCTCTACAAATTTTATATAAATCATGACCCTGCGATGACCTTGACCTATGTTACGGCAAGGTCAACTTAGGTCGCCAATGCATTTGAATGGGAAAAAATGGTAAAATGCTATTTAATGGGTAAAACTTACTGGGAATAGGCAAATGGACAGAAGATTAATGTTAATGGAAAATTTTAGCCCCTGGGGGGTTGTCTGCCCCTGCCCCGGGGCTATATACATGTATATTTCCATAATAATGAAACATCTTCTTCCCTGAAACCGCTTGGTCAATCAAAGCCAAACTTCATATGGAGCATCCTTGAGAAGGGGGAAAGAAAGTCTATATAAATGGTCATGGTCACATGACCAAGATGGCTGCCATGGCTATATATAGAAAAAAAACCTTTAAAAATCTTTTTCTCCAGAACCAGAAGGCCAATGATTCTTGAAACTTGGTGTGAAGCATCAGTGACTGGAGCTTTACAAAGTTTATGTAAATCATGACCCTGGGATGACCTTGACCTATGTTACGGCAAGGTCAACTTAGGTCGCTCATGCATTGGAATGGGAAAAATTAATAAAATGTAATTAAATTGGGGGAAACTTGCTTGGAGTATGCATTAATGGACAGAAGATTTATGTTTATGAGAAAAATTTTGATTCCAGGGGGTTGCCTGCCCCTGCCCCAGGGCTATATATATAAATGTATATGACCATACGGCTAAAACACAATCAGGGTGGACATTTCACAAAATACATGTTATACGCCAGTATTTTGCCCTGGTGCACTCCTAGAATGATGTTATTGTCATAGCTATATAGAAAAATTCACAACCTTTCCAGTGATATATAATATGTGTGGGTTATTAGTAGAGGAACAGTTTACTGCCTAGTCAAAAGGCTAAAATTGGGCCATTTTTGAGTGTTATAAAGTTTCACTTCAAATTTTCTATTATTTTACAAGGCACCAGCTATTATAATTTCATCTTTAGCCAATGAATTTATGTCAGAAATTCAAAAGGAATACCCAAACTCTTATCTGAGGTGATAAATACATTGGTACTTGCCTTTGTATAAATTTCCAAGAGCTTTTCTTAAAAGTAGCCCTTTGTTATACATTTTGGCTTTTTTTAATACCCCCAAATCAGGAGCTTCCAAACTTAATAAACTGCAAAATATAAAATCACAAATGCCATATTAAGCCTAAGATACTTTTTGAATTTTGATGGGAAAGCCCTTATTGAATATAAAGTGATTGTGGAATCTGCCAGATGCAATTTTGTAACACCATGTAAATGTCGTGTCCGTAGCCCCCTATTTTCAAGCCCCTATTAAAAGTATGTTAACAATGGTCAATATAAACATGACCTTCACTTTTATTTGCGGGTCCAGCCATTTAACGTTTTATAATAAACATTTTGTGGATAGCTGAATGGTTTCATCAGATATCGCGGTAACTATGCTGTCCGTAGCCCTGTCGTGTCCGTAGCCGCCATTTTTGTTGTTTGCTTAAAATGATCATTTTAAGCTTATCTCATTTTGTTTTGAGTTGTAAACAAACAAAAACATCATTAAAAGTCATAAATGTACCAGTACATAGGAATATTGCATGTTAATATTTGTGACAAAACTGTCTGAAAATAGATAGGGCTACGGACACGACACATTTTCATATTCGCCATAAGTTAAATATTTTGACAGATTTTCCAGATAAAATCTGTTATCTGACACAAAGTGTCTCAAAAGTAAAAATTCTCGATACAAGATAAATTGATTAGCCATTATGCATGTTATAGTTTCAAATATGTAGGCCCCTAAGCCCTAGGGGCATAGATATGGTAAAATTTTTGAAAGCCTGAAAAGAAAATGAAAATTTCTGCGTTTTTGCACCTACAAGGTGTCTTGGATAACAAAAATGCCATCTAAAAATGCCCCACTTAAAATTCATTTTTTGACAAAAGTGAAACCCAAATGTCCACCCTGATTGTGTTTTAGCCGACAATATTCAAACATCTACTTCTCTGAAACTGCTAGGCCAATTAAAGCCAAACTTTATGTGGAGCATCGTTAGGAATGGGGAATGAAAATTAATATTATAAAAGGTCAAGGTCATATGACCAAGATGGCTGCCATGTCACCTTTAAGAATCTTCTCCAGGACCAGACGGCCTATGATTTTGGAATTTGGCATGAAGCATCAGGCTATGGAGCTCTACAAAGTTTATATAGGTCATGACCCTGGGATGACCTTGACCTATTTTACGGCAAGGTCAACTTAACTCGCATATCCAGGAAGTCAGGTGAGCGTTTATAGGACCATTGGTCCTCCGTTTTTTTTTTTCTTTTTCAAATTTTAGACCCTTGTAGCAGTATAATCTTGGATTAAAAAGGTGCATGGTACATGTACAAATTGGGTAAATAATGTGTTGTTTTTATTTTCTCTCATTTCTCCTGTCAGAGTCACTCGCACAGTCTCGATTAATCTGGAAGGTAACACTGGCCCTGGCCTAAGAAATTGATTGTTTGGCATTGCCAACCCAGGGTCTCACACAATGGGCCATTCAGTCGCCGTTTTTATTGTCTGTTACAAAGTTTTTTTCAAAAGCTTAAACTTGTCAGATCGATTGGGATGATTGATTTTAAGCTTAGTGGTTGTCATGCTCAAGATCGATGCTTGTTCGCATAAATATCAACCATTGCCTTTCCATGTTTAATAGAAAAAGTCCTCTTTCATCTAGAGAAAAAACGGAAATCTATGCCTAAATCGGCAAAGCTTCGAGCTGTCAACTCAAGACATTATTAGGGATGTGTGCACAGTGGTTGCTCGCTTTTGATTGGTTGTCTTAATATATTTGAGCCAAATCTAATCTGGTTCACAATATTTTACATTGATAGATCACAGATATTTTGGGACATTGAAAACCAGTCAAAATAAAACGGAATGAACAAAAATGAACCTAAAAGGTTTCAGGACATTACGCTTCGAACAAATTTCGACCAAAAGACGTCGTTCACAGTGTCCTGCGTCAGGGCGTTTTTTTATCGGTCATGTACGATGGTCCAACTAGATTGGCGAACACTGTGATTGTTAGAAAGTTAAATGTGTGTTTCATCAAATAGTGAAGTGTATAGTGAAGTGTTGGTGAGCAGGATTTGTTTTTTTACAGTGATTTTCATGTTTGAAATGGTGATTTTTTTTCCCCACTAAGTATAAGCATTTCATTGAAGCTGTGTTACACATTCTGTGTGTATAGATTGTAAACATCAGCTGGGGAGCTGGATCTAAATACAACGTAAAAAGATAAATAAATAATTGGTCTTATTTCTATTTCTTTTACAGATGAGTTACTGAGACATGAGCTAAGTCTTTAAAGCCGTCACAAATCTAGAAATGGAGCTGAAGTTGCGGTCTATTTGGCTTCTCTTGTCCTGCAGTCTACAGCAGTCACTGGTGGGAATATTAGCCTCCGTTCCACAGACTAATGCCAAGAAATGCACTGAAAGAGTCAGGTATGTAGTGAAGAGTCAGCAGGCCTTGCCATATTTGAGCTGTGATGTGAGAAACCCGGTCTTTGGGGTTTCCGACTAGGTCTGACACAAACTGGCCTGTACATCTACAGAAGCAGGCTAGAAGCTTTGAATTTCGGATTAAAAAAGAGGGATTGTACCGTCTAAGGCACTGATCAGCTGTGCAGTTACTGCACAGCTGATCTGCGTCTTTGTTTTCGCATTCACCATTTTTGCATTATCGGCTGGTTTCCTGCTTACAAAAAATCAATATTGGAAAAACAGGTAACCAGAACCCCCCTGACCTCAAAGGTCAAGGGGGTTCTGGTTACCTGTTTTTCCAATATTAATTTTTCTAAAGCTGGGAACCAGCGGATAATGCAAAAATGGTGAATAGGAGAAAACCCGGTTTTCTCGCGTAGCAGCTCATTTAGTAGACAAATCATGCTACCAAAAAGATATATATGAACTTCTTTCAAAATGTGCAGTGCTTTTAATTGGTAAAAAGCAGAAGTCTGTGTAAAACAAGATATGTCACTATACCAGCTGCATTTTTACCTTAAATCATTATGGCATTTATTACATAGCATTTCCTCAAAACTGCCTCAGGGAGACTTGCTATCTATCTATCTATCTATCTATCTATCTATCTATCTATCTATCTATCTATCTATCTATCTATCTATCTATCTATCTATCTATCTATCTATCTATCTATGTATCTATCTATCTATCTATCTATCTATCTATCTATCTATCTATCTATCTATCTGTCTATCTATCTATCCATCCATCCATCCATCCCATCCATCCATCCATCCATCCATCCATCCATCCATCCATCCATCCATCCATCTTGCGCTTTGTTTGCTAAGGAATAGGATAGGATAACCTTTACTGGATTTTAGGCTGTATAAATACATGTAAGCGAACAAAATGGCAACAAGTTCAAGCTGCTCTTTGAAAGAAACGGCAACAACAACAGCTAGCAAACTAAGTCTTGTTTTTTTAATCAAATATTTCCCAACAAAACTTCTTTATTTGTAAAGCCAGTGGCCGACATGCACCTAGACATTTCTTCCTAAATATGCACAATTGATGGAATTGCAAATCTGAATCCAAACGTCAGCCGTATTGATTGATGGAGTTAACCAAATTCCCAGCTGATTTTCTCCAAACCAGTGATTTATCAATTTTTCCTGATTTCTCAATCAAGGACCAGTTTGTGGCAGTGTTAAACTAAGTGTCACAGACTTGACGTTATTAGTTTGCCTGGCTCTCCTAATTTATAAAGTGTCATCTGAGCCCTGATGGGAGAAAAAAGGTCGTTAGTGTTTCCGACCAACTCTCGATACCAATCAGCTTGTATAGTGATTGAAGATTAGATGGCTAGGAGCTTGAAATTTGGGATTAAACAAGAAGAAGGATTGTACTATCTGTGTATTGAAAACAAAGGCGCTAATAAGCTGTGCAGTTACTCTACAGCTGATTTGTGCTTTTGTATTTGCAAAGCAAAAATCCAGTTTTCTCCCAATTTATAAAAGTGTCATTTTGTATATATATAATGGCTGTGTTGCTGCTCATTATGGGACCCTATACAAAGACTGTTTTGCCTCAGAGGAAATGATACTGGTAAATCAGAACTCTGAATCTTTTTAATGGAAGTTTAAGACTGTTGTTTCTTTTTCAAATTTATGTACATGTACTAAATGTATACATAGAGAAATAAACAGATCTAAAACAAAGTGGTGGAGCTTTTGAATTTTAAACCAGGCATGTTGAGTTTAAAACTTCTTTTCGGTAAGACTTTTATACCTGGTCCCAATACAGGATGACATTAGCTGTTGTTTAATCATTGAGCTATATCAAAGCTTTTTTTAGCTCACCTGAGCCGTTAGGCTCACAAGGTGAGCTTATAGGATGGCCATGATCCGGCGTCCGTCCGTCCGTCCGTCCGTCGTCCGTCCGTCCACAATTTCAAAGATCTTCTCCTCTGAAACCGCTTGGCCAATCAAATCCAAATTTTATATGAAGCATCAATAAGAAGGGGGAACCAATGTGTATATAAGAAATCTAGGTCACATGACCAAGATGGCCACCATGCCCATATATGGTAAAAACCCTTCAACAATCTTCTTCTCCAGAACCGGTGGATCGATTTCAACGAAACTTGCCATGAAGCATTAATGGCTCAAGCACTACAATGTATATATAAATCATGACCCTGTGATGACCTTGACCTATTTTACAGCAAGGTCAACATAGGTCGCCAATGCATTTGAATGGGGAAAACTTTTAAAATGTCATTTGAAGTGAAAGTCTTGCAGGAAATGGGCAGTAGGACTGAATATTAATGATTCTGAAAAAAATTGGACCCCAGGGGCTCATGTGCCCCCACCCCGGGGCAATATACATGTATATCTCCATAATATTCAAAAGTCTTCTCCTCTGAAACCACTTGGCCAATCAAAGCCAAATTTTATGTGAAGCATCAATAGGAAGGGGTAACAAATATGTATATAAAAAAATTGAGGTCACATGACCAAGATGGCTGCCATGCCCATATATGGTAAAAACCCTTCAAAAATCTTCTTCTCCAAAACCGGTGGACCCATTTACATTATACACACGCAAATGCTTCTTTTTAATCTAGTTTCATTTTTCTCTAGTAATGATGGTGAGAGAAGTACAGTTAAGAAAGTCCAGATGATACGCCGGATACCAGCTAGGTGCTCAGGGTGGGATGAGGCTTGGTCGTGGATAACAAAGATAGACTGTAGGACGAAATATGTGTAAGTACTTATTTGTTTGTATGTTATTAGCTCGACTGCACGAAGTGCATAGAGCTATTGCAGTCACCCCGGTCGTCCACGTTCCCGTTCCCGTGTGCGTTCCCGTGTGCGTTCCCGTTCCCGTGCGTGTCACACTTGCGTTAAAGTTTTCTAGAAGTCCATATCTTGACAACCACTCATCAGAAAGCATTCATACTTGGACCATAGATACCCTGTAGGGTTAGCTTTCATTCCATGGCATCGGGCCCCTGTGTCCAGGCCTGGGGGGTGGGGCTGGAGGTTAAAATCTAGAACACCTTAAAAATAGCTATTATTGTGTTAAAGTTTTCTAGAAGTCCATATCTTGACAACCACTCATCAGAAAGCATTGATACTTGGGCCATTGACACCCTGTAGGGTCTGCTTTCATTCCATAGCATCAGGTCTCTGGGTCCATGCCAGGGGGAGGGGCTAGAGGTTAAAATCTAGAACACCATTAATAATAATGGCTTTTCTGTGATATTGTATTCTAGAAGTCTATATGTTGAAAAATTTTTATCAGAGGGCTTTCATACTGGGACCATAGGTACCCTGTAGGGTTGAGTTTCATTTCATGGCATCGGATCTCTGGGTCCATGCCTGGGGGATGGGGCTGGAGGTTAAAAACTAGAACACTGTAAAAAATAGATGTACT
This sequence comes from Rugalucina vietnamica, assembly GCA_964017185.1. NCBI lineage: Eukaryota > Metazoa > Mollusca > Bivalvia > Lucinida > Lucinidae > Rugalucina > Rugalucina vietnamica. Next base: position 1,064,174 of record OZ024877.1, on the reverse strand, counting down.
GCTGTGTAACTTTTACAAGGAGTCCATATCTTGACAACAACTTATCATAAAGCATTCATACTTCGTACACTTTAGGTTCCATGGCATCTGACCGGGTCGGAGTCAGGGGGGCGGGGCTAGAGGTCAAAATCTAGAACACCAATTTTTTTTATATTTTTATTTCTTAATAGAAACAACTTAGGAAGATGGTTAGTCATTTATCTTTTGACTTTTTGACACTGTCTTGTGTGTCACGACGGTAAGGGTCGGTTGACCTACTTTCCATGGTTCAGTGATTTTGCCTTATATGTTGACACTCAATTAGTATATTTTCTTACTTCTTTCAGATTATGAGTGAGTACGACCAGGCCTTTGACCCCAATATACTTATAGGTCACTGTGACCTAATTTCACGGTTCAGTGATTTTGCCTTATATCTTGACACTCAATTAGTATATTTTCATACTTTTTTCAGATTATGAGTGAGTATGACCAGACCTTCGACCCCAATATACTTATAGGTCACTGTGACCTAATTTCACAGTTCAGTGATTTTGCCTTATATCTCGGTACTCAAATGGTTTATGAACAAACTTCTTTCAAAGTATGTTTGCTTATGACAAGACCTTTCACCCTGAAGTAGTCCTAGGTCACTGTGACCTAATTTCACGGTTCAGTGATTTTGCCTTATATCTTGACACTCAATTAGTATATTTTCATACTTTTTTCAGATTATGAGTGAGTATGACCAGACCTTTGACCCCAATATACTTATAGGTCACTGTGACCTAATTTCACGGTTCAGTGATTTTTGCCTTATATCTCGGTACTCAAATGGTTTATGAACAAACTTCTTTCAAAGTATGTTTGCGTATGACAAGACTTTTGACCCTGAAGTAGTCCTAGGTCACTATGACCTAATTTCACGGTTCAGTGATTTTGCCTTATATCTTGACACTCAATTAGTATATTTTCATACTTTTTTCAGATTATGAGTGAGTATGACCAGATCTTTGACCCCAATATACTTATAGGTCACTGTGAGCTAATTTCATGGTCCAGTGACTTTGCCTTATATCTCAGCACTCAAGTGGTTTATGAACAAACTTCTTTCACACTATGTTTGCGTATGACAAGACCTTTGACCCTAAAGTAGTCCTAGGTCAATATGACCTGATTTCACGGTTCAGTGATTTTCCTTTATATCTTGGCACTCAATTGGTATATGGACATACTGCTTTCACGATATGTATGAGTATGACAAGACCTTTGACCGTAAAGTATTCCTGGGTCACTGTGACTTAATTTCATGGTTCAGTGATTTTGCCTTATATCTCGACACTCAGTTGGTATTTTTTCATACTTCTCACTGATTATGAATGAGTATGACCAGACCATTAACCCATACTTATAGGTCACTATGACCTAATTTCATGGTTCAGTGATTTTGCTTTATATCTCAACACTAAATGGGTATATGATCATATTTCTTTCACATTATAAGTAAGTATCACTAGACCTTTGACCCTGAAATACTTATAGGTCAGTGTGACCTTATTTCACGGTTCAGTAATTTTGCCTTGTGTCTTGGCACTCAGTTGATATATGAACACACTTCTTTCACAATATGAGTGAGACCTCTAAATCTTAGGTAGTTATAGTTAACTTCCATGGTTCAGTGATTTTGCCTTATTGCATCAAGGCAAAAAGATGTATGGGTTACTGGTCGGGTTTGGCCTTATGTTTGACAAAGGTCAGAAGCAGTCGAGCACGCTGTCCTGCGACAGCTCTTATTTAAGATTAAGTCAACCCTAAAGGGCCTGTCACACACTCACGAGTTGAAGGTATGACATGCTATGAATTGGTATGTGTCATAAATTGCCACTGGTTATGTTGGAAAAATTTAGAAGCTGTCACGCATGAGTTGAGAAGCTACTGATTAGTGCAAATCATAAATCGCCACTTGCCGCACGAGTTGCCACGAGTTATAATGTCCTAAGAGTTCTACACAACATCACCAGGAAGGGCCCTTAAATAAAAAATGCGCAGCCCTGCTGAATAAGTTTTGAAGCCAGGTCTATGGACTCGTAAACTAATTTTGTGTTTTGTCCTTAGATCATTATTATATGATATGAAATTAAAGAGATTTCTTTAAAAATGCATTAATGACAAAGTGGATTCATTATACTAGCTGAGCATATTCAATGTTTCTTTCAGAATTCAAATAAAATCAAAGCTCTTTGAGTTTAGCTAGCATGCTGTTTCTACAAATATTCAGCTGGAGGTGTAATTATGCCCTAACAAGGATGTTCCACTGATAAAAATGAAGCTTGATTGAGAAACTATTTCATTAGTGCAATATTCAATTACTTAGATTTGATGATGAATTTGTCCTGATTAAGGTACACATGGACCTTGTTTTAGACACAATTATTCCAAGGGCCACAAGTTTGTGTTACTTCCCATACTACAGGTTAATATCCATGCATTTTAACAAATCATCAGAACTAAGCAGCTAATGTAAATTTTATGGCTTTAATTCTATCAAAAACTTTTGAGAAAGAGGGCCCCATGTGCTATAATCAACTAAACAGCAAATATTCTGAAATTTGAACTTTGAAAATTCTAAATGCCACAAAAACAAAGTTTTAATGATGAAATTAAATCTGGGCTTTATATAAACATCCAAGATTTCATTCCAAAAGTTAAGCAAATACACATGCTACCAGCATTACTTTTCAACATGCAAACTAAAAATTGAAATGAAACCTGATCATTTAATCTGATTGTTTTTATTAACCTATTTTTCTGTGAAATTCAGGGGCTTTAATTTCTATGGTACAATAAACTTGGTCATAAAGCCTACCTAAATGGTAGTTTATTTGAGTTTGTGGAGAACCAACAATTTTCAACATAATAATGAGCCGCCTCGTGGGAAAACCAACAATGTGGTTTCCGAACAGATCCGACACAAACAGGGCTGTACAGTCACCAAAGCAGGCTAGAAGCTTGAAATTTCGGATTTAAGAAGAGGAATTGTACTATCCGAGTAGCGAAAACAAAGGCGCTGATCAGCTTTGCGGTTACCGCAAAGCTGATCTGCGTCTTTATTTTCGCATATGCAGATTGTTGTTTTTCCCATGTGGTGGCTCATATATCAGTCTTGGGCTAACGTTTACTTTCATTTTCATTGAAAAAAAGTCTATCATGTACAATTTGAGCTTTGGCGCGAGAAAACCGGTCTTCGGGTTTCCGACCCGTTCCAACACAAACCGGAACATGACTGGGAGCTTGAAATATCAGATTTAGGAAGAAGAGGTAGTGCAGTTACTGCACAGCTGATCAGCGTCTTTGTTTTCGATAGCCAAAAAGCCTGTTTTCTCATGACATGGCTCATTTCATGTTGAAACAGATTCTTGAGGATGAATTTTATCACCATAACCCCAGTCATTTCACCTGGCAAATCGGATGAGACTTGAGTATTGATTTGCGTATTTAAGCTCCAGTAATTCTGTTTTAATTCTATTATCATTACTGATGCCACTGCTCTAGAGACAAATGAGCTTAAATATAGAAAATTAGGGCTTATGACAAAGCCGCACATACATGGTTATGATAAGAAAGGCAAGTCACAATATGAGCCGCCCCATGGGAAAACCAACAATCTGCGTAGGCGAAAACAAAGGCGCAGATCAGCTTCGCGGTAACCGCAAAGCTGATCAGCACCTTTGTTTTCGCTACTCGGATAGTACAGCTCCTTCTCTACATAACTCCAAAATTTCAAGCTTCTAGCCTGCTTCTGTAGCTGTACAGGCCGGTTTGTGTCGGACCTGTTCAGAAACCACATTGTTGGTTTTCCCACGAGGTGGCTCATATTCAACTCAACTGAACTTTATTGACAACTACTTGTCTCGGGCTATATGACATGCAGGTAGCATAAGAGGTAGCAAAAGAGACATGTAACGCTCCGGTCATCAGAAACCAGGGTCCCATCCTACTGGGAAGTGGGTGGGGGATAACTAGGTTAAGTGTGGGTTATGACCATCTGATTATGTGCTAACCCCTTGCTCAGTCAGGAAAAGTTGTTTCAAGTCAAACTATCCATACATAAATAAGCCTTAGTGGCTTACATGGGTGGTTATATTTGAAGCACTTTTTGGATGTCAAGACATCCTAATTAAGTCCCATAAAATGGAGGCAACATCCCGACATGACCAAAGCTGTTGACTGGGATGTTATGCATCAATTCAAACAAACAAACAAAATTAATTTTGAGAATGTTTTTTCTTTTTTTCATTTTAAAACTGAAATGCTTTACAGACTGGAAGTTTCTTTTTGTGGCAACCATTCATTATTACAGATAATACTACTAGAAGATTGATGCTGAAACATGAAATCCTATTATGACTATTAGCGGCAGCATGAGAATAACCTGTCTTCTCGATTACTGAGCAGGTTCATCTCAGATCAACCTGTACAATCACAGAAGCAGGTTAGAAGCTTGAAATTTCGGATTTAAGATGAAGAGAGATTTTTCTATCCATGAAGCAAGAACAAAGGCACTGATCAGCTGTGCAGTTACTGCACAGCTGATCTGTGCCTTTGTTTTTGCATATGTAAAAAGCTGTTTTTTTCTCATGATGTTTCTAATCTATATTGATTAGTGATGCGGCTCCTATAGAATGATTATTATTTCTACAAAATTCACTGACACAGAAACTTTGTATCATGCATTGATTCTCCCAGTTAGATCGTTGCTGCTAAATGTTAACTTTCTCCTGCTTCTGTGGACAAGAGGGATGACTTTTTGTAAAATCAAAGAAAGTATTTGATTTTGATGTTTTAAGGCCTAATTTATCTGATCAGGCTGGTCAGGAGTCAAAGAAGTTCTATTTCCCCGGTTTGAGTCATAAATACCGTAAGCTAAAATTCATTTGAGCATGTTTACAAAGTGAGACTACACTGTGCTCACAGCAGCCCCCATGGCCAAGTGGTTAAGAGCGCTGTTTCTTAATCACTCGATCATCTTGCCGCTGTGTCTGGTGTGGGTTTGAGCCCCGCACTGGCCACATTTGAGACAAGCCAAGTTCTGCTTTTGGGTGCGCCAGGTGTTTTTTCTCGGGGGTTCCCCTGTTTTCGCCCACCGACTGATTGGTCCATCTCCTGTGCTGAAATAATCTTGAAAGGGACGTAAAACTGAATTAAAAAAACAACAAAAAAACTGTGCTTAGGCCAAAAGTAAAAAATTGTTTGTTTGCCCTCTCCCTACCTACTCACCAAAATGGGGGCCTACTCAAAAAATTTTATTGCCCTTTCACCAGAAACATTTTTTTTTTTTTTAAGAAAAAAAAAGAAAAAAAAAATGTTTCTGCCAGACAATAAATTGTTTCCCCTAGAAATTAATCTGTGTTTTAATTTTAACCATGGCCCTTCACTCCAATTGGTTATTTTGTTATACAAAACATAAAATGCAACTGTAATTGTGAGCATATAGCTTTAACAAAATCGTAGCTAATTCCTTTGACCAAAAATAACGCATAATTAGTCCATCAAAAAAAAAAAAAAAAAGCCTACCTACCTACCCGAATTTTCTAGACAGGGTAGGGAGAGGGCAAACAGAAATAATTTTAAATGTGGCCTTACTGCTTAAGCATGTCTCTCTAATAACCAGATTTGTGCCAATATTTTTAATGTTTATAAAGTTTGAAAAATCTCTTGGCAATGATATTTTTCAAGCTTTAAAGCAAAACTATACCCATGCAAAACAGTCTGCCAAAAAACAGGATATACTATAGTCATTTGAGCCGTGCCATTATTGCCTAGGCAAAAACAAAGATGCAGATCAGCTTCGCTGTAACTGCGAAGCTGATCAGCGCTTTTGTTTTGGCTACACGGATAGTACAATTCCTCTTCTTAAAACTGAAATTTCAGTGTTCTAGCTTGCTTCTGTGACTGCACGCGCCCGTTTGTGTCAGACCTGGTCGGAAATCCCGAAGACCGGTTTTCTTGTGCCACGGCTCATATAGTCATTTGTTGAAAATTGTTTAGAGCAGGAACTTAACTAGACTTAGGGGGCAAATTCTTGAATGAGGTTTCATGGCAGTTTTAAATTTTGAGCCAAAACTTGATGCTTGCTCCGTTCTACTCAGTTCCTAGCCAACTTTTATCAGTAGAAATTAGAAATTGTTTGATGTTGTCCATATCAATCCACATTATGAATTTTGTAGACTAGGGTTGAATGCATGCCATATTCCATTTTTTCCCTATTGTATTACTGTCATTGAGGCTCTCTGAGACAAGGTGCACTGTAATGAAATGAGCCTGTGCATGACAAAACCAACAATTTGGGTTTCCGACCAGGTCCAACACAAACCAGCCTGTACAGTCACAGAAGAAACCCAGAATCTTGAAAATTTGGGAATAAGTAGAGGAGGAAATGTACTATCCGTGTAGCGAAAACAAAGACGCTGATCAGCTTCGCGGTTACCGCGAAGCTGATCTGCGTCTTTGTTTTCGCCCATGCAAATTGTTGGTTTTCTCACGCACAGGCTCAAATAGTTTTCACAGGATTCAGTAGGAGGAGCAGAGCAAAAACAAGCATTGCCAATTTCAAGAATGGCTTTGAAGATAAAAACTTTGGTTTTAGACTTGCCCACACTGTTAAATATAGACGGGATATTCCCATCGGTTTATTTTGGCTGCTCAGATAGTATAATTCCTCTTCTACTTAAATTCATAATTTCAAACCTTTAGCCTGCTTCTGTGACTACAGGCTGATTTGTGGCGGACCTGGTCGGAAAAGCAGATTGTTGGTTTTCACATGCGAAGGCTCACTTGAAGCATGGCTCCAAATGATTTTGCTTCTGAAAACGGAAGTTTTTTAAGGAACTTCATTTTCATTTTCTCCTGACAATTAATTGAAACAGAGGATGGCAAAACTGACCTATGTACAGTAAATCATTCAGCTGTGACATCTACCCAGCCCCACACTGGCCAGAGCTAATGCTTATGCAGATTAAACAGAAAATGATTCTGTCTGAGCCAACATATGCCACCCAGTAGCTGCTGTAACTGGTTATGTTTGAGTCATTGTTGTACACATTCTTTGCTGGTTTTGTGAAACTATGGCCAAATTAATTTTCTCTAATTAGTTGCAGCTCTTGCATTTGCATCTTTTCAATGTGCATGTTTGCAAGCAACAAATTTTATCAATTAGATCTGCATTCTGATTCATCAGAAAGTTCCATTCAGCTTCAGTTGCTATGGTACCAGTGGGATTATAATGTCATATGAATAATCTGGCCCCAGAAGGCTGAAACAATGGTCAAGCGCCAGTAATTGAATGAATATTGAACAAAATCTGTCATAAATGGTGACAATTTTTCACAAATTCGGGAGGACCTCAAGGGGTATCATTTCAGACAACATACACAGAGACTGTTAGTAGATACTGAGATCGTCACCTTAGCGCAAAAACAGTGTAACTGCCAAATGCTAACTTTTCAGGAGAGACAAAAAACTTTTTAATTTTAGTATTTCACATATAGACACATCAAAAAGCAGTTTGAAAACATCTTATTAATTGTTGTCATCTATGAGTAAAGTAAGTTTATTAAAGAATGGTCACTGAAAAAATTTATAGCATTTTTATTTTCAGATACAACATTTTAGCACTGAAAAAGTTTGCGCAAAAACCTTGTAAGTGCACTTACACTGTTTTTGCGCTAAGGTATTTGAGAATTCTTGGACAGTGAAAAAATTGCAATGCAGAACTTATTTTTCTCCTTTTTTTGCCTTAATTAATTATATTGCTTTAGAGTATTTTACAAGTTGACCATATGAAAATACCAAAAACAAATATTTTTGATGATTTTATTTCAAAAATTGCAGTTACAACATTTTAGCGCTGATTATTTTCTTAGCGCAAAAACCTTGTAAGTGCACTTACAAGGTTTTTGCGCTAAAATTCAAAAATAAAATTTTACATGGGAATTTTTCCAAAAACTTTAATAACTTCAGATATAGATTGAATCCAGTCGTAATACTTCTCCAGGTATTGTGTCTTGATAAAAGGCACCCATTTATGTGAAAAAGTGATTTTGGCCAAAATGTCAGTTACACTGTTTTTGCGCTAAGGTGACGAGATATCCTGCAGTTTGTCACATACAGAGCAGATCAGTATTATGAAAAAAAAAAAATAAATAAAAAAAAATAAAATGCAAAGAAAACAGGATACCAGAAAAGGTCAGCAGAGATCATTGTCCATATAATGCCATTTACTGCAGCCATACACAATTCATTAAAAACTGCTATGTTGCTACTTTACAGTTGTCACATAATCATTTACCAGCAGCTTCTGAGACAACCAACATTTTGCATAGGCGAAAACAAAGCTGCAGATCAGCTTCGCAGTAACTGCGAAGCTGATCAGCGTCTTTGTTTTCGCTACACAGATAGCAGAATTCCTCTGCTATATACAACCAAAATTTCCAGCCTCTAGCCTTCTTCTTAAACTGTACAGCTTGGTTTGTGTCGGACCTGGTCGGAAACCAAAATTGTTGGTTGTCATGCGAAGACTCAGGAGCAGCTCCTAAGACAAAAGAGTGTTTGTTTCAGTCGTAATCAGAGTATTGATTGGAGTCACTGGGGCAGAATATGGATTCGGAATGAATAATTCTGATATTATCATCACATTTATCTCAGAGAGACATAACAATTGAATTGAAGACATTTCTCTGGAATCAATATGAGCCTTCCCATATCTTGGTTTCCATTTAGGTCAGACACAAACCAGCCTGTCACACTAACAGGCTAGTTCTAAGCTTAAGATTTTGGATTTAAGAAGGAGAGGGATTCTAGTATCTGAGTAGCAAAAACAAAGGCACTGATCTGCGGTTTTGTTTTCACATAATGCATATTGTTGGTTTTCTTGTGCGGAATCAATATGGTAATATGAAAGCAATATCTCCGGCTTTTCCTTATGCGAAGACATCCTAGAACAATGAATTGAATCAAATGGTAAACTTCTCTCACAAATCTAAAGGGCCTGTTACACACACACGAGTTGAATCCACAACATGCGATGATATGGTTAGAGTTATATTGCCACATGTGACGCAAGTTGCCCCAAGTTCTGTTGGAAAAGTTTAGAAGCTATCACTCACTCACAAGAAGAAGCTCAAGTTATCCCAAATCATAATTGACCACTTGTTGTGCAAGTTTCCTCAAGTTATTTTGAAACTTTTATGTAAAAAATGTCCTTTAAGAGTTCTCCTTGACATCCCTGTGATATAAATGGTGGAAACTTATATGAATATCATGGTAGACTCGTGAGATGTCGTACTAAACTTGCAAGAAGTCATATTTGATATCGTAGCAACACTTAGGTAAGTTGTAGGTAACTTGCCATGCTTGACAGGATGTTGGAAATGCAGGACATCTCATGACATTACTACAAGTTTTGTAAGCTATGAAATCAGTATGACATAAGCTCTGCCCACTTTTAGACGGCAAGTTGCTACTAGAAGTTTAAACCATTTAAAATTCTTGTAGCCTTTCTATTTCAAGCTACAAGCTACCACAAGTTGCGACGATTTGTGTATGACAACTGCTGACATATGGCGCGTTCTCTATAAGTTGCTTTGGGCTCACAAATAAAGTCAGCGGAGGTTAACTCGTACCTCCATCTCATTAATTTTTGACAGGAGCTTAATCAAGGGGCAAAGAGATTTTTGTTTTCAATGTTAGTGATGTTTGCATTAACATTCTCAATGCATCATGTGACCTAGTTCAAGGCTAACAGAATTATTTCTGCCAAAATCTCGGTGGTAAGAGTGTCCTCTATGGGAGCACCCCATACCAAAGGTGTTTAAAATAGTACCAGTGGCTACATTGCTTGGGTTTCTACTGTTTGAGGAGCCTGGTGAACCTGAAAGCCCATATCCTGATTATCGCCAAATACTAGCAAACATGACCATATAAACGTCTCTTCATCTTATAATTCATCCCAATGATGACTACTCAAGCTCCCAAGGACTCTATAAAGATCTCTAGAGCTTTTCTGTTTTATTTCAAAGACCACCATGGTTTTATATGAAAAGACACATCAATTGCCACAATGCTGTATACGAAGAATTATCTTGGTCCCTTGAGGACTGATTCGCAAAACAGTAAAGTAGGAAAACAATTTGAGCCGCGACGCGAGAAAACCTGTCTTCGGGGTTTCCGACCAGGTCCGACACAAACCGGCCTGTACAAGCTCAGAAAAGAGCTAGAAGCTTGAAATTTCGGATTTAAGTAGAAGAGGAATTGTACTATCCGAGTAGCGAAAACAAAGACGCTGATCAGCTTCGCAGTTACTGCGAAGCTGATCTGCGCCTTTGTTTTCGCATAGGCAATAATCCCGTTTTCTCACGATGCGGCTCATTTTCTCCCAGTCTCTGCGGGAAAGTAAATAGACTTCCTATTAATGGAATAAATACATTTAGACACCTACAAAGACTGCCATATGTACAACAATGCTGGGCCTGATAGTCTTTTTCCATCAAGGACGTTAATTGATTCTCTCAAAATAATTGGGTTCTTCAGAACTAAGAAATTGGAATATCTTGTCTGGTCGACATTAGTTTGTCGGAAAGACTCTTTGGGGATATTGAAAGGAACTAAATGTTAGATTAAATTTGTAAAATGTTTGATGTTTTTTCTCAAAAGGAAAAACAAGCCATCAGTCATTGTCAGCTAAGTGATAGGATAGGGAATTGAGAAAATGGACCAATTGCTGAGAAAACTAGCCACTTGTTTTCAGACTTTAGTATTGCAGCATTGTTTGCCGCCACTACCCCTTTGCTAGATAAAGGGGACATATTGTGCTAGAGCCACTGATCATGTAAACCAGGGATCCAATCATCATGGCAAAACGTAACGGCAAATAGTGTTCTGAGGAATGCCTGCCAACACTATTCACCGTTACGTTTTGTCAATGCGACGACGTTGTGTAGCTGTAACTGGTGCGTTAGGTGGCCACACCCTCTATTGAGGACTCTATCCATTTCTCTGTGGTGTATCTCTAAGCTAATCGTGCGATTCATTCCTGGGACAGTTATTCACCAAGTCAATACATCATTAACTCTAAAGATTAGGTTTGTGAATTTTGTAAACGACCCCTACCTTTAATCTTACTTAATTACTGATAGTTGTTTGATTGAAAAAATTAAATGTTTGCATGAAATGGTAGAAAAATGATTTGTCTTAAATGTGGTATAAACCAGATTTCCATTGTGCTCTGGTTTTACAGATTTTTACCCCCCAAAGTAAATGTCGGGTTTCTTTTGTCGGTAAGTATATATAAAAGCTGCATTTTCTAAGGGGGTATATATTTCAAGGACATGTAGGACATGTTATCCTGATGCCTTGATGAACTTGAGCAAAGAAAACAGTTAAAGACCCTTACCATTAAAAACAATAAAAGAAGACAAATATGTCTTTCCGAGGAAATTGTTCTGATATAAAAGCCAATAACGAAATTAACTTAACCGCCGACAAAGATCAGGCATTTCTCATTACAAACCAAGTCGAAGAGCAGTTATTGACGTGAACTTTAATTTGAGCCATGCTGCATGATAACCTGACTGAGGTTTCTGAAAAGACCTGACAAGCTGGGTTGTACTAGTACAGAAGATGTCTAGACATACCCATACTTAGATAAAGAAGTGGAAGCATAATTGGGAAAATAAAGTTGCTGTGTGTTTTCTATGCAGCTGATCCGTTCCTTCGTTTTCCGCTAATGCAAAAAGCATATTTTCACACGGAGTGGCTCATTTAGGAGAAAGTTGATGTAAACTTGCAGGAATTTTGCCTGACATTGATACAAAACAACGTATCCCATGTGACAAATTCCTTTATTGATTTTCTCCCCAACTTTCTGCTACTCCGCTACAAATTTCCGTTGGATTTGGGTTACAGAAATGGTGTCTTATTATAGGCATTGTCATAGAAGCTTTTGATTAGTCTGTATAAAATCCTTTGAGTTTCAAGTTTCATCCAAAGTTTTTCATGTGTCTTATACATTATTGGCTAACATGCAGTCAGACACTGCAGATAATCTGTTTGTCCGAGTCTTCTCAATATTTTTGCTGCAATTTTGTACAGAGCAATTTTACATGCCGTGGCATAGTCATTTTTTCAGTGAATTGCATATAACTCAAGCCTCTGATCAACTTGGGGAACAGATGATTAAATTATTAGACTGCTCGGCAATTCCAGTAGATATAAAACATCCATTATTCCTGTACTTGTTCTGCAAATTCATGGAAAATGTGGAATTTTATTACCACAACATTCGGTACAATTACAGGTCCCACATGGAGCTGTAATAAAGAAAATTGCAAAACACATGCAAAGCAGTTGAACTAATAACACATCTTAACCCATATTTGACGAATGGATTTTCTCATCATTATCATTTGGGTGAGTCCACTTCCATGTTTAGGGTGGTTAAGAGTGATTTGTAATTTTTATTCCATTTTTCGATGAAATTCCCTTAAGCAAACAGAATAGTCCCAGATGGGACGCCGCGTTGTGCGGCGTCACATCTGGGGCTATTCTGTTTGCCTATGTCCCATAAAAAGGACACTAGGCTTGAATGAGTTAAATGACATATCTATAGAAGTCTGCATGGTGTTGGACTGTGAATTAAGAGGTCCTGGGGCTCTAACCTCTGCCCTGAAACAAAAAACCCAACGTCTGATGGTGGACTTTTCATATGATAACCAATACAAGTTAACCTCATTATAACACTATCTTTGGGGTCCATAAAGCAGATCATGTTATACATGAAACTGTGTTCTAATGAGGTTATAGCAATATAATCATTTTGGGAGCCAAAACATGGCCTTGTATTTTTAAAAGTCTGCATTTTAATGAGGCATATTATAGCGAGGCAAAGCGTCGCTCTTATGGTAGAAGGTGATAAAAATGTTCTGTCCTACTCTGTTCTTCTAGATACACTGATAGAACAAAAATCTTTCGTCAACCGGAACCGGAATTCGTCCGGTTAATTTGCATAAAGTAGCAGGAAATGTTATTCATTGGTCAGTACCACTGATCAGCACGCACTCTTACAAATGACGTCAATGTCAGCCATTTTGAATTGTTTGACGTCATCGTGACGTTTCAAAACGCACGTTGCACTAATTGATCAGTTAATTTTCCATATTGTTTGACGTCATCGTGACATTTTACAACATGCGCTGCATTATAGCATGCTAATTGATCAATTAACTTTCCACATACAAATATATAGAAAGCAACGAAGCGGTATGGAACCTACGTGAGCAAAGTGAGTGTTCGCAACTACCTTCTCCCCAGATCCCTGAAAACAAATGGTCCTTTTCCCAGATCTCCAAAACCCCTGGAACGTTAGGACCCCAGGGTGAGGAAGCTGTCATAAATGTAGCTTATTTTAAAATTAACTGCACAATGGAAGTAGAGCGTCGCGACAAAGGTAGTGCCTTATTTCATATTAATGAAGTTGAACTGTGTTTTTGCTTTCTACTTTCAGACTGGACTACATAGAGTTGCCGTTTGATGTCAAGAAAACAGACGAAGACTGTGACCCAGGTAGGTACCATATTAGAAAACTTGTCCGTGCAATATACAGATCTTTTTCAGCTGTAAAATTGAAAATTTCATTGCAAAATTTTTGATCATTTTGCTCAAAACATTGATTGTAGGTACAAGTTAGAACTGACTTGCCGGCGGTTCTAATGAGTGTCCACAATCTATTGTTTTGGATCAAAAATAAGACAAATTCTATACTCCAGTAAACCCCAGTTTTACTATGAGCAGGGTCATGATTCTTGCCTATGCGAAAACAAAGGTGCAGATCAGCTTCGCAGTAACTGCGAAGCTGATCAGCGCCTTTGTTTTCGTTACACAGCATAATAAATCTGAAATTTCAAGCTTCTAGCCTGTTACTGTGACTGTACAGGCCGGTTTATGTCAGACCTGTTCGGAAACCCCGAAGACCGGTTTTCTCGCGTCGCGGCTCATATAATAGTGGGGTATGAGGGGGTATACATTATATGGACAAGGTATCATGACGATGTGTGTGTGTGTCAGATATGGACATCCAAAAGGGTCAGTTTAGTATCATAAAGCTCAACCAAGTAATACTAAAATATTGATTGATTTAGGGTTTAAATTCCTACCAACAAATATGGTTATAGCGGCCCCCGTGGTCGAGCGGTTATGAGCGCTGTTTCTTAATCATTCGATCATCTCACCGCTGTGTCTGGTGTGGGTTCGATCCCAACTCTGGCACATGAGACAAGCCAAGCTCTACTTGCAGGTGTTTTTTCTCGGGGTTCTCCCGTTTTCGCCCACCTACTGATTGGCCCGTCTCATATGAGCTGAAATAATCTTGAAAGGGACGTAAAACTGAATTTAAAAAAAAAAATGGTTATAATGGAGTTGGGACCTCGTTTTCTAGTTTAATTTGACAGACTGGAGAAGCTTTGAATAAAACCTGCGACCTTGGTTTACAAGGTGATGCTAAAATGTGATCTGAGGGATAGGTTTGTCTAAATTTAGTATCTGAAAATTGGAATTTTAATTCTTTCCTGCTAGCTACCAAATGGAAACATAAGGCATCTTTATATGAGCCGTCCCATGGGAAAACCAACAATCTGCATAGGCGAAAACAAAGACGCAGATCAGCTTCGCGGTAACCGCGAAGTTGATCAGCGCCTTTGTTTTCGCTACTGGGATAGTACAATTCCTCCTCTACTTAACTCCAAAATTTCAAGCTTCTAGCCTGCTTCTGTAGCTGTACAGGTCGGTTTGTGTCCGACCTGTTCGGAAACCACATTGTTTGTTTTCCCACGAGACGGCTCATAGTAAAACTTTACCTCCCTCCCCATACATCAACAAATCTGTTTTTAAAGTTATTTTAGATGTAACCTGTTTAGTAATTTGAGCCACCTCGTGGGAAAACCAACACTGTGGTTTCTGAACATGTCCGACACAAACCGGCCTGTACAGTCACAGAAAAGAGCTAGAAGCTTGAATTTTTTGAGTTAAGTAGAGGAGTAATTGTACTATCCGAGTAGCGAAAACAAAGGCGCTGATCAGCTTCGCGGTTACCGCGAAGCTGATCTGCGTCTTTGTTTTCGCCTATGCAGATTGTTGGTTTTCCCATGAGGCGGCTCAAATCTGTTTTTAAAGTTATTTTAGATGTAACCTGTTTAGTAATGTCTTATCTCTCTTCAGCAATTCATCAACATGCCTATAACACACTGGTAAACGTAAACGCACTGGCTAAGGCACGAACGTATAGGCTAAGGCAATTTCAACGCTTTGGCTAAGAAAGAAAATGGCGGATAGTGAGACACATGTGCAGGTTTGTTGATGTTTTACAGTTTCATTTTCCGATTATCAATGATGACAGCTACTGACTTGGCGGCGCGGGATCCACAAATGAGTCACAAACTTACGTTCGATGGTCCGATGTCGCCAGCTAAAGCCAGTAAAAGTGTAACCTCGACAAAGTGGAGACACTGATCCACGAAATCGTATGATTTTTCATGAAATACTGTTATTCTATGATATCGTACGCTGTCTTGAAGTTTATACAAATGCAAATGATGCATCGGACGCCTTTGAGCACGATTCATGAAAAAAATGATATTGAAGGGCCCCCAGCATGTGACAATACTTGAAGTTTCATTACAACGCTATTGGCTAAGGGACTGGAAACAACGTAGTGGCTAAGACCCCAGAGTTTCTCGGGTGAGGGGGGTGTTAAATATGGTCGTAAGACTCGTAAGTGTCTTTCTCAAAGTAGGTTTTGGGGTATAAATTATTGTTCAAAGATGGTTTAGATCTTCGTTCCCCACAGCTAGCTTAATCTTAACCACAGGGAGTTGGGTACTCTGAGATTTTGCCTATACATAGGCTCGGCCACCAGTATGTAGTATGTACCCAAAAAATATTTGGTCTGATGGACCACCCAAAACAAATATTAGCAATTTTGAATTGAAGTTACCCTCTAAAAATATATAAAAAAAAAAAAAAAAAAAAAAAAAAAAAAAAAAAAAAAAAAAAAAAAAATGCCGAAACGCATAACGAATAGTCCTTTTTCGACATCAAACAGCCAAAGCATATCAAATTTTTATGCGACCCGCATTGTGATATCCTAAATCCCCTGGTGGGTCATCAATTTCGCTGTATATTTTCATGTACAATTTCCTAGTAAAGCATCTAATTTACCATCCCATCCCGTCATGGTACTCTGTCTAATTGCCAGGGATTGGTATAAAGTTGTCTATATCCCCCTGTAAGCACCCCCGAAGAACAACATTGATAGGTGCATAATACGATATATTTGTTTTTTAATTTCACTAACGAAGCTTTTAACCATCTTTGAAGAATAATTTAGACCTCAAAACCTACTTTGAGAAAGACACTTACCAGTCTTACGACCATATCATAACTTTTTACCCCAAAAGAAACTCTGGCGTCTTAGCCACTACGTTGTTTCCAGTTCCTTAACCAATGGCGTTGTAATAAAACTTCAAGTATTGTCACACGCTGGGGGCCCTTCTATTTCATTTTTTTCATGAACCGTGCTCAAAGGTGTCAGATTTATCATTTGCATATGTATAAACTACAAGGCAGTGTACGATATCATAGAAAAACAGTATTTTATGAAAAATCATGAGATTTCGTGGTTCAGTGTCTCCATTTTGTCGAGGTTACACTTTTACTGGCTGCAGCTGGCGACATCGGACCATCGAACGTAAGTTTGTGACTCATTTGTGGGTCCCGCGCCGCCAAGTCAGTGGCTGTCATCATTGATAACCGGAAAATGAAACTGTAAAACATCAACAAACCTGCACATGTGTCTCACTCTCCGCCATTTTCTTTCTTAGCCATAGCGTTGAAATTGCCTTAGCCAATACGTTCGTGCCTTAGCCAGTACGTTTACGTTTACCAGTGTGCTATAAGTTGATACCTCTCTGGCATATTTTGAGCCACTGATGTGAGAAATCCGGTCTTTGGGGTTTCCGACCAGGTCTGACACATAAACTGGCCTGTACAGTCACAGAAGAAAGCTAAAAGCTTGGAATTTTGGATTTAAGAAGAAGAGGCGTTGTACTATCTTTGTAGCAAAAACAAAGGCGCTGATCAGCTGTGCAGTTACTGCACAGCTGATCTGCGTCTTTGTTTTTGCATATACATGCACATTTCCGATATTCTCATGAGGAGGCTCATGTTTTATCAACATTAAGGTAAATATTTGAGATGTCTGACTTCTCAAATTTGAAAAACACAAGGTGCTTTGGCAATGGGTGGTAATATTTATTTGAATCTTTCTCTAGAAACAGACAAAAGAGCCGTAGCTTGTAAAAGCCTGCTTTTTTAATGTGTCTACAATATGAGGGTAGGCCTATTATCAGGGTTTTGCTGTATAGAATATTCATTTCCTTTTTGAATCAATTTGAAAGATTTTACTTCCAGAACAGTTTTCTACAAACAATTAAGTTTTAGCTCAAGTTAATTCTAGTAGGAAACACCTATATATAAGAGGCATACACAAGTACCATAAACCTGAACACCTGATGAAATGTTCCGATAATTTAACAGTAAGTGCACTAAAATAAAACAAAACATATTTTGATAGCCCCATCACAAGAAAACATAGTTTTGTAATGTCTGAAAATAAAGCAGTCTTTTTAATCTTTTAAGATTTCAAAGGCTGTGTCTACAGTTTTTAGACAAGTAAAGGGTCTCTGTGTCTTTAACCAACCACTGTATACAAGTGGCTAAAGTATTCAGGTTCATTCTGAACGTCTGTCCACATGCATACCGGTAAGGTTCATTACAGTTCTCTAGTTTTGTTCCATTTCATTTAGCATAATTAGCATTTCAGTTGCCAGTCTATCACCGCTGTGTTGTATGTTTTTTCACAGAAATTTTTTCTTTCACAAAGTAGGTTTGTCGCCAAAGATATGCGAGTGTAAATGCAATTCTGTTCCGAAGTTTCATTGTCAAATATCTGTGACAAAGGTGAGCAAGCTAAGGAATCTTTGCTGTGTGTGAACGCAAACTAAATGAAAAATAATCTCTGTCAAAGAAACATTGTCGGTGGAAACCAGGCTTCAAGCAAACCACTTTAAACACCTTGCAGTTGTTAAATACCCTGAAACACAAGTGGCTTTGAAAAAACTGTAGAAAATATTTTGTAGAACAGCATTTTAGGAATAAAGTCTGATTTATGAAGCTGGCTGTCATATGTTGAGACAAGTTATAATGAAAATTAAATATAGGGATGAGGGATAAGGTGATTTCTTTTCACTTTTTGTCAGACATGCACCTAATAAATTCTTCTGTCTGAATCAAGGAATTTGTTCCAATAAATGTAATTTTCAGGATCTGTTAAACTTATTACAGATGAAAAGGAAATCTCCTTTGATATTGGTGCTCCTAAAACATCAATTACACACAAAAACCCTGCCTGTTTTATACAGACTTAATCCATTTTGCAGTTTTGATTTGAGCCACATCATGAGTAAATGTGCTTTATACATATAAGAAAACTAAGACTCAGATTTGCTACGCTGTAAGTTCGGAGCCGATCAACATATTTGTTTATGCTTTTCAGATAGTACAATCTTTCTTTGTCTTGAATCTGGAAGTTCAGACTTCTAGCCTACAACTGTGACTGTACAGGCGGGTTTGCACCTGACCTGGTTGGAAACCTAACTCAGATTTTCTTGTGATGTGGCTTATTTGGCTAGGACAAGAAAACATTACATCAAGCATAGGTTCAAGATAAAATGAGCCACAACGTGAGAAAACCTGTCTTTGGGGTTTCCGACACAAACCGACCTGTACAGTCACAGAAGATGGTTAGAAGCTTGAAATTTCAGATTTAAGAAGAAGAGAGATTTTGTACTATCCATGTAGCGAAAACAAAGGCGCCGATCAGCTTCGCAGTTACTGCAAGCAGCTTCGCAGTTACTGCGAAGCTGATCTGCGCCTTTGTTTTCGCATAGGCAAAAATCCGGTTTTCTCACGATGCGGCTCAAAAATACAACATGAATTGGGATGATAATTACAGGTGCAAACGAATACTTTGCCATTGAAGCGCATAAACTAACAAATAATCAAAGTCGCTTAGTAAAACTGAAGATATGTATCTAAATGCACTCTGCAGAATTATTTCCACACATTGTTGATGCATATTTAATGGAAGCATATCATGTTTTGCAATATTGGAAATTTGTAATTAGGATTGTTGGATCAGAGTATAGGCTTCCTGACTTTGAGGGATTAAAGTTGGATAGAATTTGCTTCCTAATTGTTCAAAAGATGAATGAGAGAAAGTCAAAGATTCCTGAAGATAATAGACCCAAATCCAATTACTGTTAAATTCTAAAATGGTTGGCTCCTGAATTGAAGATTATTGCTTAATTAATGTAAATTCAAAATTTTTTGGCTTTAATATGAATACAAGATTTTTGCTAATAAATACTCACTATTTATAGCTTTACCAACTGCATGAGTACTGGCTTGTGAATTAAATCACTTAATAATAACTACAGAGAAACAGAAAATTTCCAAAACGAGAGTCACAAATCAGTATGTGACTGATGGGCCCGATAGTCCTATAATAACTCATACTCAAAATACCTCCAGACAGTGCTTGGTTGCTACATATTCGTCTATACATAATTATACAAGTATGAATCCCTATTTTTCAAGATCAGGAATAGACCAACGTGTGGGGGGTTTGGGGCTCAGAAGTTCAGAATAATAAGGGCTTGGATCTTGAACAAAAACAGCAAGATTGGTAGCTAAATGTCCATTTCTAGCTAAAAATCCTCTTTATACATTTGAAAGACATGTTTGTTCTTGAAATTTTAGACATCAAGAGGCATTTTAATTATACCTGTAGAGAATCAAATAGGAGCTGTTTGTAGATTAAAAATTTCCCACTCAACCTGATGCTTTGACAAATGACGCTACTGCCATTTTCTTAATTCCTGCTTAATCTAAACCTCAGCAGGATTTTATGAGCCACGTCATGAGCAAAACCGGATTATTGCCTATGCAAAAACGAAGGCTCAGATCAGCTGTGCAGTAACTGCACAGCTGATCAGCGCCCTTGTTTTCGCTACACGGATAGTACAATTCCTCTGCTTCCTTAATCTGAAATTTCAAGCTTCTAGCCATCTTCTGTAGCTGCACAGGCCAGTTCTTGTCAGACCTGTTCAGAAACGCCGAAGACCGTTTTTCTCACCTCAGCAGGATTGTATGAGAATCTGTCCGATCATTAATTGAATTGTTCTGGAACAGTTTCTGTGCGCAGAGTAATTATTACTGTAGTCACTTGGGAATGCACTTGAATAATAGTCATCTGAGCTGCCGTGTGACAAAATAAAGGAATTGAGCTTTTCCTAAAAGGAAAGACTTAGCTTATTGTTGGCATTGTCAGGACTGATCAGTCTTTATAGCTTAAATATAGAAAGCTTATGTCCTTAGCAACACATTTAGGTCACAATGAAGTCGTAAAAGGTTAGACTTGGGTGGATATGCCATGGCTGTTCTCAGTTTATATTTGAGGCAAAAATAGTTAAATTTCTCACCCGGCGGCTCATTTCCTTAATCCCTGATTGTTCAGAGACCAGATATGAAAGAGATACAATTTCAAAAGCAAAATAATTTATGATATCTGAGACATGGTCTGTTGGTGATTCGAACATTTCCTGCATGTCGAAAACAAAGGCGCAGATCAGCTGTGCGGTAACTGCACAGCTGATCAGCGCCTTTGTTTTTGCTACAAGGATAGTACAATTCCTCTTCTATTTAAATCCAAAATCTCAAGCTTCTAGCCCTCTTTTGTGACTGTACCACTGGTTTGTATCAGAACCTGGTCGGATTACCCGAAGACCCGTTTTCTCGCATCGCATCTCAAATTATTTATTTATGAAATTTGAGTCATGGTCTGTTGATGATTCCAACATTTGAGCCGCCTCATGGGAAAACTAACAATCTGCATAGGCGGAAACAAAGACACAGATCAGCTTCGCGCGGTAACCGCGAAGCTGATCAGCGCCTTTGTTTTCGCCACTCGGATAGTACAATTCCTCTTCTACTTAAATCCGAAATTTCAAGCTTCTAGCTCTTTTCTGTAGCTGTACAGGCCGGTTTGTGTCGGACCTGTTCGGAAACCACATTGTTGGTTTTCCCACGAGGCGGCTCATTTCCTGCTAGTAGTTTCTGAGCAGGAAACGAATGGTCACAGTGAATGGCTTGCTACAGGAGTTGACATACAATACAGAGAAACTGGGAAATTCAATCATGAACAAAATTATTTATTATGAAATCTGAGATGGGTTCAGTGATTTTGCCTTACAGCATCAAGGCAAAAAGATGTATGAGCATGATGCTTTGGGTTACAAGTCAAGTTTGCCCTAATGTTTGACAAAGCCAGAAGCTTAGCAGTCGAGCCCCCTGTCCTGCGACAGAGCTCTCTTATTGATAACATACAGTGAGTGAGACACAATTCATATTTTATTTAGACAAAGTGATCGACATTATTTTCTGGGTAAAATATCGCATTATCCCCAGCAGGACGTATGCAGTGTTCACAGAACTTTCAAAGATCTTACAGGACCTTTTCAAAGTTTGCCTGATCAGATACAACAACATACTGATTCGATCATCTTTAGCCCAAAATTTTGAAAGGACAACTTTTCCATTGATGCAAATTCTTTTTGTCTGACCAAGACTTTTGTCAGACGAACTTTCATGAACACTGTTACATGTATGGATTGGTACTTCTAATTCATTATTCAGATTGCTGAAAGCTTCTCATAAATCCATTATTTTAAATAATTTCCATAAATATTGCACCATTTAATATTGTAAATATTGATTTATATGATGAAACTGAATTAAAGAGTCTTGTATCTTTGAATTTATGGCCACCATTATGAAATATAATTGAAAATGTTTCCCCAAGATTATAATTATGAAGAACCCATAAATTATATGTTTAGATTTATAATGATATGTTTTGATTTAAATTGATAAATATTCTCAATTTATTAAACCAATATATATTAGGTACTTGGTAGCTTGCCAGTCTTTATCCATGTAGTATTTAGAATTAATGGTGGATCCCTTGGCGGTCTAGATGAGCACTGATTTTTTTTTTCGGGGCAACAGTATAAATTACAAGTTTAGTTGTGGTGCTGTTTTCAGCTGAAGCCCAGACCTTGGAGAACCAGGTTCGATCCGACTTTTATGAAAGGAAAGACTTCCGTCTAGAGTGTTGTTGAATACTTTTCCAAAATCATCAGTTGTTAACAAACAATTATTTGTTATGTTTATATCATTACAGC
Source organism: Rugalucina vietnamica (assembly GCA_964017185.1). Taxonomy (NCBI): domain Eukaryota; kingdom Metazoa; phylum Mollusca; class Bivalvia; order Lucinida; family Lucinidae; genus Rugalucina; species Rugalucina vietnamica. The sequence goes on along the minus strand of OZ024877.1, from coordinate 1,041,786 downwards.
TGAAGCTCAAGCCTCTGAGAGTGGAGTTTTCAATGTGACCGACGAACGATTCTTGGCCATTGTATTTGGTAGTGGCGCTTTAGCACTGCTCATTATCATTATTATCATAGTTATAGTTGTGAAGAGAACTAGGTAGGTTTTGACAATGTTTTAGATTTTGGAATTAAAAACTTAGCATCTTTCCATTATGAAAACTTGCCCATGCGATATACAGAAAATTATTTGGTTGTAAAAATGAAAATTTTTCACTGAAAAAAATTTGATATTTTTCTTATTTTTGCTCAAAACATAGATTATGGGTACATGTTAGAACTGCTTCGCCAAGGCGGTTCTAACGAGTATTCACAATCTATGTTTTGGAGCAAAGATAAGAAAAATAGGTATACCCCTCGTACCCCAGTTTTGATATATAAAAGTGGGGTTCAAGGGGGTACACATTACATGGACATGTTTTCCTGATGGCTATAAAAAGAGTAGCTTTTGGGAAGCATATTCAGCAACTTGCCTTCACTGAGATGTCTTATATTTATACACACAACATTAGATTAAGTTCTGTATAATTATCTGCCACTAGTCTGTTATTAGCTCACCTGAGCCATTAGGCTCACAAGGTGAGCTTATAGGATGGCCATGATCCGGCGTCCGTCCGTCCGTCTTCCACCATTTTCAAGATCTTCTTCTCTGAAACCGCTTGGCCAATCAAAGCCAAATTTTATATGAAGCATCTATAGGAAGGGGGAACCAATGTGTTTATAAATAATCCAGGTCACATGACCAAGATGGCCGCCAAGCCAATATATGGTAAAAACCCTTCAAAATTTTTCTTCTCCGGAACCACTGGACCGATTTCAACTAAACTTGGCATGAAACATTGGGGACTAGAGTACTACAATGTGTTTATAAATTATGACCTTTGGATGACCTTGACCTATTTTACGGCAAGGTCAACATAGGTCGCCCATGCATTTGAATGGGGAAAATTGTTAAAATGTCATTTGAAAGGCAAATCTTGCAGGAAATGGGCAAATGGACTGAAGGTAGGTAATTCTGAAAAAAAAAATTGGACCCCAGGGGCAGGTCTGCCCCCACCCCGGGGCAATATACATGTATATTACAAAAATATTCAAAGATCTTCTTCTCTGAAACCACTAATGGCCAATCAAAGCCCAATTTTATGGGAAGCATGTATGGTAAGGGGGAATCAATGTGTTTATAAATAATCCAGGTCACATGACCAAGATGGCCGCCATGCCCATATATGGTAAAAACCTTTAAAATTCTTCTTCTCCTGAACCAATAGACCGATTTCAACAAATCTTGGCATGAAGCATTAGGGACTAGAGTACTACAATTTGTTTATAAATTATGACCTTGACCTATTTTACAGCAAGGTCAACATAGGTTGCCAAGGCATTTGAATGGGGAAAACTTTTAAAATGTCATTTAAAGTGAAATTCTTGCAGGAAATAGGCAGTAGGACTGAATATAAATGATTTTGAAACAATTGGACCTCAGGGGCTCATTTGCCCCAGCTCCGGGGGATTATTAGCTCACCTGAGCCGTTAGGCTCACAAGGTGAGCTTATAGGATGGCCATGATCCGGCGTCCGGCGGCGTCGTCCGTCCATCCGTCCGTCGTCGTCCACCATTTTCAAAGATCTTCTTCTCTGATACCGCTTGGCCAATTAAAGCCAAATTTTATATGAAGCATCTATGGGAAGGGGGAACCAATGTGTTTATAAATAATCCAGGTCACATGACCAAGATGGCTGCCATGCCCATATATGGTACAAACCCTTCAAAATTCTTCTTCTCCGGAACCACTGGACCGATTTCAACGAAACTTGGCATGAAGCATCGGGGACTGGAGTACTACAATGTGTTTATAAATTATGACCTTTGGATGACCTTGACCTATTTTACGGCAAGGTCAACATAGGTCGCCCATGCAATTTGAATGGGGAAAATTGTTAAAATGTTATTTGAAAGGCAAAACTTGCAGGAAATGGACTGAAGGTAGGTAATTCTGAAAAAAATTGGACCACAGGGGTTGGTCTGCCCCCACCCCGGGGCAATATACATGTATATTACAAAAATATTCAAAGATCTTCTTCTCTGAAACCACTTGGCCAATCAAAGCCAAATTTTATAGGAAGCATCTATGGGAAGGGGGAATCAATGTGTTTATAAATAATCCAGGTCACATGATCAAGATGGCCGCCATGCCCATATATGGTAAAAACCCTTCAAAAATCTTCTTCTCCTGAACCAAAGGACCGATTTCAACGAAACTTGGCATGAAGCATCGGAGACTGAAGTACTACAATGTGTTTATAAATTATGACCTTTGGATGACCTTGACCTATTTTACGGCAAGGACAACATAGGTCGCCAATGCATTTGAATTGGGAAAACCTTTAAAATGTCATTTAAAGTGAAAGTCTTGCAGAAAATGGGCAGTAGGACTGACTATTAATGATTCTGAAAAAAATTGGACCCCAGGGGCATATTTGCCCCAACCCCGGGGTATTATACATGTATATTACCATACTATTCAAACATCTTCTCTGAAACCGCTTGGCCAATCAAAGTCAAATTTCATGTGAAGCATCTATAGAATGGGGGAATCAGTGTATATATAAATAATCAAGGTCACATGACAAAGATGGCCGCCATGCCCATATATGGTAAAAACCCTTCAAAAATCTTCTTCTCCGGAACCGGTGGACCTATTTCAAAGAAACTTGGTGTGAAGCATCTATGGCTTAAGTACTACAATGTATACATAAATCATGACCCTCTGATGACCTTGACCCAGTTTATGGCAAGGTCAACATGGGTTGACCATGCATTTAAATGGGGAAAATTGTTAAAATGTCATTTGAAGGGAAAAGCCAGCAGGAAATTGGCAAATGGACAGCATATTGATTATTTTGAAAAAAAAAGGAGAAAATGGCCCAAGGGCTTCATCTGCCCCTGCACTGGGGTTAAATACCATAATATTCAAACATGTTTATTGGTATGTGCAGCAGATCTCAGGTGAGCGTTTACAGGACCATTGGTCCTCTTGTACATGTATATTACCATGATAATCAAACATCTTCTCCTCTGAAACCGCTTGGCCAATCAAAGCCAAATTTCATGTGAAGCATCTATAGAATGGGGGAATTAATGTGTATATAAATAATCAAGGTCACATGACCAAGATGGCTGCCATGCCCATATATGGTATAAACCCTTCAAAAATCTTCTCCGGAACCGGTGGACCGATTTCGAAGAAACTTGGCATGAAGCATCGATGACTCAAGTACTACAATGTATGTATAAATCATGACCCTGTGGTGACCTTGACCTATTTTAAGGCAAGGTCAACATGGGTTGCCTATGTATAAATGGGTAAAATGTTAAAATGTCATTTGAAGGGAAAAACTTGTATGGACAGTATATTGATTATTCTGAAAAAAAAATGGCCCAAGGGCTTCATCTGCCCCTAAACTGGGACTATTTTCTATAACATTCGTATATACAGCAGATCTCATGTGAGCGTTTACAGGACCATTCGTCCTCTGGTTTTTAGCTCACCTGAGCCGGAGGCTCAAAAGATGAGCTTATAGAATGGCCATGCTCCTGCATCCGTCCGGCGTCCTCATCATGCGTCAACAATTTCAAAGATCTTCTCCTCTGAAACCCTTTGACCAATAGAAGCCAAACTTGGGAAGGGGGAACGAAAGTTTTTATAAATGGTCCAGGTCACTTGACCAAGATGGCCGTCATGCTTTAAAGAACCAGTAGGCCTATGCTTTTGAAACTTGGCATGAAGCATCACGTACTGGAGCTCTACAAAGTTTGTATAAATCATGCCTTTGGGATGACCTTTGACCTATTTTACAGCAAGGTCAACATAGGTCGCCCATGCATTTGAATGGGGAAAATTGTTAAAATATGATTTGAAGGGCAAAACTTGCAGGAAATGGGCAAATGGACAAAATATTTATGTTTATGAAAAAATTTTGTCCCAAGGGGATTGCCTCAGAACACATATGCAGAAAACTGTTAAAATGACACTGAAGGGAAAAACTTTCAGGAAATGGGCAAGTCAACAGAATATTTACGACTTGAAAAAGAAATTAAACCCAGGGGTTCCAAGGGTTATTCTGAACCTGTCCTGGGGCTATATACATGTATTTGACCTTCATAGTCAAACAAGTTTATTAGTATATATGTCAAATTTCAGGTGAGCGTTTACAGGACCAATGGTACTCTTACATGTATTGTAAGTCATGTAATTGAGGTTATTGTACATTTCAGATGCAGTAATGCATGTGGAAGGTCTGCAGACTATACAGCTACAGGTGAGATTATATACTTAAAGAATAAAGAAATGCAACAATCACTTTTGATATGTCATTGTAAGCAGTGATCAGTGTAAATAAAAACACTAATGAAACATAAAATCACAGCATGTTCATATTATGACGCTAGCTGATGCAAATGATCTGTTATTTTCACCATCATGGTATGCACTGTTTAATATATTAATTTCAAAACATTCAGTGCTCACCCATTACTAAATGGCACTTGTAAAATCATACTTGTCAGATACATGTTATAATAATAGGGGAGCGGGGGCCTTGTGGTCACAGTAGAGTGTCAGACTCCAAATTGAGAGATCATGGGTTATATCCTCACAGGAGGCATTGTGTTGTGTCCTTGAGCAAGATACATTAAACTCCTAAGAGTACTGGTTAACACCCAGGAAGTGGTTGCTCCATCCCAAGATAACTGACTGAAAAAAACTATTGAGATGTTAAACCTCAGTACATGCAAACAAACAAATGAGCCTTTTCATGAGAAAACCAGATTTTGGCCTGATCAGCGCCTTGGTTTTCGCCACTCGGATAGTACAATTTTTCTTCTTCCTAAATCCGAAATTTCAAGCATCTAGCCACCTTCTGGATATGCACAGGCCCGTTTGTGTCGGACCTGGTTGGAAAGCCCAGAGACCTGTTTTCTCACGTCGCGGCTCAAATACCATCTTCCCCTGATTTCAGCCACAGACAACGAAGAACCCCCAGACCAGCATGTTTGTAACGAGTATGTCGACGAAGGTTTGAAACTTGTTGAACCTGAATATGAGGAGATACGGGACCCAAAGGCTAAAGCTAAGCACCTTTATCCTTCAGAACAGCTTCATGACACAGAGTTAAAGTCTCTACGCTATCAAAATGTGCCAGACCCAGTCAGTGCTCAGGAAGCTTGTGCTATGAACGGTTTGTTTAGTAGGACGGTTGTACCAAGTGCTCCATACGAAGAGGAATTACACCACCAACAAACTGCTGTCAAAGATACTGATCTGTCACTTGTCACAGATCCAGAATCTATAAATGGTTCTACTAGAGATGAACTTAGTGCTGTTAGGTGTGTGACTGAAAATGGCTCGGAAACTAGTGTAAAAGTTGAATCTGCTCAAAAACAAACCAAAGTGAAAGAAATTGATGACCTGAAATCCATTGATAATGAAAAGTCCAAAGATTGTGCTGAGAAAGATAATGAGAACAAAGACAAACCTGTGAAAAGTGAAGAAACTCGTCCAAAAACTGAGAATCTGTACTCAGAATTTGATAGCATTGTGAATTCCACTAAGAAAATTTGTGATTCTGCTTCACCCAAGGTAGCACATTCCTACGAAAATCTTAATCAAGATTTTGTGAATCAAGATTTTGTGAGTTACGAAAGTGTGACACCGAATTATGAATCTCTAAAAGGCAGTGGTGATGTAAATTGCTCAGTAGAAAATCATGTAGATACTGAACTAAAGTGTGAAGAAATGGATAGCAATGTGATGATGGGAAATCTGAAAGAGATTGGATTGGAGTCACCAGTTCAAAGTATCGGATTCGAATCTCCTACTCAAAGTGAGGATACATGTTAATGCTTTGAGAATATGCTAGGAAATTTCGTATGTATTCACTCAATGTGTTGTGATTGCAGAAAATTTGAAAGTTTTCACAGTGTATTAACGAAAGTAAAGTGAAATTTCTTCATAACCTGCCATATTGAAGGAAAGGGTACTTGGCAGCAGTTTTGAGTCATGGCTGACTTCATCAATTTCAAAGGAAGAAGTATATTACATGTTACTTGGCCTGAATGCGAGATGTGTAATGTGGATAAATGAAACTTCACCCGCGGAGTCTTGAATTGACTATAATTTACGTGCTTATTTGCTATAAAATGTAGTTTCCATGGATATAACTACAAGACAGCCTATTTGAATATTTCACACTATTGTTACTTTCAAAGTGACAATATTAGCCTTTGCATTAGAAAACTAACAATTAGGGTTTCCGGCCAGATTCATCACAAACCAGCCTGTACAGTCAAGGAGAAACTTGACATTTTGGATATAAGTAGAAGAGGAATTGTACTATCTGTGTAGCGAAGACAAAAACGCAGATCAGCCGTGCAGTCACTGCACAGCTTATCTGCGTCTTTATTTTCGCATATGCAGATTGTTGGTGCTCTGATGTGTCGGCTCGTATGTCAGTTTAGTAGTGAGTGAATGGTTACTGTTGTTACTGAATGTTAAGTTTTGGACAGAGTTACTTGAATCTGGAGAGAGGGTCTTCACTGTTTTATAGTGTTGTTAATGTCTTTATAATGGAGAATTGATGCCATGTAGAACCACTGGGTTAAAAGTAAAAAGAAACATTGCAACTTCATAACCTTGGCTGTACTAAATTTAAGCATGTTTGCAATAGGTGGTACAATGTCTAGATATATGAAGGTAGCAAGCTAATGTTTATATTTTTTTAGCTCACCTGAGCCGAAGGCTCACAAGGTGAGCTAATAGGATAGCCATGATCCGGCGTCCGTCCGTCCGTCGTCCGTCATCGTCCACAATTTCAAAGATCTTCTTCTCTGAAACCGCTTGGCCGATCTAGTTGAAATTTTATGTGGAGCCTCCTTGGGTAGTGGCATTTCAAGTTTGATCGCGAAATCCAGGTCACATGACCAAGATGGCCGCCACGCCCATATATGGTAAAAACCCTTCAAAAATCTTCTTCTCCAGAACCAGTGGGCCGATTTCCACGAAACTTGGCATGTAGCATCGGGGACTTCAGCCCATCATAGTTTGATAAAATGATGATCCTTGGATGACCTTGACCTATTTTACGGCAAGGTCAAATTTGGAAACATAGGCTTTTACATAGGAAAAAGTGAAAACTATGGATTTTTTGAAAACTATTGCAGCCTGAGGCCTGAAAAGTGGTAGATGCAAGCAACTAATGGAGTAGATGAAGGTATGTGATTAATATAGGTCAAGGTCATCTCTTGACCTTGGCCAGTCTGTTGTTCATACACACTTTTCAAAGATCTTCTCTAAAACTGCTTGGCCAATCAAAGTGAAATTTTTTGTGGAGCGTCCATGGGTAAGGGAGACGAAAGTTTGATTGCGAAATTTAGGTCACATGACCAAGATGGCCGCCACGCCCATATATGGGAAAAACCTTTCAAAAATCTTCTTCTCCAGAACTGGTGGACCGATTTCCACGAAACTTGGTATGTAGCATCAAGGACCTCAGCCCATCATAGTTTGATAAAATGATGACCCTTGGATGACCTTGACCTATTTTACGGCAAGGTCAAATTTGGAAACATAGGCTTTTACATAGGAAAAAGTGAAAACTATGGATTTTTAGCTCACCTGAGCCGAAGGCTCACAAGGTGAGCTTATAGGATGGCCATGATCCGGCGTCCGTCCGTCCGTCGTCCGTCGTCCACAATTTCAAAGATCTTCTTCTCTGAAACCGCTTGGCCGATCTAGTTGAAATTTTATGTGGAGCCTCCTTGGGTAATGGCATTCCCAGTTTGATCGCGAAATCCAGGTCACATGACCAAGATGGCCGCCACGCCCATATATGGTAAAAACCCTTCAAAAATCTTCTTCTCCAGAACCGGTGGGCGGATTTCCACGAAACTTGGTATGTAGCATCGGGGACTTCAGCCCATCATAGTTTGATAAAATGATGACCCTTGGATGACCTTGACCTATTTTACGGCAAGGTCAAATTTGGAAACATAGGCTTTTACATGGGAAAAAGTGAAAACTATGGATTTTTTTAAAACTATTGCAGCCTGAGGCCTGAAAAGTGGTAGATGCAAACAACTAATGGAGTAGATCAAGGTGTGTGATTAATATAGGTCAAGGTCATCTCTTGACCTTGGCCAGTCTGTTGTCCATACACACTTTTCAAAGATCTTCTTCTCTGAAACTGCATGGCCAATCAAAGTGAAATTTTATGTGGAGCATCCATGGGTAGGGGAGACGAAAGTTTGATCGCGAAATCGAGGTCACATGACCAAGATGGCCGCCACGCCCATATATGGTAAAAACCTTTCAAAAATCTTCTTCTCCAGAACCGGCAGGCCAATTTTCATGAAACTTGGTATGTAGCATTTGGGACTCCAGCCCATCATAGTTTGTTGAAATGATGACCCTATGATGACCTTGACCTATTTTACGGCAAGGTCAATTTTGGAAACATAGGCTTTCATATGGGAAAAGGCGAAAACAAACTGTTGCAGCCTGAGACCTGAAAGTTGCTAGATGCAGACAACTAATGGAGTCAATGAAGGTAAGTAATTAATGAAGGCCAAGGTCATGTCTTGACCTTGGCCCAAGGTCATTTAAATATCAAAATTAAAATTATGGTTTTCTCAGAAATCACTGGGTTTGGAAACTATTGCAGCCTGAGACCTGAAACTTTGCAGATGCAGACAACTTATGAAGTCAATAAAGGTGTGTGAGTATTCAAGGTCAAGGTCATTTCATTATGACTTAATACTCCAAGATCAGGCTTCAGGTGAGCGTTCTCAGGACCAATGGTCCTCTGGTTTGAAAACTATTGCAGCCTGAGGCCTGAAAAGTGGTAGATGCAAACAACTAATGGAGTAGATGAAGGTATGTGATTAATATAGGTCAAGGTCATCTCTTGACCTTGGCCAGTCTGTTGTCCATACACACTTTACAAAGATCATCTTGGCCAATCAAAGTGAAATTTTATGTGGAGCATCCATGGGTAGGGGAGACGAAAGTTTGATCGCGAAATCCAGGTCACATGACCAAGATGGCCGCCACTCCCATATATGGTAAAAACCACTCAAAAATCTTCTTTTCCAGAACCGGTGGGCCGATTTCCACGAAACTTGGTATGTAGCATCAAGGACCTCAGCCCATCATAGTTTGATAAAATGATGACCCTTGGATGACCTTGACCTATTTTACGGCAAGGTCAAATTTGGAAACAGGCTTTTACATAGGAAAAAGTGAAAACTATGGAATTTTTTGAAAACTGTTGCAGCCTGAGGCCTGAAAAGAGGTAGATGCAAACAACTAATGGAGTAGATGAAGGTATGTGATTAATATAGGTCAAGGTCATCTCTTGACCTTGGCCAGTCTGTTGTCCATACACACTTTTCAAAGATCTTCTTCTCTGAAACTGCTAGACCAATCAAAGTGAAATTTTATGTGGAGCATTCATGGGTAGGGGAGACGAAAGTTTGATCGCAAAATCCAGGTCACGTGACCAAGATGGCCGCCACGCCCATATATGGTAAAAACCACTCAAAAATCTTCTTCTCCAGAACCGGCTGGCCGATTTCCACGAAACTTGGTATGTAGCATCAGGGACCTCAGCCCATCATAGTTTGATAAAATGATGACCCTTGGATGACCTTGACCTATTTTACGGCAATGTCAAATTTGGAAACATAAGCTTTTACATAGGAAGAAGTGAAAACTATGGATTTTGTGAAAACTATTGCAGCCCGAGGCCTGAAAAGTGGTAGATGCAAACAACTAATGGAGTAGATGAAGGTATGTGATTAATATAGGTCAAGGTCATCTCTTGACCTTGGCCAGTCTGTTGTCCATACATACTTTTCAAAGATCTTCTCTGAAACTGCTTGGCAAATCAAAGTGAAATTTTTTGTGGAGCATCCATGGGTAGGGGAGACGAAAGTTTGATCGCGAAATCCAGGTCACATGACCAAGATGGCCGCCACGCCCATATATGGTAAAAACCTTTCAAAAATCTTCTTCTCCAGAACCGGCAGGCCAATTTTCATGAAACTTGGTATGTAGCATTTGGGACTCCAGCCCATCATAGTTTGTTGAAATGATGACCCTATGATGACCTTGACCTATTTTATGGCAAGGATAATTTTGGAAACATAGGCTTTCACATGGGAAAAGGCGAAAACAAACTGTTGCAGCCTGAGACCTGAAAGTTGCTAGATGCAGACAACTAATGGAGTCAATGAAGGTAAGTATTTAATGAAGGCCAAGGTCATGTCTTGACCTTGGCCCAAGGTCATTTATATATCAAAATTAAAATTATGGTTTTCTCAGAAATCACTGGGTTTGGAAACTATTGCAGCCTGAGACCTGAAACTTTGCAGATGTAGACAACTTATGAAGTCAATAAAGGTGTGCGAGTATTCAAGGTCAAGGTCATTTCATTATGACTTAATACTCCAAGATCATGCTTCAGGTGAGCGTTCTCAGGACCAATGGTCCTCTGGTTTCCAGAGGAATAAGTATTCTTTGCGTGACAATGCAGTCCTACACAGATTTGTGTTGTTTGATAACCTAGTTTTACGTGCGCTGTCAACATGAATACCAGCTGTCTGCCAACTATATTCAGAGCAGTATGTCACAGTTAATCTAGACATTTTAAAAGCCATTTTTATCCAAACACCATTTATCTCTGGAGTCTGGATAAGAAAACCAACAGCATGCATAGGCAAAAACAAAGATGCAGATCAGCTTTGCAGTAACTGCACAGCTGATCAGCGCCTTTTTTTTTTTCACCACACGGATAGTACAATTCCTCTTCTTCTTAAATCTGAAATTTCAAGCCCCTAACCTTCTCTGTGATTGTACAGCCTGGTTTGTGTCAGACCTGGTTGGAACAGCAATTGTTGGTTTTCATGCATGTGCTTGCTTGATAATGGTTATGTACTTGTGACATTCATGCTTCATCACTATGTTCATCTGCCTAAACCTATTAAAGCGTAATCACTATAATATCTTGGTCAGAAGCAACTTCCATTTTTTTGCTGTACTGAGTGACTGTCAACAGCTCCTACAAGGGTATTTGTGTTGCCAGTGCACACTGGACACCCACATTGTTCAGCTAGGAAAGTCTTATCGCATTCAGTTTTTGTTTGATAATTTTCTACATGCATTTATTAGTTTGTACATTTTGCTATAGACAGCATTATCTAGTCATGAACACTCATATGATATGATATATACTCGAAAGTCAATGCATATATTTGATGTTTTGCATCCTGTGTGTGTCAAAAATGGTTTAATGGTGAATATGAGCAGCGACACGAGAAAACAAACATTGTGGTTTCTGACCAGGTCAGACTCATATCAGGCTGTGCAGATACTGATGATGGCTAGAGGCTGTAAATTTTGAATTTAGAATGTAGAGGAATAGTAGGATCCCTGTAGTGAAAACAAAGTGGCTGATCAGCTTCGCGGTAACCGCGAAGCTGATCTGCGTCTTTGTTTTCGCATATGCAATATGTTGGTTTTCTCATAACATGGCTCATAGGTGCTATTTTCCTCGAGCATGTCCTTTATCATCATAGAAGTACAGAAGATTTTTGTTTGATAATGTTCTACTTGCATGTATTATTTTGCACATTATGTTCTAGTCAGCATTATTCTCCTTGTGAACACACCTACATATGAGCCGCAACGTGAGAAAACGGTCTTTGGGGGTTCCCACCAGGTCTGACATAAATCGGTCTGTGCAGTCACAGAAGTGGGCTAGAAGCTTGAAAATTCGGATTTAACAAGAAGAGGGATTGCATTATCCGACTAGCCGAACTTCTGTGCCTTTGTTTTCACCTATTTAAAGTGAAAATCCTGTTTTCTCATGATGCAGCTCATATGATAAAACTAAGCCGGTGTATATGGTAACTTGTATTAATAAAGTCAGTGCATGTATACTAATGTCCAATGAAAACGTACCACCTACAAAAGTGTAAAAAAATATGTTTTTGACTGAACATTTCAGTTTGTGTATTTGATATTTCAGAACTGTGATAACCTGTCCAAATCATGGCACGTTTGCAAATCTGTCTGATAACTGATGCTCCGAGGATAAAGCAACCAAGACGTCAACCGTCAAAAAGAAAATCACAAAACCTGTATTCGAATGCGCCAGATGTGAAGAAATTTTCAATCACGCATCGACTCGCGCCTAGAAGATGCATAACGTCGAAACATGAAAAATTCGACAGTCAGTGTGCTTCGAAAACGTCAACGTGGAATTCTCGACGTCATAAGCAACATTTTGACCACTGCACAATAACAGAGACATTAAAAAGACAATCAAAAGTCTGCAGCAAAATTGAGATTAAATCACAGATGTGAGCCGTTTTGTCTAGAAGTCTTGCCCATTACATCATAAATGCTTAGGATTTTGACGTTTAATGGCTAACGTAAAGCGTTAAAATCGCAAACACGTTGAACCTAAATGACCTGTACATCTTTTATTGTACGCTTATATTCATCTCGACAAACAAAAACGATTTTCAGAAATTCTGACTCGATAGCGTTTCCGGAAGCGGCTGGAGAGAAGCTTAAAATTGACGTCAGTCATCGAACGTCATTCTAGAAAATGATTTCGGTGACGTTCTGCATATGTTAAGATTCGTATTCCCAAAATAAACTGTTTTTGGGATATCTGTATGAAAGAAACCTTTTGTGAACGTTTTTTGAGCGAATTTGCAAGAATTAGCGTTTTTGAGGCGTGCATGGTGACGCGTAGAGCGCTTTTACCGTGTATTGTGATGCGACGTAGTTGTTGACTAGGCGGCGAATAGTTCGTAGAGCTTCTCGCATACGGGAAAATCATTTCCGGGATTTTTGGATCAGTCATAGCTTACGTAAAATTGAATAAACGTAATTTGTAGTCTGACGTAACGTCGCTTACAAATCGTCGCGGGGGATAAACTTTTGGCGTAGAAACATTGTATTCAACCTTTATAACATAAGGAAACATCATATGTGCACAAAGGTTTTGATATCCAGCAACTAAGAGCATCCGAGGAGTGGTACGTTTTCATTGGACAAGAGTATATTTATGTTTCCATCCCAACATGACTAAAATTTTCTGACTTAAATCATTAGATTAAATAAACCAAAAATATGTTTGATGTTTTGAAGATTATTTTAAGGTTTAAATCTTTCTTGATCCCTTAAACATGTATGGGGAAAAAAGATACATAGAAAGATGGGAGAATAACATAATAACTCGGGCAGAGTCATTGGTGTTATCCCTATGACCAAGTGGTGTTATCCCTATGACCAAGTCTTTTATCAAAAAAGAAGGTTTTTTAATTCCTGGATCGACCAATTTTGTTTGTTAATTTTCTACATTTTCATGGATATGTTTAGCTTGTACATTGTACCCTAGTCTGCATTATTCTAGTCCTGGAAACACTATATGAGTCTCTAAAGTCAATCAATATGTTTGGAAACATATTTTGAGATTTTAATCTGTACCAGTGCCTATTCCTTGTTGCATTTGTCAAGAACGGAGACAGTGTTTATAAAATCTGTCTGACTTGTCAGACAAAAATAGGATGTGGTCACACAAACATTTTGCCACACAAAAAAATTATATGCTGGACTACATTGCACTTTTATATGTTAGAATCAGTTAGAAACTGAGGATGATTTTTAAAACCTAATGTTTTATAGATGAATGTTAATAATTATTACTCTAGTCTTTTTGATTACTTGTTAGTTTTTGTAATCATTGTAAATATGGAAAATTTTAACCTGTTGATCAGTTATTTTAAGAAAAGTAGCTTTAGAGAATCAGAAATGTAGATTTTAGTAAATTTTGAGCTACACCATGACGCTTTGATTAATAAATGAGCCTGTGCATGAGAAAAACAACAATTTGCATAGGCGAAAACAAAGCCGCAGATCAGCTTCGCGGTAACCGCAAAGCTGATCAGCGCCTTTGTTTTCGCTACATGGATAGTACAATCCCTCTTCTACTTAAATACATCATTTCTAGCCTCTAACAATGTTCTGTGACTGTACAGCCCGGTTTGTGTCAGACCTGGTCGGAATCCCAAATTGTTGGTTTTCTCACGCACAGGCTCAAATGCATTCTGTACTTTGGTATTATCACTAACTTTTGACCATTGAAGAAACCATGACATCACCTTTAGACCAGGTATAATACAAACCTGGCTATATTAGGTGGAAAGATAAGTACATGTAGTTCACAAATTTATCAGATCTATCTGTATGTAAAGAAATTGTATAATTGGCTATTTAAGCTTTGTTGGCGACCCAATGCAGTTCATAGCTCCATAAGCCTCAGAAAAATTAAATTTTTGCTTATCTTTACATTCATTACTTTCTGTTGTTTGTAGACAAATCATCAAGGCGATCTCATTTAAAAGCAAATAGAGAATTTACAGTGTGTGTTCAAACAGTGGAACGGCTAGTCAAGTTTGAATCATGTGACGTCACATTACACAATGTTATTCATGGAACTGTGAACCACATTTCAGTTATATAGATTCATTAACTCATTTAAGCCTGGCATCCCTTTTATGGGACATAGGCAAACAGCATAGCCCCAGATGTGACGCCGCAGAACGTGACGTCCCATCTGAGGCTATTCTATTCTGTTTGCTTGGAAGAATTTCATCGAAAAATGAGATAAAATTAAAAATGACTCCTAACACCCCTAAAAATGAAAGTGGGCTCACCCAAATGATAATGATGGGAGAATCTATTCGTCAAATATGGGTTTCGACTTTGTATAACATTGGCAGCAATAGAAATTCTCCAGCAGCGATCATGAAAACATGTCCGTGTAATGTATACCCCGTTGAACCCCACTTTTATATAGCAAAAATGGGGTATACCTATTTTTCTTATTTTTGCTCCAAAACAAACATTTGTGGGTACTCGTTAGAACCGTCTCGCCGAGGCGGTTCTAACTTGTACCCACAATGTATGTTTTGAGCAAAAATATTAAAAATATCAATTTTTTTCTGGTGAAATTTTCATTTTTTTTATAGCTGGATGTATATTACATGGGTGTGTTTTCGTAATGATAAAACACATAGCTGGTGTGTATGACACATTTTTCCCTGTTAGTTGAATAGAATGGCACAGGAGTTGAGTAAATGTTGAAATTTTTATTGCTGGAAGAAAGTATGTATGTTGGCCCATATATTTGCATCAGTTGCATGTTTTACAAGTTATGATGGTAATCATTGTTGTAACTATTTACTCAAATGGATCTAGTCATAGTATTGTTATACCCCTGGCATTCAAAGTTTATAGGGGGCATACATTATTTGCTTATTTTATATTTACAATCAGTCCGTGTGGCTACATCCAGTGTAAAGTACATCAAGCAGATGTTCTAGAAAATTGCACCAGGATTGACAATTGCAAATCATTGTACATCATTATGTCTTCCCCCCCCCCGTCGGGAGACATATTGTTTTTCCCCGTGCGTCTGTCTGTCTGTCTGTCTGTCCGTCACAAATCGTGTCCGCTCTATAACTTGAAAACCGTTAAAGATTTTTCACTGAAACTTGGTACACTTGTAAACCACGACGAGACGATGTGTCATGCACAAGAATCATAACTCTAGCTTGAGTATTTTTGGAGTTATTTCCCTTTGATTATTTTCGATACAATTTCGTGTCCGCTGTATAACTTGAAAACCGTTAAAGAATTATGTCCCCCCAACCGAAGGTGGGGGACATATTGTTTTTGGTGCGGTTCCCGTCGGCGTCGGCGTCGGCGTCGGCGTCGGCGTCGGCGTCCGCGTCGGCGTCCGCGTCCGCGTAGCTTCTTTCTTACGCGATATCTTTTGAACCAGTGGATGGATTTTGACCAAACTTGCATAGATACATGGTTGGGAGGGGGGAAAGAGTTGATTAGATTTTGGTGACCTTGACCTCATTTTCAAGGTCACCAGCCCATGAAAACTGATCAAATTAGGTTTTCTGACGCGATATCTTCTGAACAAATGAATGGATTTTAAGCAAACTTGCACAAGAGCATTGTTGGGAGGAGGCTCAGAGTTGATTAGATTTTGGTGACCTTGACCTAATTTTCAAGGTCACGAGTCCATAAAAACTGTTGAAATTAGTCTTTCCAACTCAATATCTTGAAAACCAATTGATGGATTTTGACCAAACTTGCACAGAAGCATTGTTGGGAGGAGGCTCAGAGTTGATAAGATTTTGGTGACCTTGACCTAATTTTCAAGGTCACAAGTCCATAAAGAATGTTGAAATTAGTCTTTCCAATGCAATATCTTGTAAACCGATTGATGGATTTTGACTAAACTTGCACAGAAGCATTGTTGCGAGAAGGCTCAGAGTTGATTAGATTTTGGTGACCTTGACCTAATTTTCAAGGTCACGAGTCCATAAAAAATGTTGAAATTAGTCTTTCCAACGCAATATCTTATAAACCAATTGATGGATTTTGACCAAACTTGCACAGAAGCATTGTTGGGAGAAGGCTCAGAGTTGGTTAGATTTTGATGACCTTGACCTAATTCTGAATGTCACGAGTCTATAAAACTGTTGAAATTAGTTTTTCCGATAGGATATCTTGTAAACTAATTGATGGACTTTGACCAAACTTGCACAAAAGCATTGTTGGGAGGAGGCTCAGAGTTGATTAGATTTTGGTGACCTTGACCTAATTTTCAAGGTCACGAGTCCATAAAAACTGTTGAAATTAGTCTTTCCAATGCAATATCTTGTGAACCAAATGATGGTTTTTGACCAAACTTGCACAGAAGCATTGTTGGGAGGAGGCTCAGAGTTGATTAGATTTTGGTGACCTTGACAGAATTTTCAAGGTCACGAGTCCATAAAAACTGTTGAAATTAGTCTTTCCAACTCAATATCTTGAAAACCAATAGATGGATTTTGACCAAACTTGCACAGAAGCATTGTTGCAAGAAGGCTCAGAGTTGATTAGAATTGGTGACCTTGATCTAATTTTCAAGGTCACGAGTCCATAAAAAATGTTGAAATTAGTCTTTCCAATGCAGTATCTTGTAAACCAATCGATGGATTTTGACCAAACTTGCACAGAAGCATTGTTGGGAGGAGGCTCAGAGTTGATTATATTTTGGTGACCTTGACCTAATAATCAAGGTCACGAGTCCATAAAAAATGTTAAAATTAGTCTTTCCAACGCGATAACTTGTAAACGAATGGATGGATTTTGACCAAACTTGTACAGAAGCATTGTTGCGAGAAGGCGCAGAGTCGGCTAGATTTTGGTGACCTTGACCTAATTTTCAAGGTCACAAGTCCATAAAAAATGTTGAAATTAGTCTTTCCAACGCAGTATCTTGTAAATCAATTGACAGATTTTGACCAAACTTGCACAGAAGCATTGTTGGGAGGAGGCTCAGAGTTGATTAGATTTTGGTGATCTTGACCTAATTTTCAAGGTCACGAGTCCATAAAAAATGTTGAAATTAATCTTTCCAACTCGATAACTTGTAAACC
Source organism: Rugalucina vietnamica (assembly GCA_964017185.1). Lineage (NCBI taxonomy): Eukaryota > Metazoa > Mollusca > Bivalvia > Lucinida > Lucinidae > Rugalucina > Rugalucina vietnamica. The sequence continues at coordinate 1,024,183 of OZ024877.1, read as the reverse complement.
AATTGATGGATTTTGACCAAACTTGCACAGAAGCATTGTTGCGAGAAGGCTCAGAGTTGATTAGATTTCGGTGACCTTGACCTAATTTTCAAGGTCACGAGTCCATAAAAAAATGTTGAAATTAGTCTTTTCACTGCAATATCTTGTAAACCAGTTGATGGATTTTGACCAAACTTGCACAGAAGCATTGTTTGGAGGAGGCTCAAAGTTGATTAGATTTTGATGACCTTGACCTAATTTCCAAGGTCACGGGTCCATAAAAACTGTTGAAATTAGTTTTTCCGATCTTGTAAACTAATTGATGGATTTTGACCAAACTTGCTCAGAAGCATTGTTGTGAGGAGGTTCAGAGTTTATAAGAATTTGGTGATTGTGACCCAATTTTAGACAGGGTCCAAAACAAGTTTAAACTATCACACCTTACATGGTGTCTTCCCTAGAAAAACTTCATATCACAAGGTAACTACACTTCAATTACTAAACGGTTGGGGGGACATAGTTTTCCTCAGAAAACATTGTTTTAATTTTCAATGAAACTTGGTACACTTGTAGACCACGACGAGACGATGTGTCATGCACAAGAACCATAACTCTGGCTTGAGTATTTTTGGAGTTATTTCCCTTTGATTATTTTCGATACAATTTCGTGTCCGCTGTATAACTTGAAAACCGTTTAAGATTTTTCAATGAAACTTGGTACACTTATTGAGCATGATCAGACAATGTGTCATGCACAAGAACCATAACTCTAGCTTGAGTATTTTTGGAGTTATTTCCCTTTGATTATTTTCGATACAATTTCGTGTCCGCTGTATAACTTGAAAACCGTTAAAGATTTTTCAATGAAACTTGGTACACTTGTAGACCAATGCGAGACGATGTGTCATGTACAAGAACCATAACTCTGGCTTGAGTATTTTTGGAGTTATTTCCCTTTGATTATTTTCGATACAATTTCGTGTCCGCTGTATAACTTGAAAACTGTTTATGATTTTTCTATAAAACTTGGTACACTTATTGAGCATGATCAGACGATGTGTCGTGCACAAGAACCATAACTCTGGCTTGAGTATTTTATGAGTTATTTCCCTTTGATTATTTTCCATACAATTTCGTGTCTGCTTTATAACTCGAAAATCGTAAGAGTTATTTCAATGAAACTTGGTACACTTATAAAGCACGATGAGATTAGGTGTTGTGCTAAAGAACCATAACTCTTGCTTGCATATCTTTGGAGTAATTTCCCGTTGATTATTTTCCATACAATTTCGTGTCCACCCTATAACTTGAAAACCGTAAGAGAAATTTCAGTGAAACTTGGTAAACTTATAAAGCATGATGAGACGATGTGTCATGCACAAGAATTATAACTCTTGCTTTCATATCTTTGGAGTTATTTCCCTTTGATTATTTTTCCATACAATTTCATGTCCACTCTATAACTTGAAAACCATAAGAAATATTTCACTGAAACTTGGTACACTTATAAAGCACGATGAGATGATGTGTCATGCTAAAGAACCATAACTCTTGCTTGCATATCTTTGGAGTTATTTCCCTTTGATTATTTTTCATTCAATTTCGTGTCTGCTCTATAACTCAAAAACCATTAGAGATTTTTCAATGAAATGTGGTACACTTATAAAGCATGATGCACAAGAATCATTACTCTTGCTTTCATATCTTTGGAGTTATTTCCCTTTGATTATTTTCCAAACACTTTCGTGCCCCCTCTATAACTTGAAAACCGTAAGAGATATTTCAATGAAACTTGGTACACTTATAAAACAGAATTACAGGATATGTGATGCACAAGAACTATAACTCTTGCTTGCATATTTTGGACATGCACATAGAAAAGGGGGAGACATCAGTTTTCACATAGAAAACAAATTCTAGTTAATTGCTAGTTTTCTACATACATTTTGACATACTGTTTTATATGTTTTGGTTTTATGTTCGTAATATTTTTTGAATCAATGTAAAATTGAGATTCTATTTGTTTCAAATCATTTTAAGATTGAGATTCTGTTCATGAGATTAGTTATTGTCTTAGAATTGTTTTGCTTCTTTATATTTTGCCAATCTCAAGGGTGGTAATCATGGGAACAAGCTCCAAAAAGAGGTAGTGGAACTTTGTTCCAATGGTAATTTCGAGACTGTTCCAAAGGTAACCAGAAATAAGTCTCAGTGCTTTTGTGAATACATTCGACGTATTTAATGAAAGAAGGATAATTATCGCAATGCTATTCCATTCAAAGATAATTTGTCTATGATCACAACCCAAAATAATGGTTGAAGTACTTCTACCAAGTTTTTATTGCCGATTCTAACATGATTTGGGGCTTTCACAAAGTGAATATAGCGCAAATTAATTTCGGTTTCAACCATTTTTTTTCGCCGTATGCACTAAGACATTATCTTTACATGGAACAGCATCTGACAGGATATTTTTCCTGTTTTCACTAACACTTCCAAATTCTTCATAAAAACAACTGTCTTCTTTATTCCAACCTTTGAAGTGATCTTGATATTGCCAAAATTTCACCTCTTTTTGGAGCTAGTTCCCATGTTTACCACCAGTGAATCTACTACAAGAAACACTGGTCCAACAGCAGAGAGTGTGACATATTTGAGCCGCGACGCGAGAAAACCGGTCTTCGGGATTTCCGACCAGGTCCGACACAAACCGGGCTGTACAGTCTCAAAAGCAGGCTAGAAGCTTGAAATTTCGGATATAAGAAGAAGAGGAAATATACTATCCGTGTAGCGAAAACAAAGGCGCTGATCAGCTTCGCGGTTACCGCGAAGCTGATCTGCGCCTTTGTTTTCGCCTAGGCAAAAATCCGGTTTTCTCACGATGCGGCTCATTTGATGAATGCAGCTGCTTTGTCAGAAAACCTGTAACTATAGTCAAGGCACTAACCAACCTACAAGGCTAATGAAGAAAATTTTAGATATTTTGAACAGAGATAAAGCATTTTCTACCAAACCTGTAACCAGACCGTGCAAAATGGGTGGGGGGGGGGGGGGGGGGGTGCGGCAAGATGCTAGAAATTTTCTATTTTAGAAGAATTTTTCCATTGCAGTCAGCTGCCCTATATATTGTCAAGCAGTTGATCTGTACCTTTGGTACACATTCCAGTACATGAGAAAACATACAACACGTATAGGCGAAAACAAAGGGGCAGATCAGCTTTGCAGTAACTGCACAGCTGATCAGCGCCTATGTTTTCGCTACACGATAGTACAAGTCCTCTTCTACACATATCCAAAATTCCAAGCTTCTAGACTGCTTCTGTGACTGTACAGACTGGTTTGTGTTGGACCTGGTCGGAACCCAAATTGTTGGTTTTCTCACGCACAGGCTCATATAATTTACAAACCGACCTGTACAGTCACAAAAGTGGGCTAGAATTTCGGATTTAAGAAGAAGAAAAATTGTACTATCCTTGCAGCGAAAACAGGCGCTGATCAGCTTTGCAGTTACTGCGAAGCTGATCTGCACCTTTGTTTTCGCATAGGCAAAAATCTGGTTTTCTCATGATGCGGCTCGTATTAAATGTGTCATTATGGCATGTTGAACATGACTTAAGTTTAATCTTAACTGAGTTAGTTTTGTCTTTGTTTTAGTCGCTAAATTTTAGTGTTACTCAAATATAATATGCTTTATTAAATATACAATAAAACTGTTCCTGTATAAAAATTTATATTAATAAAAGCTTCAGCTTTATATGCTTCTTGGTTGTAATGGAGTTCCTACAATGTACATGTGTACACAATGTGCCCCATATGGCCAACTGGTTAAGGTCACTTTAACGTATCACTACAAATCATTCTGTCACAAGTGTTCGTTCCAGCCATCGTGGAACGAGCCGATTTATGCTTGTATGTTTGTCGGTGGTTTTCCCCGGGGATTACCCCAGTTTTTACCCCACCAGTTGATCGGCTGGCTCATAAGTGAAATAATCGTGGAAGGGACATGATCTAGATTAAAAAAAAAAGTGAAAAGCAATTGTACACGTTTTACAATTAAACTCCAGTCATTATGGGGTCAGTCAAGTCCATATTGTGCATGTAAGTGTTGTACTTGAAACTGCTGATTGGATCACAGGCTCTTGAAGTTATAAATTAAAACAATAATGCTTCAAATAAGTGTCTACATAGCAATATGAAGTATTGCCAATACCTACGGTATTGCTATGTAGACACTATTGTTTTAGGGCATATTTAATAACTTCAAGCGCCTGTGATTGGATCATGATAAAAATGGCAACAATTGCTACTGACTTATTTCGCTGGGCATTATAACAAACTTGCACCAATGCTAAGAAATTTTGGCAGCTAACGGAAAAGAATAATTTGTTTAAATTGATGTTTTCAGTTAACTTATGGGCAGTTAACTTATGGGTTTGTAGATGACAAATGCACATTTTTTGACAATAAATTGACATTATTTACTGTTCTTGAGATAGTGGAAGAGGCAGAATGGTTATGAAATATTTTCATGATCAGATCTTTCCAAAAGGAATGATACATGTCCTTGTTAGCTCACCTGAGCCGTTAGGCTCACAAGGTGAGCTTATAGGATGGCCATGATCCGGCGTCCGGCGTCGTCGTCCACCATTTTCAAAGATCTTCTTCTCTGAAACCACTTGGCCAATTAAAGCCAAATTTTATATGAAGCATCTATGGGAAGGGGGAACCAATGTGTTTATAAATAATCCAGGTCACGTGACCAAGATGGCTGCCATGTCCATATATGGTAAAAACCCTTCAAAATTCTTCTTCTCTGGAACCACTGGACCGATTTCAACGAAACTTGGCATGAAGCATTTGGGACTAGAGTACTACAATGTGTTTATAAATTATGACCTTGACTTATTTTACGGCAAGGTCAACATAGGTGGCACATGCATTTGAATGGGGAAAATTGTTAAAATGTCATTTGAAAGGTAAAACTTGCAGGAAATGGGCAAATGGACTGAAGGTAGGTAATTCTGAAAAAAATTGGACCCCAGGGGTTGGTCTGCCCCCACCCCGGGGCAATATACTTGTATATTACAAAAATACTCAAAGATCTTCTTCTCTGAAACCACTTGGCCAATCAAAGCCAAATTTTATAGCAAGCATCTATGGGAAGGGGGAGTCAATATGTTTATAAATAATCCAGGTCACATGATCAAGATGGCTGCCATGCCCATATATGGTAAAAACCCTTCAAAAATCTTCTCCTGAACCAATGGACCGATTTCAATGAAACTTGGCATGAAGCATCAGGGACTGAAGTACTACAATGTGTTTATAAATTATTACCTTTGGATGACCTTGACCTATATTATGGCGAGGTCAACATAGGTCGCCAATGCATTTGAATGGGGAAAACCTTTAAAATGTCTTTTAAAATGAAAGTCTTGCAGGAAATGGGCAGTAGGGCTGAATATTAATGATTCTGAAAAAAATTGGACCCCAGGGGCATATTTGCTCCTACTGCAGGGCATTATACATGTCTATTACCATACTATTCAAACATCTTCTGTGAAACCGCTTGGCCAATCAAAGCCAAATTTTATGTGAAGCATTAATATAATGGGGGAATCAATGTGTATATAAATAATCAAGGTCACATGACCAAGATGGTAGTGCTGGGTACGGCGAAAAATAAGATAACCACGGTATATCGCGGTTTTCAGTCAAGTACCATGGTATGTATCGCGGTGTACCAGAAGCTATATATAGAAACAGTTTGGGCCTTCTGGTGCAGCACATTAAATGTGTGGGGGTTGGGCAATTCATTTGTTTTTCTTCCATTACCAAAATCAACCTTTTAAAGATCAGATTTAACACTGCCTATTAGGACATAAAGTTTAGGACTATTTGGGGGCATATCAGTTGTCATGAGTCTGTGTACATGATTGATTAATGTATATCTCGAGCCACCAGTAAAATTGGCTTTTACAGATGATTGGTTGATAAACATTATACTCAACACTTAGCGACACACCACAGCTTTAGCTTAACGATAAACATGTATATGTACGTGGGATCATCAAAAATTACGTGGACTTTTCTGATAACTTATGATTATATGACTCGATTCCACTCAAACTTTCAATCCACATGGACCCATGTAATATGCAGCAGTGTGCAAAATTTCATCACAATCCCTTCATCCGTTACAAAGTTATTGTGAAATGAAAACACCCACTTTCGCCACCATGGAGCACTCCGATGACGTCAGTGACGTCGACGCAAAAACACTGATTTTGAACCACAAAATGTGCTTTTTAGGGCTACTGATTTTTACAGTTTTACTGCTCAAAGTATGTTAAAAGATTATTTATCTATTGGGACATGGTTTAAATTACAAATCTATATAAATTTTTTAATGTATTGCCTTGATTTGAAAATAAATTTGGACTGGGCATAAGGATGCTGACTTTTAACATTATAATTTAGGCGTTAGAACATTTTAAGTGACGGATATGAATTTCGATATTTATTTGGGGTCCTATTTGTTCAAACGTGCACAAAATGTTTCATTTGTAATGCTTTATCGAAGGACCTTGAAGTTTTACCAGCAAATTACGAAATTAGGATTAGTTTCAAATGGGAATTGTACAATATTGCCGGTTGATCTGTGTTGCATGCAATTCAGACATCGCTTAAACATTTTGAAAAAAGCAATCATGTATGCCTAAGCAAAACAAAGTAGGTGCACAACCGGACCACCGTAATTTTTGAGCAAGCATAAATTGTTTTGTTATGGATATATTAAGACACATGGCACGTTTGGCTGTGATCTGCAAAACCGTTTTGAAGAAAACGCAAAAGAAATGCGATACTGCAGTGCCAAACTTAACGTCATTTCTGACGTGCTCTGCCATGGGGAGGGTGGGGTAAGAAAAATCATCACCATCTGCTAATAAAACATTTTATATTAACCAAACCTTCAGAATCTAGTGGAGATATGCAAGTTTATTGTCAGCTGAAATTTGAATATGTTTGCCGGAATTGTTGTCAAGTTATGGGAAAAGTCCACGTAATTTTTGATGATCCCTCGTACATATTTTTTCTAAGTCATTTCAAGCATGTCTGAATGTTTTGGACTGGATAATTTAATTTTGAATGAAAACAACATAGCCAACATTTTGGTGGAGGTAGGGCAATTGAAAATTATTCTCTACAGATGTTTTAATATAAGATCATGATCAAATTAATCATTTAAGGTCACATACAAATATGGGAATATTAGCAAACAGCATCACAATGGAGACTGCCTATATGTACCATAAAAACCGGTACAGTGAAAAAGTACCACGGTACATACCAAAACAAAAGAAAACCACGGTATACCTGTATACCGGTTTTACCACCCACCTCTACAGGATGGCCACCATGCCCATATATGGTAAAAACCCTTCAAAATTTTCTTCTCTGGAACCGGTGGACGGATTTCGAAGAAACTTGATGTGAAGCATCTATGGCTTAAGTACTACAATGTATATATAAATCATGACCCTGTGATGACCTTGACCCAGTTTATGGCAAGGTCAACATGGGTTGACCATGTATTTAAATTAGGAATACTGTTAAAATGTCATTTGAAGGGAAAAGCCAGCAGGAAATTGGCAAGTGGACAGAATATTGATTATTCTGAAAATAAAGAAGAATATGGCCCAAGGGCTTCATCTGCCCCTACACTGGGGTTAAATACCATAATATTCAAACATGTTTATTGGTATATGCAGCAGATCTCAGGTGAGCGTTTACAGGACCATTGGTCCTCTTGTTGTAGTTGTAAAGCCACTTCAGGGACAGATCTGATCCAGGATTTCTGGAAGGGGGGTTCAAATCCATTAGGAGAGGGTTCGTTTTCAACGTTTTATTTGATTTTTAGCTCACCTGAGCCAAAGGCTCACAGGTGAGCTTATAGGATAGGGAGGCACCCTGCGTCCGTCTGTCGTCGTCGTCGTCCACCATTTTCAAAGATCTTCTTCTCTGAAACCGCTTGGCCAACCAAAGCCAAATATTATATGAAGCATCTATAGGAAGGGGGAACCAATGTGTATATAAGAAATCCAGGTCACATGACCAAGATGGCCGCCGTGCCCTTATATGGTAAAAACCCTTCAAAAATCTTCTTTTCCAGAACCGGTGGACCGATTTCAATGAAACTTGGCATGAAGTATCAATGACTCAAGTACTACAATGTGTATATAAATCATGACCCTGTGATGACCTTGACCTTTTTTACGGCAAGGTCAACATAGGTCACCAATGCATTTGAATGGGGAAAACTTTAAAAATGTCATTTAAAGTGAAAGTCTTGCAGGAAATGGGCAGAAGGACTGAATATTAATGATTCTGAAAAAAATTGGACCCCAGGGGCTCATCTGCCCTCACCCCGGGACATTATACATGTAAATTACCATAATATTCAAACATCTTCTCCTCTGAAACCGCTTGGCCAATCAAAACCAAATTTTATGTGAAGCATCTATAGAATTAGGGAATCAATGTGTGTATAAATAATATAGTTCACATGACCAAGATGGCCACCATGCCCATATATGGTAAAAAACCTTCAAAAATCTTCTCAGAAACAGGTGGATCGATTTCAAAGAAACTTGGCATGAAGTATCTATGGCTAAAGTACTACAATGTATATATAAATCATGACCCTGTGGTGACCTTGACCTATTTTACGACAAGGTCAACCTAGCCAATGCACTTGAATGGAGAAAACTTTTAAGAAGTCATTTGAGGTGAAAATCTTGCAGGAAATGGGCAGTAGGACTAAATATTAATGATTCTGAAAAAAAAAATGGACCAAAGGGCTCATATGCCTCCACCCCTAGGCAATATACATGTATATTACCATAATATTCAAACATATTCTCCTCTTAAACCACTTGGTCAATTAAAGCCAAATTTTATCTGAAGCACCTATAGGATGTGGGAACCACTGTGTATATTAATAATCTAGGTCACATGACCAAGATGGCCGCTATGCCCATATATGGTAAAAACCCTTCAAAAACCTTCTTCTCTGAACCAAGATAAATTTCCATGAAACTTGAAGTGAAGCATTGATGGCTAAAGTACTACAATGTATATATAAATCATGACCCTGCGATGACCTTGACCCAGTTTATGGCAAGGTCAACATGGATTGCCCATGCATTTAAATGGGAAAATGTTAAAATGTAATTTGAAGGGAAAAGCCAGCAGGAAATTATTGGCAAATGGACAGAATATTGATTATTCTGAAAATAGAAAATGGCCCAAGGGCTTCATCTGCCCCCGCACTGGGGTTAAATACCATAATATTCAAACATGCTTATTGGTATATGCAGCAGATCTCAGGTGAGCGTTTACTGGACCATTGGTCCTCTGGTTCATAACTTTACCCATGAAACTGAAATAATTTTCTCACAGAGGGGGGTTCAAGCTAACCCTCCGAACCCCCTCTAAATCCATCACTGCACTTGCTTTGCAAACAAGGGGTTTTGGGATCAACAAAGAACAAAGTCTCTTATAATTCTGTATAGAATGGGTTGATATTTCAAATGGTTCTTGTATATATATGTATGTAATATTGTTTATCAACATGAGACTCGAATAAATAAATAAATAAAATCAATACAGGGCTTCTCCAGTCTTTCGGATGGAACTTTAAGCAATATTTCCAATGGAATGCAGTTTATCTGCTAAAATTACGAACAACTGGGCCTAAACTAATTGCATACTATGGCATAGGTACTGTATTATCTCAAAAGCAAGAACACAAAACCTATATTCTGTAAATCCCTTTATCCTCCAGAGGCTCATTGTTTCTGCTGAAGCAGAAATCTGATTACCAGAACTCATTATTTACGAAAATATAAGTAGCTTCTATAGCTTAGTGGCTAAGCCCAGGAAATGAGCCGCCGCATAGGAAAACCAACAATTTGCATATGCGAAAACAAAGGCGCAGATCGACTTCACGGTAACCGCGAAGCTGATCAGCGCCTTTGTTTTCGCTACTCGGATAGTACAGTTCCTCTTCTACTTAAATCCGAAATTTCAAGATTCTAGCTTTTTTCTGTAACTGTACAGGTCGGTTTGTGTCGGACCTGTTCGGAAACCACATTGTTGGTTTTCCCACAAGGTGGCTCAAATAATCCTTCCTGGGATGAGGTTCAACATATGACCCTTCACGCGAGAAAACCAACAATATGGAATCCGACCAGGTCTTTACAAGCACAGAAGCAGGCTAGAAGCTTGAAATTTTGGATTGAGGAAGAAGAGGGATTGTACCATCTGTGTAGTAAAAACAAAGACGCTGATCAGTAATGCAGTTACTGCATAGCTGTCAGATCTGTGCCTTTGTTTTCGCATATACAAAATGCTGGTTTTCTCCTGACGCAGCTCATATAAGCTAATTAGTGTCGTTTTCTGTAGTCATATTTCTCAAAATCTCATTTTACATTGTAATTAATTTTCCCAGTGACTTGCTATTTGATTTGCTTATTTTGATGTTAATATGATCTTAAATCCTAATTAATTTACCCAGTGACTTTCATTTTGATTTGCTTGTTTTGATGTTAATATGATCTTAAATCCTAATTAAATAGATTAATTAAGCAAAAGTAACATGAGAGATTCCGTAATGATACAATATTGCAATATTAATTAGATGAACCAACGCATCATGTGAAATCCTGTTTTTGTTGTACCTCAGGAAAACATGTCCGTGAAATGTATACCCCCTTATACCCCACTTTTGTATAGAAATACTGGGGTATGCAGGGGTACACCTATTTTTCTTATTTTTGCTCCAAAACATAGTTTGTGGGTACTCGTTAGAACCGCCTCGGCGGTTCTAACGTGTACCCACAATCTATGTTTTGAGCAAAAATAAGAAAAACAAAAAAATTTCTCATGAAATTTTCATTTTTTACATGTGAAAAAAAAATCTCTGTATATTGCATGCGCAAGTTTTCGTTATGAACAAAAAGCCTCAGAAGTACAGATGTAACACCAGATCTAGAAACTACATGAGAGAGAGGATAATCACATTACAAAAAACACTCCCATGCAATATACATATTTTTTCTTGAGCTTTAAAATTGAAAATTTTCATGAAAAAAAAAAAAATGATATTTTTCTTATTTTTGCTTAAAACATGGATTGTGGGTACAGGTTAGAACCGCCTCGACGAGGCGGTTCTAATAAGCACCCACAATCTATGTTTTGGATCAAAAATAAGAAAAAACAGGTATACTCATGTAAACCCTACTTTTACTATATGAAAGTGAGGTATGAGGGTTATTCATTGCATGGACACGTTTCCATGATGAGCATGTCTTTCTCGAGTCACCTTTTACATGACAATACCGGTAATCATTTCAAGAAGTATAGATCATCATAAAGACTTGTCGGTCCCAAAAGCTCAGTGGTAAAAGTGTCCATTGCGGGAGTAGTAGAACTAGCTGTGCAGAGATGATAAAATGCAGAGATGATAAAAAAGTACCAGTGGCTACTACCATTGGCCAGCAATGCCCAAAATAAAGTATAACTATTCTTTATATCATAACATTTTGTCTAATGAAACGAAAGTCTGATGATAATCTGTATTCACAACTAGACAATATGGAACACTGGCATTCATACTAAATATGTTATCCTCCTAAAATATAGAGACTATTATCATACATCATGTTAATGTGCTTCATTTTCCTCTCACTGTCCTATAAACTTAATGAAATGTATGGTTAGGGATTAGTGAAAAACTCAAATTCCACTATAGTGACAAAATCTATTAACATTGTGACGAGCTGCCAAAACCAATTTCCTGGAATCCAACATGGGACTTTGAAATGTGTTACTGTTTTTCATAAATGCACTTCATAAGAAAACCTGCATTATTGTTTTGTGTGTGTGTTGGTTTTTTTTTTTTGGTTTTTTTTTGGTTACTGGCTTTTTGAAAAATTCTGAGACAAGTCACAAGAAAACTGGTCCTTTGTCATTCCTAACTGGTCAAGCACAAACCAGTCTTTCGTCTGAACAGTCGCAGACTGAAATAAGAATAGAGGGCACAGAAATTGTACAATTAAATTTCAAATCCCAACCCACCGTCACCAGGTGGGAACAAAAAAATACAGCACAAATGATAATCGTTCATCTCTCACTAATGAGAAAGACCATCTTTATTTGAGCCACACCATGAGAAAGCCAACAACGTAGTTTCTGAACATGTACAAAAGAAACCAAGCTACAGGTACAATCACAAAACATGGCAAGAGGCTGGAAATTTTGGATTTAGAAAGTATTTAAACTCCAGAAATTTCTTTTCTGATATTACTCCAAGTTGGTTATGCTGTGACTTATCTTTGTGTTTCCTGTCTATTGTAATCTCTCGGTTGTACTCGATCATCACTTTTGTATTTTGTTGAGGATAGCCGGATGGCTACCTTGTTGGGAAAGAGCTAGTTGTGAGTAAAATACAAAATATACAGTATACACCAATAAGCCACCTTTTTGCTTAATTAACCTATGAAACAAAATGAAATGGATGGTATAGGGATTTGTGAAAACTCAAATTCCACAGAATATATCAATACTGAGACAAATTCTATTAAAATTATGACAAGTTGTTATACCAATTTCTTAGGATTCAACATGGGATTTGAATTCTATGGAAGTCTTACAAAAGTCAACATAAGTGAAAACTTGCTTTATCATTTGATAGGCACAAACTCTAAATAAAATATGTTTTCTCCTTGCTAACCATCATGTAAGAATTCAAGGCACAAAAATTGTACAATCAAATTCAAAATCCTAATTTTTAAAGAAATTTGAAAGACTTTGCTGTTTGGGTGCAGTTTTCATTGCTCAAATGTTTTAAACATTACATTTGCATCTCATCATTTTAATTTATCACCAAGAAGTACCTAACATTATTCAATATCATGAGCTGAAATGATATGAACAGAATGTTTCATGGGAAGGGAACTAATCATTGTTAAACCAGATAACCTATCCGAAGACATTTGTCTCCTATAGTCCAGCAATCATTTTTGGGGGTGGACAATTACATGCTTGGCAACTCCAAAGCATGACAGTTACTGACAGTTACTGCAAAGCTGAACTGCACCTTTGTTTTCGCTACTCGGATAGTACAATTCTTCCTAAATCCGAAATTTCAAGCTTCTAGCCATCTTCTGTAGCTGTACAGCCTGGTTTGTGTCAGACCTGGTCAGTACCCAAATTGTTGGTTTTCTCATGCACAGACTCATGTATAACTCAGTGCATTCCTGAATTCAGGTGTTGCCATGTTCATAAATGAGCTGCTGCATTAGAAAATCAACCATTTGGGGTTTTGACCAGGTCTGACACAAACAGACCTATACAGTAAGAGAAGAAGGCTAGAAGTTTGAAATTTCGGCCTTAATAAAAAGAGAGACTATACAATCTGTGTAGTGAAAACGAATGTGCTGATCAGCTGTGAAGTTACTAAACAGCTGAACTGCGCCTTTATTTTCACAAATCATAAAATGCAAATTGTTGTTTTTCTCATGTGGAGGCTCGAATTGAAGTACATGTATCCACATACTTTTTTTTTATCTTACTGATAAAATTTAATAAGTAACACCAACAACAATTTTCTCCTCTGACCATGAAAATTTATTAAAATATTACTATGCACTTTCTTTTCTGACCATGTCCATGAAATTTCCCAGAAAAGTTTCATCAATATCATTACTCCAGTGATGGTCGTGTTTGAAGTATGAACCAATGATAAGAGCATTAGCCGACTTGTACATGCTGTAGTTGTCTAGAGTTACCCCTGAACCCACCAGGACTGGGATAGATACCGCATTCTGCACCTCTGTAAGATAAGTTTAAGTATATCATTACTCCAGTGATGGTCGTTTTTAAAGTATGAACCAAATGATGAGAGTGTATGCTGACTTGTACAAAAGGCTGATGCATCACGATAAAAATATAGTAAATTTGCAAAGATACATTTTTAAAATGATCCCTATAGGATATTTTAAACATAGGAATCTGACAACTTATGAATCTAATATGAACCGCCGCATGGAAAAACCAACAATCTGCATAGGCGAAAACAAAGGCGCAGATCAGCTTCGTGGTAACCTCGAAGCTGATCAGCGCCTTTGTTTTCGCTACACGGATAGTACACTTCCTCTTCTTTCTAAATCCAAAATAAGCCTCTAACCATCTTCTGTGACTGTAGAGCCTGGTTTGTGTCGGACCTGTTCGGAAACCACATTGTGGATTTTCCCATGAGGCGGCTCATTTAAATAAGTTACATGTGTTTATGTTTTACCTTTCAATTCATTTGTGTCAGCTGGAACATTAGTTGAGCTGCCTGTTACAATCACACCGTCACTGAGGAAATACTCAGCTGCCTTGGCTGTCTCTGCTATGCTTACATCAGAGGTTATAGTATGGGCACTGAAAGACGAAATTATGAGCCGTGTGTTAGAAAAAACACAAACAAAGAAGAAAAACTGTTTTTTGAGGGATTTTGTCAAAGTTAGACACTAGAAAATTTTATAGATTATGATGATGACGATAAGAAACAAGCCATTGAACAGCCATACATGACACAAGAGGCTTAAATGTTTGTTTGTTTTGTAGTTTAATGTCCCAGTAAACAGTTTTTCATTTGAGCCGCCTCATGGGAAAACCAACAATTTGCACATGCAAAAACAAAGGCACAGATCAGCTTCGGGGTGTCCGCGAAGCTGATCAGTGCCTTTGTTTTCACTACACGGATTGTACAATCCCTCTACTTCCTAAATATGAAATTTCATGCTTCTAGCTGTCTTCTGTGACTGTACAGGCTGGTTTGTGTCAGACCTGGTCGCAAACCACATTGTTGGTTTTCCCACGAGACGGATCATTTATGTAGAGCCACCACTGCCTGGACATTAACCAGCACTTTGAGAGTTGTGTCTCTTAGTATCAATGGGGCTCGAACACAGAACCTCTCAATAAAGAGAAAGACAATGTACCACTAGGCCACCATGCTGCGCCCACAATAAAATGCATGATTGATCTAGAACTAAGAATGTTTGGATCATTTATGCTCTGTGGAGGTAATAAAGACTAGATTGCAATGTGGGGTGATTGTGAAATTTTTTGAATGATCAAAAGTCTCCAGTTGCATATTCTCTGTGCTGTTACCTGTGTTTCTTTTTTATGTCTGTAAATATCTGTATGTGATCAGCTCCAATGTGTTTCCTATACCGCAATAATGGCCCTGCACAGGCATTCATTAGGCCTTCATCGGCTACATGACTGAACACAAAACCCTCGGCTCTGATATAATCAAGTCCTGAAGATAATTATACAGTAAAACCCCTATAACACTACCCTGTTTGTGATGGATGAACCAGGGACGAACATTCATAGACTTCATATGGAAATAACTTGTCTAACAATAAACCAGACAGTAAAAATATTTGGTTTTCCACAGAATGTGGAGCATATGAAGAATATCTAGCACAATTTGGTTTTGGTGTGTTAAACAATTCATTTCAGTCTTGTTGGATGGAGCCAACACTTCCTGGGTAGTGCCAGTACCTAATGAAAAGAAGATGTGTCTTGCTCAAGAACACAAGGAGGTACATATGTTCTTAAAGGTGCTATTACATTTGCGCACATTTTTCAAAAATTTTGTTTGCGCACAGTTTTCATTTGTGCACAGAAATGCATATCATTTGCGCACAGTTTTAGTGTTACATTTGCGCATATGTTTTTGTACCTCTTCATTGGCCAGCTGCTGGTATTTTATCAGCACTGTTACCCCTGACCACCGACCTAGAAGTGAAGAGTTCGAATAGGTTTACACAGTCACTAAAACTATTAAAATAAAATTTTAGTTTTAGTTTAAGATATTAACGTTTTGTGGCATATTGTTTTGTTCATTGGGCATCATCATGCACTGTCTTTATACTTTCTCAAATTTTAATTTACATATTCATCACAGGCTGTGCCTTGAATGCCATCTGTCTGACGAACTAGTTTGGACTGGAAATGAGGGCTTTGCTTGTCTATACAGTCTTGCGGGCGTATACATATCATTTACCTGTCAAGAGAAAATCTGATGTGCGCAAATGTAACATTTACCTGGGAAAATTGTGTGCGCAAATGAATATGTTTACCTGGGAAAAGTGTGTGTGCAAATGAACCACATTCTTTCAAAAATGTGCGCATATGTGCTGCTCAGGACCTCTCCATTCAAAGTCTTACACTCTACCACTAGGCTAGCTCACTCCCCAATCAATTATAAAAGTTTTAAAAGAATATGGGCCACAACGTGAGAAAATGTACCTTCGGACAATATTCTGTCTATGAGAAAATCAATTTTACTTTGAAAGTAAATTGTTTCTTGTATCCAATAGTCTTCATTTGACCGGATTAATTTAATTACTTTTTGAGTTATGACATGTTTACTGCGTGAACCCTAGAAACGTCAGTGTTCTGAAAAATGACGTCAAAGTTGTGTAATGCAATTCTGTATGTTACGGGTGCCTATAAAACTAAAGTATTCACTGAAAATTGTTTATATATTGGCAGGGAACTATTGTTTAGATGGAAAAATATTATCATTACAAGGAATCTGTCCAAATCATTTTGTCTATTATTGTGACCATGTGGTTGCTATGGTTACAGTTTGACGACACATATAGGAAAATTACGTTAATTATGGGCTAAAACAAGGGAAGATAACCCCAAATATTTAGAATAAATATGTTTTAAAACTCATTTATTTTGTAGTCCAGTGTTCAAAGATTACAAATACATTTTTATTTCTAAAACATAAATTACATGATTTTCCCGCATTTTTGCAATTTTCTAATAGTAACGTCAGAATGTCCGAAGGTACATTTTGTCACGTTGAGGTTCATATAAGACAGTGTATTAACAAAAATAACCACTACGTAAAAGGCCACAGAACAGTTTATATATTGTTGATATCTATCAATCTTAAGTAACATGTCTAACAATAACCAAATGACACATGCTCATGTACAGGGTGATCCAGAATATATGATACCATTTTAAGCTTACACAATTTTGTTCCACAAACACATATCATAATAAACCTTTAATCACAATGGGCTGTGATAATTCAAATTTTGTTTGGTATATAATATTAAGTACTATAAGTAATGACATTTTGAATAACAGAGATCAAACAATTTGATATTTTTTGCATAATTCGTTATTTTACATCAAATTAATGTCATTACGACGTCTCGTTCAATCTGCATGTGAATGTTTGCTACTACTGATGCACAAATGTGTGGCGTTAATTTTCGTAATTTTCAAAACATTTATTAATTAGAGCTTTTCAGCTTTCAAACAATATTTGATTGGGGTGAATATGCATTTTCATTTAAGTGTCCTCACAAGAAAAAAGCGAGCTGTCAAAACAAGCTTGATGCCATTGTAATCCAATATGGACGTCATAAAATGCTTATGTGTAAATTTTATGAAATTGTTTGAGCTGTTCTATTTTACATGTTAGTGTTGTATATATCTAATGTTGTATACCAAACAAAATTTGAATGTTTGTAGACTATTTTGATATAGATTTAAATAATGTATGTGCTGCTGAAACAAAATTATTAAAGGCTGTAATGGTATCAGATATTCTGGATCACCCTATAGACAGTGTACGGACTGATGTATACCGGTATACAAGTTTCAATGTCATACCTGCAGCTTGAGCTACAGCCAGAGCCTGTTCATTAGCCCCGGCCAGGACCTGGACACCGACTGGACCACGTGTGAAAGTTTCCCGAACTTTGGAACATGCCATGGTCATAGTTGCCACCACTTCTGGTCCCACTGCATTGGTGTGGAGATAGGGAACATCATGCATATTCTCAACCAGCACTGAGTCCTGAAAATGTACAATATGACTGAATGTGTAAGTACAGATTTTGTCCAAAAGTCAAGTATGAAAACTAGGTCTCTTGAACTTAAAACATTAGGCACAGCATAGTCTCCAGCCTCGTTACAGCATGTCCTTGTAAGAATAAACAAAGTAAATCAGATGCCTTAGAAATAATTCTGTCGATGACTACACACTTGGTGCTTATTTGCTCAAAATAGGGTTTCAAAACAGCCTTATTTCAGTAGTTTGTGCTTCAGAAGTAAGACTTAAAGACCATAGCAGTTTAAGTGGGCAAGGTCATATGTAGAAAATTAAACTTGGCCTCCTAGTACTGATTCAAAGCACCCAGTGAGCAGGCCCTGCATAACTAAAATATTGTTGACTGGGCTATGTCAGAAAGTGCAAAAACAAAACAAATTTTTATCAGTAATACAGATTTCAATAGTTTTGCACTTCCACACCTAGAATACTTAAACATTAGCAATAAAATAAAACAGATACCACTCCAGCATTCTGGTACAGTTCTGCCTCTTTCACCGCTTGTTTCAAGATTTCATTTATTGTATGACAGCACTTGGGTGTACCTGAAACAGATATAAAAAAAAGATTTTTTTGAGGAAAAGATGGATGTTAAAAAGGTGAAAAAAGTTGCAACAAAAAAAAAAACATCCACTGCTTCTAGGTGTTTGTCACAAAACCATCTTAGCAAGCCATGCAGTGAAAAAGAAAGTGGCTAATCTATACACAGTTATTGCACATTTCTATATCAGCAAGGTCAAGAGTTGTTTCTTTCTTTCTTCAGATACTGAGTTGATCAATTTCTGATCATCACCTCAGGTGTGGGGTGGGTGGCTAAATTTTGAATTTGACAAAATGGGGGAAACATTTGAGATGGGCCATTAAAACTATTTACAAGAAGCTAGACAGAGGCATACTAAAACGCATACCTCTGGACCCTTGGTTCTAAATAAGAACCTTAAAAATTCTTCTGTGGTCTTAGATGCGACCACTGAAGAAGGAAGACTATTCCACAATGGAATAGTCCTTGGGAAGAATGAATTCTTCAGAGCATCACTATAGGACATGTATCTTGTGTACTGTGAATCATGAGATGCCCTGGTAGATCTTAATCTGGGTGCCGGGGTCAGATATTTATCTTTGTCAAGAGACACTGTACCGGAGTGAATCTTGTAAAAGAAAGTTAAGGAAGACTTTAGCCTGAGGTCCTCCAGGAATGGCCAGTCAAGATCATTAAGCATATCATTGACGCTACTGGTATTGTAACGAACAGCCGAGCCAAGCCACAGCAAACCCCATCGATGGAAAAGCATGCTCATCCACCAAGGGTGGTTTACTGCGCTCGATTCACAAAGTTTTGAATTTGAAATTGGCATATTACAAACACTCAATATGCCGCTAATACGTTGCACCAAAGTATTTTTCCAAGGGAGGCTATCCCGTCACATTACTTCCCCCTCCAAGAAGACTCGCCCCGAGTCTTGGCTTCGGGAATACATGGGTAAGGCAACTCCGGTCTGGCAGTTGTCATTATCCCACCGCTGCCACCAAATGTAACAAACAGCCGAGCCAAGCCACAGCAAACCCCGTCGATGGAAAAGCATGCTCATCTACCAAGGGTGGTTTACTGCACTATATAGTCAACACATACTCGATTCACAAAGTTTCGAGTTTGAAATTGGCATATTACAAACACTCAATATGCGGCTAATATGTTGCACCAACGTATTTTTCCAAGGGAGGCTATCCCTTCACATTATTATGCCATCGCCTGCAGATCCACCTAGCTGCTGTCTTCTGCACTTTCTCCACCTTTTTCGTCTCAGTTTCATTATAGGGATGCCAAATAGGAGCTGCATACTCAAGCTGAGGGCGAACCAATGTTTGGTATGCAACTTCCTTCGTATGCTGAGGTGCAAGCGCCAAACTGCGCCGAAGAAAACCCAAAGTCTTAGTTGCTTTAGAAGAAATTTCAGAAACGTGTTGACTCCATTCCAAGTTTTCAGTAATAGTAATTCCAAGGTATTTGGCGGACTCAACCTGTTCCAATGTTTGTTGATGCAGCGAGTAGTTAAAGTGTATTTGATTGCTAGTGAGGTGCCGAGTCACCCTCATTGAATGACATTTGGCAACATTGAATTTCATTTGCCAATCGGTCTCCCATTGTCCTAGGCTATTCAGGTCGTCCTGTAAAATCTGGCGATCTGTGAGGGTTTTAACATTTCTATACAAAACACAGTCATCAGCAAAGAGGCGAACGGACGACCTGATATTGTCTGGAAGATCATTCATAAAGATCAAAGAAAGTACCGGTCCCAAGACTGATCCTTGAGGGACACCAGACAGGACAGGGACTGGATCTGAGACTTGACCATCTAACATCACTTTTTGAAAGCGCTCAGAGAGCCATGAAGCGATCCACTGGTGAGAAGATCCTCTAATCCCGTAGTAGTGCAATTTGTAGAGTAGTCTCCTGTGTGGCACCTTGTCAAAAGCCTTTGACTTGAGAGGTACCTTCGTAGATATTAGGAAGTGCATTGACCTAGTGGTAGTGTGTATCAAATTCTAGACCAAAAGGGCATGGGTTCGAACCCTAGCATTTGTACCAGCTTGAACAAGACCCATTTACTAAAAAAAAATAAAAAAATAAAACACATGTACCTCCATCCCGGCATGGCGAAAAATTGTTTACTGGGATCCACACACGATAAATAAACAAATCAATGAGATTAACAGCAAAAACTTAGAGTCCCTTGCATAAATCTTGTCTTCATAAATGTTCAATATATTGGTCTTTCAAACCCAACTTTGTGCTTCATAAACACAAAGAGATTTTTGAAAAGCTATTACTTGTTACAGAACACCATTACATGACCCATTTATTGATTCAAGTTTATGCGACTGACAGCAGGTTATTTGAAGTAATGTCCCTGCAGTCAGAAAGAAATAACCTCAATGCATCAGACTGCATACCCGGACACGCTTTGAGGTGGATCATTCCTATGATATTTCCATTCTGTTTCCGAAACAGTTTCAAGAATGATTGCAACGTTGACTCCATTTTGTTGAACTGTTTACTTTTTCAAAAGTGGGCGTGGCTTGATAACTCAACGAACCAATCAATTCGAATACACAGAGGGCATTTCAGGTTGAAAGTTCTCGACCTCGTGCGCATGCGCGGCTGTGCAGCTGGTGATTCTTGCATGAGTCTTCACAGTTTTTTGCAAAAATCTTTGCAGAATCAATTACGCGAATACATCAAACTAACAGATTACGATAGCCAAGAAATTTATCTACAAAATGATATGCAACAATAATATTTTCTGAACACCGAGAGGCACAAAATCTTGATTTTAAATTCGTATTTAAACATCATCACATGTAAACAATCGAAAATAATATCACTATTTTAAATTTTTTAAAAAAGTTATATATGATGATCTTCACAAATATCAAAAGTGAATTATTATTAGAACAGAATAGAGATCTAATCAATTTTGAAAGCAAAATTTCAGAATATCTTTTAAAAAGCCTGGACATATTGCATAATTTTTAAGCCATATATGTACATGAATTAATTAAGATGTTTTTCCTTAACGAAATTTGTTTAATTATTAACCTACAATAAGTTTTTGAAACAAAAACTTTACTTTAAGACAAAAGAAAACCGAGGGATTTTGCGCGTGTCATTTGGCGGGAGCGGTAATGGTTCCCCCGTCACGGTCACGGTTGACACCACAAAGGCTCGCCGACAGGGGATTACGGATCAGTGCGCCAAGATCGGCTTGGGTGGTTGGATGGTTTTAGTGATTTTCTAATTTTTGTGAAAACAATGAAGGAATGAAACCTGGAATAAAGGATCTCATTAACGTTAGCAATTAAAGAAATTATTCTAAATTTTGTTATTAATCGAAGAATTTTGCCGAACTTGAACTCGGCTATTTTCGTTTTCAAGTCGGGGACCGCGCAAGAATGGAGAAATTGCTGGGTTGCAGTGCAAGATTTTAGGGACTAAATTTGTGGATTTAATGTGCTAATCATTCGTTTTTAGAGTTGTAAGAGTTTTAAGAAGTGTTTAACTTGTATTTTGACATGTTTTACTGAAAGATTTTGCCCGAAATTCAACTTTTATTCAATTTCATTTTTGACACCATTCACGAAACAGCCTGGGGCTTTGTTGTCGACCAGTGTGTCAGTTTGAAGCGTTGAATTTTATGTGTTGCAAGCTTTAAAAGAACTAAAATCATTGCATCGTGTAAATGGAATATTTTTCTGGTTGCAGGTGCTGAAAACTGTGCTGATTGCAGCGGAAGATGTCTAGAAAAAGGTAATCAACTTTGCTCGTTTTTATCAAATTTTCTCTCCCGCCATTTTGAACTATTGTCGTTTGGCCTACTTAGAAAAGCACCGATATAAGTTATTTTTCCAAAATTTTCAGTGCTAGAATATCCACAAGGAGCAAGAATACAGATCAAGAAACAGAATGCACAAAAATCTGCAGAAAAAGGAAAGCCGAGGATGTAAGTATTTTTACTTTGAAAATGTCGGTCAAGCGCGATTTTGCTGGTGTCAATTTCCTTTGTCTGAATGGTGTAATTGGTGGGTGGGGTAAGTTCCAAGATCGTTTTATCGAAATGCATTTATTTTTCACAGGATCTTCAAGAGATGGAATGTGCTAAACGAAGACAGTATCGAATAGAGGTATGTTACCTTTAATGAAACAAATGTCAAAGTAAATCATGCATTAATAAAACGATCTCGCAGTGCGGCAATAAAATCTTGGCGCCATGACGTCATTGTTCTTGTGGTTCTGGCAAATTTGAGCAAAGTCAAAGAAAGTCAAAACAAACTTAACACTCATGACATGTAAGTGGAAATTAGATCTCAGCTGAAAGAAGACATGTTTAGCTGAAAGTTTTCATTCATTCATGATTGTCAAGTTGTGATTCAAACGTTTAGAAGACTGGCCATTCGTTTAATACCACTGAGCCTCAAAAGGGGTGGAGTATGAGCTAGCTGCATTACGAGGAAAATACCTGGGCCCCATGCTTAACATAGAAGGCAGTGAAATTGCATACTGCAGTAGAAAGGGCTGTGGTTTTACCGTTCCCGGAGAACTTGGTGGCTTAGTGGTAGAGCATCAGACACACAATCGAGAGGTTCTGGGTTCGATCGACACTGGTGGCACCATGTTGTGCAAGACGCATTAGCTCCCCAGAGTAGTGGTTAAAACCCGGGAAGTGGTGGCTCCTTTCCGACATGACTGAAAAATTGTTGATCGGGGTGTTAAACATCAAAACAAGTTACCATCTCCACTGGGTAGTGTTTATAGCAGAGGTTTGCGAACTTCTTCAGCCTTCTGTCCTTGGGACTAGGTGAACCATGGTTATATAGACATGACTTCTGCATTAATATCGAGATAACTTTGCCTATTTGGTGTGTTATGGAATTCTTCGCACCTGACTCCTGAAGTATATGTATATTGGGGCTAGCCCACTGTTAGTCTGTAATTATAAATGATCAGGCTAAGGATTTTAATGGCAAAAAAAAAAAAAAGAAGAAGTTGCTGATCACTTCAACTTGTCAGCTGCAGAGTTACTCCATGACCTGACTATATTGACATCTGAAAATTAACATCAGCTGAAAATGCCAGGTATTTTTGGCATTGAAAAGTTGTATATTTACAACATGTACATATCATAATCCCATTTTGACTGTGACAACTGACTCCAGTTTAATGTTTATTTTCAAGTCAGCTGTCAATTTTAACAATAGAAAAATACTCCAGGCTTCAAGATGAAAAAGTATCATACAGTAGCCTACATCGAAGTTAGTCATAAAATATCAATTATGACCCCAAGCCCTGAGGTGAAAAGATATTTATCAAAACAAATCTAAAATTCTAGATTTGAATTGCACCATGTATGCTAGACATACAAGTTATAAAGAAAAGTTGATAGTAAGTAATGAACAGAAAGCAATCATTTGTCACTTTGTTGCAGAAATACACAATTTTGTAAACAGAGAATATATAAATTTTCCAAATTGAAAATTTAAAATGTTCAGTTAAGTTTTAGGTTGCATTGTGTCATCTTTCTATTTTAACCTGCTTCTTTTTAAAAGGTCAGACCTTTAAGCTTTTCTGGCAGAACAGTTCAATGGTTGGTTTCTTTCAGTAGCACTGTCACAAATGATGTTTTTCACAGTTTGCTCAGTGTTTGATCAGTCTGTTTGTTTGTTAGTCCTCTCTGGCTTCTGTCTGTTAACTCAAGTGATTAATCTGCTAAACACCATCAAAACATGTAACTGAGTTTCTTTAACTACTATCAAGGAGTAATCATCAGGCTTTTGATAAGTTAATTGGAATGTTTTTACAACTTAGGTGAGATTTTGGCAGATTAATAACAGATTGCAATGATTTCACAGGTTACACAAAAAGCGAATGAAAGGTATTTTATTTTGACAGCCAGGTTTTCCCTGCCACACCCCTAAGCATAATTACACATAACTAGAAAGTGGAAGCTGGTGAATCCAAATCTTAAAGAAACCAAAATAAACAAATTTTAAACTTTGTTACAGGCCTGGTCAGTTTTACCAAAATTTCACAGAATTTCTCATGATGATACTAATCTTCAGAAAATGCATTTCAAAACCAGCTAGCTTCTGTAGCTAATGCAGGCTATTTCCAGTACAGCCTAATGCAGGCTATTTCCAGTACAGCCTGATCAAAATCCTTAGAACATATTCATTTTGTATATAATAATATTAAACAATTCAAGCTCGTCATGAATGAGGAAAACAGATTTTAGCCTATACGAAAACAAAGGCGCAGATCAGCTGCGCAGTATTTATACATACATGTGATATCTCCCTATTTCGGAGGAATCTCCCTATTTTCCAGCAAATCTCCCTATTTGAAATTTTAAAATTTCCCCATATAACTTATACATCTCCCTATTTCAAATTTCAGATCTCCCTATTTGAAATGAAGAATTTCCTTCTTTGTTTAATCATTCTCCCTATTTCGAAAACTGAATCTCCCTATTTGGTTTCTCAGATGTATCACATGTATGATTAATAACTGCACAGCTGATCAGCACCTTAACTTTTTCTACGCGGATAGTACAATCCCTCTTCTTGTTACATCTGAAATTCCAAGCTAGCCCTCTTCTGTGACTGTACAGACAGGTTTGTGTCAGACCTGGTCAGAAACCCTGAATACCTCTTTTAGTTATCACATCAGGGCTCAATTGGCTATGTGTCATCATCATGATAACATTTCTGTGTAATGTATACCCCCTTGAACCCCACTTTTATATAGTGAAACTGGGGTTTACAGGGGTATACCTATTTTTTTTATCTTTTGCTCCAAAACATAGATTGTGTACCCACAATCTATGTTTTGAGTAACAATAAGAAAAATATCAAAAATTTTGTACTGAAAATTTTCAATTTTTACAACTTCAGAAAAATCTGTATATTACACGGGCATGTTTTTGTAATGTTTCAGAACCAGTGGGTTCCTATCTCAGAGACATCATCAATCACAACATGTACCATAATACCGAGCCCCGAGTCATCACCCCAGTCATCCTACCACTCCGAACTCGCGCTGGGAACAAAGTTCCGGTTCCAGAACTACTTCACCACCGACGTTGTCAGTCGTCACTCTCCGTTGCCACAACTAGACTGGGCTGATTCTACAGAAGTGTGGCAGAAGATGTTACTGAAGGAGTTGAATTATCTACGAGATTCACAGTTGTTCAATAAACATCCATCATTACAGCCCAGAATGAGAGCAATATTGTTAGATTGGTTAATAGAAGTAAGTACTATTAGATAAATGTAAAAAGACCATAATTAAAATCTGCTGGTGGCAGAGTGCCAGTGGTTAAGAGCGCTGATTTAATTAACATGCTTTACCATTCGATATTCTCCCCACTGTGTCTGGTGTGGGTTCGAGCTTCACACAGGGCACATGTGTCAGAGAAAAGCGAAGTTATGTTTGCGGTAATGCCAGGTGGTTTGTTCTTGGGGTTTTCCTGTTTTCATCCACCTACTGATTGGCCCATCTTATATGAGCTGAAATTAACTTGAAAGGGACATAAAACTGAATTAAAAAAATAAATAAATAAATAAAAAATAAGATCTGCTGGGCATTGAGGTGGAACTTTGAATGATGAATTTTGTAAAGTTCTTTAACTTTTTCACACTCACAGCGAGTTAGAATTACTTTTCTTTGTATTTTGATGTAATTATGTGACAAAATTGCTGAATCTGCATTTTTGTACAGGATAACCCAAGTACAGTTCAGTGCAACCCAAGTCTTAGCTTAGTGTTCATGAAAGTCTTAGCTTAGTGTTCATGAAAACTCAAGGAACTTATCATACAGTGGTACTTAGCATATTTAGTAAGCATATTACACACTCTTGTATCATTTCAGGTTTGTGAAGTGTACCGGTTACATCGAGAGACATTCTCTCTAGCGTCAGACTTTTTAGACAGATTTCTGTCATCTCAGACCCACATACAGAAACACCAGCTACAGCTGATAGGGATTACTAGTTTATTTATTGCTGCCAAATTGGAGGTAACTAAATATTAACCCATATTTGACGAATGGATTTTCCCATCGTTATCAATTGGCTGAGTCCACTTTCATTTTTAGGGGTGTTAGGAGTGAGTTTTATTTTTTATCTCATTTTTCGATGAAATTTCTCTGTGCAAGCAGAATAGCCCCAGATGGGACGCTGCGTTCTGCGGTGTCACATCTGGGGCTATTCTGTTTGCCTAGATGTCCCATAAAAGGGTCGCCAGGCTTATATGAGTAAAATAGTTTCATAAATGTGCAATGATACATTTGATGTCAGAGTTAGATTATGGGACAATAAGAGATTTTGGGATGGTACAGGTATCACTTACTTTTCGACTGTTAACTAGAAGTAGCTTTAACATTCTCAAAACTTATTACCATATTTTGCCTGACTAGAGTATGTACATTTTTGTGGTTTTTGTCTGTTTATCTTTGAATAACTAATGTTTTTCTTGGTAAGTATTATGATACTTTGTATGACTTGGTTAATCTTGATAGTTGAATTTGAAAGGATAGTATTTCATGAACAAAAACTTCCTGATTAAAATTGAGCAGCGTCATGAGAAAACCAAAGTTTTGCATGATGCAAAAACAAAGGTGCATATCAGCTGTGCAGTAACTCAACAGCTGATCAGTGTCTTTGTTTTCGCTACACAGATAGTACAATTCCTCTTTTACTTGTATTCAAAATTTCAAGCTTATAGCCTAATCTTCTGTGATGCAAGATTATGTGGGACCTGGTCGGAAACTCCAAAGACTGGTTTCTTGTTTCACAGCTCAATCTATTGCATAGACATCTTGCATAATGATATGTTACCTTTGCTACCTGTGTTTTTCTAGGAAATCTACCCTCCCAAGTTGGTGGAGTTTGCCTATGTCACAGATGGTGCTTGTACAGAAGATGAAATATTAGATCAAGAACTTATAATGTTAAAGGTATTTAGTGATTGGGAATCATTTATAAACCAACAGGCGATTAATAGCTTGTGAAATAGTGAAATTGAAATACCCTTGCCTTCTTAGACCAACTGTTGGCAAGACTACCAGCAGTCTGCCTGGATAGCTGGGTAGCGCATGATTGGTCTGCGGATCTGGAGGACCCAGGTTCGAATCCCATCACAGCCACGGATTTGTTTGGTTGTGTCATTGAGCAAGGCACTTTACAGACATTGTTCCTCTCTGCCCAGGTGTATAAATGGGTACCTGTGAAGGGTATATGCCAGTGTACTGGGGCTGCCTGTGGCACCATGTGTTAGTGGTTGATATGCATCTCAGTGACCAGGGGAGTTAATGTGGAAGCCGTTCAACGTGGTCATAGTAATTAATTCATGACTGAATTTACACAGACTATCAGTGATACTGAGCATTTTAATATTCTGATAACCTAAAACTATCATTCTGAGAATGACATTCTGGTTTGGTAGACTGTAAAAGTCTTGTATAGACCATGTATACAATAGTCATTATTTGGCTTGGTGAGTACGGAGTGAAAAAATCGACATTGCATTCAGTAAGCACTGGTACATACATGTACTATCACAGAAAAGATGTATAAATTTTGATCACAAGAAATATGAAATGCCAGATTTGTGGGTAAAATTTTCTGGAAACGAACTGAAACTTGCATACTTTGAGAAATGTTGAATATGTTTTACATACCTGTTATTTCAGGCTATAAATTGGGATTTATCACCAGTTACTACCAATGGCTGGTTAAACATCTACCTCCAAGTTGCTAACGCCGAGAATCTACGGGGCGGGGAACACGGCTTTGTCTTTCCTCAGTACTCATCACATGCATTTATTCAAATTGCCAGGGTAAGAATCTAATTGTTCAGCAGCTCCATTTTAAGGGAGCACAATATAACCTAAGAGTGGTTAATGCGGCAGCCTCCAGATTGAGAGGTTGGTGTTCCTGAGCAAGAAAAAAGATTTTACAACAACAGTGTCAAGTCAGCTGTTTGTGTTAAAGCAGTAAGCTCATGGAATCAAAGAATTCTTTGTATCGCACAACTTCTTGACCATTACAATTTAATTTTAAAATAAAAGCTTATTAATTTTATCATGTTTATTAAAAAAATGCTTGTAGAATCTGTTCACTCCGTTATACTGTCTGTTCTATGTTTACAGTTGCTGGACCTATGTGTATTAGATGTAGAAAGTTTACAGTTTACCTATAGTGTGTTAGCGGCAGCAGCGTTGTATCATAGTTCAACTAGGGAGCTGGCTCTCTCTGTCTCAGGTAACAGGTTACAGTTTACTTTAATATAGTGTGTTAGCGGTGGCAGCGTTGTATCATAGTTCAACAAGGCAGCTGGCTCTCTCTTTATCTCGGGTAACAGTTTACCTATAGTATGTTAGCGGCTGGAGCGTTGTATCATAGTTCATCCAGGGAGCTGGCTCTCTCTGTCTCCGGTTACAATTGTTTCAGGTTTTAACCACCCACTCACACATTACTCAAACTTGCGCAACAAAGGCTCACTAACAAATGAGCCTTCGCAAGAGAAAGCCAATGATTCAGATTTCTGACCTGGTCCAACACAAACTGGCCTGTATAGTCACAGAAGCGGGCTAAAGGAAATTTCAGATTTAAGAAGAACAGGAATTGTGCTATCCGTGTAGTGAAAACAAAGGCGCTGATCAGCTGTGCAGTTACTGCACAGCTGATCTGCGCCTTTGTTTTCACATAAGCAAGTTGTTGATTTTCTTGTAGGGGGCTCAAATAACAAACAAAATGACAAGTCAGGTCATATAAAATGTGTTCCTTTGGCCTAACCCATTGTTCCTCGGGAAGCCTCCTAGTGATTAATTTCCTGTACCTGTTTATGCACACTTTTTTTCTCACAAACTGACAACTGCAAATCTTGTCTCGTAAAATTCTTTAGAAATTATGGTAGAGATATTTGTAATATGTACTCTTTCTTGTTGAAGCAGGAAGTAATTTACTCAATGCAGTCAATGGTATACATACTCCAGAGCTGAAGGTCATGTTCAGTGTCACCTGTGCCGCGTCATGAGAAAACCAACAATGTTGTCTCCGAACAGGTTTGACACAAACCAGTCTGTACAGTCATAGAAGAAGGCTAGAAACTGGAAATTTTGGATTTAAGTAGAAAAGGAATTGTACTATCCGTGTAGCGAAAACAAAGGCGCTGATCAGCTTCGCAGTTGCTGCGAAGCTGATCTGTCTTTGTTTTCGCATATGTAGATTGTTGGTTTTCTCATGAGGCGGCACAGGTGACACTGAACATGACCTTCAGCTCTGTTACTAAATTAATGTGTATGTTGTAGGTTATAAATGGGCTGATATTTTACCGTGTGTGCAATGGATGGCGCCATTTGCTGTCACGATACGAGAGTTGGGTCCAATGGAAGTGAAGTTTTTCTCCAATATACCGTCGGAGGACTCCCATAATATTCAAACTCATGTAGTAGACCTTAACTTACTGGTAAGTAGTGTCTATATTTTGTGAAGATAATATAAATCTATTTCTCTCCATGTTACATATTTTGTAAATCTATTTCTCCATGTGACATATGATGCTATGCATAGTGATAGTTTTTGTGCAAGTTAAATTTCGACAATGTCCCCTTTTCCCATTATTTACGAGGTCTTAATTTGCAAGCAAGTTTTCATGTAGTCTTTATACATGTTATAGCTTATAGAAAGTATGGATTACAGAGAGCCTTGAATACGCAAAGCAATAACATCAGGAAAACATGTCTGTGTAATGTATACCCCCTTGAACCCCACTTTTATATAGCAAAACTGGGGTATGCGGGGGTATACATATTTTTCTTATTTTTGCTCCAAAACATAGATTGTGGGTACTCGTTAGAACCGCCTCGGCGAGGCGGTTCTAACGTGTACAGGTGTATCCACAATCTATGTTTTGAGCAAAAATAAGAAAAATATCCAAAATTTTCTACTGAAAATTTTAAATTTTAAAACCTCACAAAATCTCTGTATAATGCATGGGTAAGTTTTCGTAATGAATTGTCAAAAATTAAGATCTTGCAATTTCCAAACTTACTGGATAAGTACACTGAACTTATTTTCATAAGTTGTATGAAGCTTTGATCAGTCCTATTGCCATAACTTTTACAAATTTGCCCGAAACATATTTTCTATTCAAAATGTTTACAGGAAAAAGCTCAGTTGCGACAAGAAGAGTACCGATATATAAACCAAGGGAGTCCACCCGACTTACAAGCTCAAGTGATTACCTCCCTTACACCACCGCAGAGTGATAAAAAGAGCCACAGTCAGTCCCCGAGTTCTCCCACAGAGAAAGATACGTACAGTTAACAGGACCTGAGGTTGTGCTAGAGATAGACTAGTATGAGAAGCAACAGAGCTGTCGGCCACTGTGTCTGTGGCATTAATTCAGTGTCAGGCCGTGGCTTTGGAAGGGAACTGTACCGTTTTAAGTTTGTCTTGTCTCTGTTGAGAGCTAGTCCAGTTGCAAATAGCAAGTTTTTGTAGAACGATTATCAACCTTGAGAGTCAAAGTGAGAGTGCCCAGAATCGCAGCAGAGTGAAATTTGAAAAAAAGTCCATATGTGCCAAATGCTATTGATAAAGAATGGAGATCATCAGTGTAAATCAAATCGCAAAGTATAATTTCTGACAAGGCCAAAACTGTCAGAAAAAAATGATAAATGGCAAAAAAAATATATACTCAATAAAAACTAACAGTCAGAAGCCTATGAGAGATTGCAAATATGTATTGATTGAAAAGGTACAAATAACTTTATGGCAGAGAAACATATCCCTGAGACTATTTGGGAGAATAACGGAAAGTATTTGAAGCGGAAAGGAGAGGTTTGAGATGAAAGTGGGTCGGTTTCCTTCCAGCTGTTGCAGGGGTAGTGCTCAAGTGATAAAAATCAATGGAGGAGATGTGGAGCATATTTTATGATTTAAAAAGATAATTTTGGTTATCTCACTAAATAACAACCTGTGTTGTAATAGCGAACTATTTGAAGGAGTTTTGTGGTTTAAAAACCCTGTCAGCAATTTTTCAGATATGTCTTTTATTTGGTTACCAACAGGTACCATTAGGAGTTAATGGGACTTGATAAAGACACATTTTACAAGCAGCACTAGTGGAGGTCGAACCACCCTCATAAAATATCCAAAGTCTGCCGCTCTTACCACTGGGACACCACGCTTTTTGAAGTGGTTCCCACAACACGTTTTTATAGAGAAATGACAAAAATTATCTTAGCTTACTATTAAATATGTATCATATCTTCCCTAATGATAAACACTATTTATTTTACTGTGGAGAAGCAACAAAGCGTGAAATCTATTTATTATTCAAAATAGTCAGGGAAACTCGTCAAATACCACGACTTCCAATATCGCTGTTTTCCATGATGTTGTTGCCATGATGTACAACTTTCAAGATTGACAGTAGATTTTCAAACCTGATAATTGGAAACTGCAAAATCTAATGCCCATTTTTTTGTACAGGGTCAATTGCCTTTGTACAGGGTTACAAAAATGATTGAAAAATTCAAAGAGCGCAGAAATTTATGATCTTAATCTCGCCACAAGGTTGCACTCCACAAAAGGGGCTCTGGTTTAATAATATTCGAAGAGCGGCATTGACTGGAAAATATAGACTTGACTTCTGTCTCAACAAGACATTAGTGCACCACCTACACAGGATTACTTGTGTAACAGTTATACTTAGAGAAAATACAGAGAGTCACTTAGGGCTTAGCTACAACCAACCAAGATCACGCTTAACAGTGATCATAGCAAGATCTCGGTATTAGACAAGTTTCCCTAACTGAAAATGGAGATGTATGCTAATATATAACACTTCAATTATTTAAAGTGTATGTATACTGTGAAAAGATGTGTTTTATTGTTTGAACTGTGTATCACAGCGTTGTGTTGGAATTCCAGAAAAGCAGTTAAAAGTGGGGTTTTGTCATGATATTGAGAAATTGTAATGTAGGTAGCACCCATATGATCCATTAATTTATTAGAATTGCCTCCAAGACATTTTTTATTATTGTGTTGTATGGAAAAATGGTTTTGTTAATATCATTCATAGAAAACAACCCACTTTTTCTCCTTTTTTTCTGGAAAAAGTTTGTAAGACATGATGGTAAAGAGATGTAAGAAATTCTTCATATAGAAGTATCACCTCAAGTGATTTATGCAATACAGTGCCTTTGATATGAGCCGCCCCATGGGAAAACCAACAATCTGCATAGGCGAAAACAAAGGCGCAGATCAGCTTCGCGGTAACCGCGAAGCTGATCAGCGCTTTTGTTTTCGCTACACGGATAGTACAATTCCTCTACCTTCTAAATCCAAAATTTCAAGCTTGTAGCTTTCTTTCTGACTGTACAGGCCGGTTTGTGTCAGACCTGTTCGGAAACCACATTGTTGGTTTTCCCACGAGGCGGCTCATATGTATGATGTTGCCTTACATTTATGATTATAATGTTATTTTACGAATGCATTTTTAAATTTGTTAATTCATCAGATTAGTTAGGGATTGCATGTGATTATTTTTATACATGTGGAATAAAACCTGAGATTTCCTTTGTTAAATGGAACAAATTTTCCAAATGTTTTAATGGCTTACATGTAAGACAAATATTTTTATGTATCAGACTATTTTATGATGAAAACTAAGGGACATATCTGATTCAAGTACTTTTAAGTGTCAAAATGTTTGAGTGACTTTGACAAAACTCATCGGAAATAAATTTAAAACTAAAGCCAAAAGTCAAATAAGGGTCTGATTACCTTGAAGAGTTTCCTATTAGTTTTATTATTTCAAATCAAAGCGAGAAAAAGCACTTTTGTCCCAGTAGTACAATTTATGTGATGAACATAATAGATTCTTTAATATGATAAATTGTTTGCAATTATGATTGTGTGGTTTGAAACTAACAGACTGCTGTGTTTATTTCTAACTCCAAGAGATATTTATTTTTTGATACATGTATACAAGTAGTCTATCTTGCTGTTACTTTAAGGTTAAGTATTGAAAATAGGACATAGAAACGGGACCAAAAATATTTTAATTTGTTGTGACTTGTAAACTGCTCAATGTTGATGTTTGTGAAATGGAAATGACAGTGATTTGGTGATAATTCATGGATATTTGTCAGATTTGCGTGTAAAAACTATTTTAATGCAGTTGTAAAGCTCTGATCTGTCCTATAGACGAAATGGCATTTAGACGAAATGTCCTGCACCCGATCAGTTACAGCTTATGTTGATGTTCCAAGATGCCCAACATATGGGATGCTCTGCGGGATATAAGCTGGCTTGCTGGGTAATCATAACTGTATAAACATGATAAAGCTTGTATGTTTTTGTCTTATTAACACATTAAATCTGAATGAACCACACACCAACTACTGTAACACTATAGGAATTGGCATATTTCCTTGAATTATCATCACATAATCAGTGTGAAGTATTAGTCATTATATGTATCCAGGTCATATCTGCATAATTAGAAAATCAACCCTCTGTAGACCCCACACTCTTCTATCCTTCCTACATGTCTGACTCTACTTTATCCCAACTGTCACAGGGCTTTTTCTCTATACAAAACTGGGTCCGGTTTACGGTACCAAATTTTTTCCCAATTGGCTGAAAAATTCCCAATTGACCTGATACATTCCCAATTAGCAGAAAAATCCCAATTTAAATGGTAAACTTTCCCAATTTTGCTAAAAATTGCACTATTTTTTCCCAAAATCATCATATTTTTCCCCCAAATCACACAATTTTTTCCCAATTTCATCGGTACCAAAAATTTCCCAAAAAGGTCAGAAAAAGCCCTGTGTCAGGAAGTGATGTCAGTGGCACTTTCAGTTTATGTGCATGTCTGATTCATATGCAGTAAAAAAAATAATCTAGGTGTCATTTGAAAGAAAACAGCACAGGGGTTTCATATAGAGCAGGGGTATTAGATTTTACCTTCCACAGCTCCCAGTCGCACTTCACCTACTTTGGCTTTAGCCCCCATTGGCAAATGATTTCTGTCAACAGTTTAGGGTTTATAAGAACTCTGTTGAAGTCTTTACCTTATCCTGAGACAACTTTTAAAACTGTGTTCCATGTGATGGTCATATGAGCCGCCTCGTGGGAAAACCAACAATGTGGTTTCCGAACAGGTCTGACACAAACCAGGCTGTACAGTCACAGAAAAGAGCTAGAATCTTGAAGTTTCGGATTTAAGTAGAAGAGGAACTGTACTATCCGAGTAGCGAAAACAAAGGCGCTGATCAGCTTCGCGGTTACCGCGAAGCTGATCTGCGCCTTTGTTTTCGCATATGCAAATTGTTGGTTTTCCCATGAGGCGGATCATGTGTTAATTATCCTATGTTAAAATGCTATTTGTACATGATATACACAAATGATTGCTGCTGCTGACATTATTTGAATTATTTCCTGACCAATATTGTTGACCATGAATAGTGCAATGTACTTCATGTTGTGTTTTAATATTGAAATGTTTATTTTGGTTTTTATGGATGCTTAATGCTTACATGTGTGGCTTTAATGATAGACTAGAAATTTAGAATTTTTATTGTAGTTGAACAATGCTATGCAGATTTAAAAAATATGTAGCAATTATGGAGCAGCTTTGGCAAAACATCACGTTACAGCTGGGGAACTCTAAGTATGGGCAACATAACACCTAAGTTCTTTCTAATGCTGCAAACATTCTATATAAATTCATTGATGGACTGTTAATTTCTTTTTGAAGTAGTGAATAGATTACCCAGTCATTGTCGTATTATCAACTTGCCAACATAAAAATAATCTTCCTTACAATTTTCTTGTGGTGATTGATATATATATATATAAAGCAAGTTAGATTGGTACTCAATTGAAATCAGCAGATTTGGCCACATATTGTTGGTTCTCTTCAGGGTTGACCAGAGCAATTTGCAATTGATTTGAATTGTGGACAAGTAGGAAATTTATTTAAGTTTGGCCACCCTTACCAATTTAAAGATTAAGAAGTAAAGAAAAAAGAGCCATTCAGTTACTTTGCCCATAGATTGTCTTCTTTTGGTGTAACATGTCCGTGTAATGTATACCCCCTTATACCCCAAATTTATATAGTAAAACTGGGGATTACTGGGGTATACCTATTTCATTTATTTTTTATCCAAAACATAGATTGTGGGTACTCGTTAGAACATGCACCCACAATGTATGTTTTGAGCGAAAATATGAAAAGAAGTCGAAATTTTTCTAATGAAATTTTCAATATTTACAACAGAAAAAGTCTCTATATTGCATGGGCAAGTTTTCATAATGTAAATGCTTTTGTATCACCATAGTGCAAGATCTGACTGTGAACCCATTCAACCAGTGTCTTCAATGTTTGTTTCTTTAAAAATAATATACATCTGGCTTGCAGGTTGCTACCTTAATTTATAGCAGATCGCCCATAAGTTTGCCAAATAGTAGACCATTTGGTCATACCTAGTCTGAAAACGTGAAGACAGATTTTTTTTTCAGCACTTTGAACAACTATTGATGTTTTTGTGTTCTTGTATGTATATGCTAATTTTAGTAGAGCTGTATATATGAAAACATTCATAAATGTTAAGGGTCACAAATATTATCTAAGTTATTTGTGTGAATTATAAGATGTGAAATATATTCAGTGTTGGTATATTAATTTTGTAGCAATATTTATTGTTATATTTATTTGTAGGAAAATGTGTTATGCCATTGTCTCAATACTAGATATTGCAAGATATTGTGTTCATTATGGCTTCGGTCAGTGTTATGACTGTACCATTGTATTTGCTGGAATAATATGATATGCGATGTGAGGAAATCGTTCTTTGGTTTTTG
This sequence comes from Rugalucina vietnamica, assembly GCA_964017185.1. NCBI lineage: Eukaryota > Metazoa > Mollusca > Bivalvia > Lucinida > Lucinidae > Rugalucina > Rugalucina vietnamica. The sequence continues at coordinate 987,784 of OZ024877.1, read as the reverse complement.
ACACAAACCTGTCTGTACAGTCATAGAAAATAGCTAGAAGCTTGAAATTTCAGATTTAAAAAGAAGAGGAATTGTACATGTATGTGTACTATCTGTGGGCAAAAGTCTGGTTTTCTCATGACACGGCTACTCTAGTATGCACATTAATTAATGGTATTTTATGTACATGTAATTTTATTTTAGTTGCCCATAATTGGCATCAACTGTTGAATAAACAGTTTTTACTTTGTAAATCAATATAACCACACTATGTGTTCATAAATTCAGTACAATGTGTTCATATTTTTCACCATATACTTGTTACATATACTGCCAGACTTACTTTTTAAATGCAACTTTTTAATTGCAAACTAGGCAAAGATTCCAACGAGTCTTGTCACATGAAATACATCTTTAATCATGATCTTGAAATAAACATCTCACTCATGTACTCATGGAAAATGAACAATTTATTTTTATATTTAGTCTTCTTAAATTGGCAAAGAAAAAAACAAACATCTTAACTCCCCCAACCCCCTTATATTTCTGAATCTGTATAGCGGTTTTATATTGTTTTGAAACAAATATGAGCTGCATTGAATAAATATACAGGTTTTAAAACACATTACAGGGAAAACAGACTGGTGGGTAGTCACAGAGATTTAGACCGATGTAGAATATAGATATACCCCAGTTTGGCTTCCAAAATCCAAATAGAGTCATTAGAATTTGAGGACAATTGTTGCATTTTGGGTCTTGGTATAGATGTATTGAAGCCTTACTTTTTGTTTAATATTTAGAATGTTTCAATATGAGCCGCGATGCAAGAAAACTGTCTTCTGGGTTTCCGACCAGGTCTGACACAAACTGCCCTGTACAGTCACAGAAGCAGGCTAGAAGCTTAAAATTTCAGATTTAAGAAGAAAAATTGTATCATCGGTGTAGCAAAATCAAAGGCGCTGATCAGCTTCGCAGTAACACTACATGTCTTTGTTTTGGCAAAGGTAATAATCCCGTTTGTTCACGACGCGGCTCATATGTTGTAACTGTTATGAGTAAAACTATTTAATATTGTAAATGAAATGAGTTTTATCTCTAAAACTGAATAGTATGTACAACTGATCTGACTGAACAAATGTATCAAGGAACTGAGATCAAATGATATGCTGATCAAATTTTATTTTGCATATAAATATTAGTTGATTTTTTTTCATATGAATTACTGAATAAGTTGATAAAGTTGCAATGCCTTTGATATTAGTCTTTCATATTGTTATCCATGTAACGAATGGGATCAATTTCCACCAATGTGTTCATAATTTACTATGAAATATTATAACTAGTATATGTGTAATGGAATGAATAAATGAGAAAGCATAAAAGTCGTAAAGATTCAATACACATAGAATTAGAAGCATAAATGGAATGAATTGAGAAATCTTAATGCATGCATGTCATTAAAAAATAGATGCATATTTACATATATTGTATCCTGTGTGTAAGATTGATATATGTTAGTAATGTCATTCATTTCTAATTGAATAAACTATGGTTGACACTAGTAAATGATGTACAAACTGGATAGTACAATCAATTCTTTTGAACACAGTTTTATAGATCGATGTAACTGTATGTTTTCTAATTTTTCCCTCTGATGGAGCAGTACATTTAATAGTTATTTGCTTGCCTCCGTTATTGAGGTGCACATTTTGAAGAAGTGCTCTCGAAATTACATTTAAAGTCAGACCTATTTCAATAAGTGTAAATTTGTTCTCGTCTCACCTGATGTTGAGAGCATGACAGCAGCACACATGATGTCTTAAATATTTTATTACGAGTAATTCTGTTTGATTTTAGACAAAATATGTTTTAATGTAAGTTGTCAACGATTCTTTTAGTTTTAAACGTAAGTGTACACTTGGAAAATATTTTTTTTTTTATGCCAGATATGATTTTTTTTCTCAGACAAAATGCTAAAGCTATACAAGCAGCATATCAGCTGTCACAATCTGACAGCTGATCATCCTTGAACTTGCAACTGTCTGTTACATTTCTTCATGAAGGTTTAGTCAAGAAAATATTTTGATGGGCATTCATGCTCTTCTGCTGATTCAAGAACATTTGGCAGTTAATAGTGAGAGAAATGCGCACTCAGTACTGGTACTGTATGAGCCACCTCGTGGGAATACCAACAATGTGGTTCCCGAACAGGTTCGACACAAACCGGCCTGTACAAGCACAGAAAAGAGCTAGAAGCTTGAAATTTCGGATTTAAGTAAAAGAGGAATTGTACTATCTGAGTAGCGAAAACAAAGGCGCTGATCAGCTTCGCGGTTACCGCGAAGCTGATCTGCGCCTTTGTTTTCGCATATGCAAATTGTTGGTTTTCCCATGAGGCGGCTCATATGTCTCTACCTGACCAGAAAAAGTGCATGTAGGAACTGACAATTTTAAGATGACTTCAGCTGTTAACCATGAGCATAAATAAAGCATAACAGACAAACCAAAGTGAAGTACGAGTGTTGTCCTTGTGAAACTTGTTAACATCAACCACCTCCTATTCTTGTGTTCAGTAAGAGTCAAAAGATATTCTGTTGACTTAATTCTTGTTTTAAATTATTCTTAAAATGTAATATATTTTCATGATAATAAATACCAATTGAGATGCAACTTGTTTTTGTGTTCTATAAATAACCTCAAGCCAATTAAAATTAGGCCACTACCCTGTTAGACAGGTGGTTTCAGAGACAAATTTTTCGAAGTGTGGGCACTTTTGCGGCATAAGGTCTCACTATGCTTATCAATATCTACAAACATTCCTGAGTTGATTTTGCCCTGTTGCAAAAAAGGGAATGCAATAATAAGGTCACAATCCGGGGTCAAAGGTCACCAGGTGCATTTTATTGTGGTCGGTTTCAAGGGCAATAGCAGAATCAATGTTTATTGTGCAAGTTCAGCTGCAAATCCGTGTTTATCAGAAGACATGCCTAAAGAGATTGGAACCAATAAATCAAGCATCAGAACCCATTTAAGGTCATAAAATGGGTCAAAAGGTCATTAAGTGCATTTGAAAAAGTTGAAAATTACATATAAAATATAATAATTTGGACAGGAAGCATTATAAATAATTTGCATATTGCTGGTAGATATCAAAGACCTTATTTGAGTTAATTAAATCTTTAACCATACTTGCGCCCTCACATAAGGTCAATCAGGTCATGTCAGGTCAAAAATGTCATAAAGTTTAGTCTTCTTATTTAAGTGCTTTGAGGGGATTTAATCGATGTTTTGGGACAAAATATATCTAGTCTTGCAGACAGCAGTAAATAGTAAGTAAATTTATTATCTTGCCTGTCACATAGTCAGGTATCTCAAATAAGGTCAAATCAGGGCCAAAGGTCAATGAGTGCATATTTTGAATTGATGATTTCTAATATAACCAATGCACAGAAAATAAAGGAAATTATCTATGTCAATCCAGGAGCCCTTCTAAATGAGTAATTTGCCTCCTTTACAGCTCATCCATTGTATCAGAATCTTCTATCGTGTTCTTGTGATACCACAAGTAGTAGAACTACAGTCACAAGGTAGAAGACACTTGAGGTTATTTCCACTACATTTGCACCTTCGTGTTGCACAAGTTTTGCAACTACACTACACTGCAGCAATTCCGTACAAACTTTAGTAGGTACAGGTTCCAAAAGCAACAACCGTTCTGGGGACGGAACTGTAGCATTCAGCCATACGTTTATCTGATAATAGGCTCGACCCATGTGAAGCCTTAATGCATCTGATGTCGGAGGAAGACTAGGTCTTTTCCCTTTTTGAACAAAGTTACTCTCGAGCCCCCGCCCATTGGGGCCTAGGAGAAATAGATGGGCTGCTTGTGCCTCCAGGCTTCTAATCTATTGACCGACCATCTGATTATTGGTTAACCGCTCACGTCTGAGTCTGCCCAGGAAAAGTGGTTTAGTCAAATCATCCATACATACAAGCCTTATTGGCTTAGTTGGGTGGTTATATTTTTGAAGCACATTTTGAGAATTATGACATCCTTATGTTGAGTAAAAGTCCCATAAAATGGAGACAACGTCCCGACATGATCATTACTGTTGACTGGGACGTAAGCATCAATTAAAAAAACAACAAGCAAATCATTTGATCAATCTTTGTTTTTTTTTTCGGTCAACGGGTCATATATTTTACACACAAACTTTCCAACCTTTAAGTGTATCGTGTGTAAGCTCTCCACACCCCTGACTGTTATCCTCGAAAGCTTTCCATGCTGTTACTTTGCCATGCCCAGCGAACTGGCTAACCGTATCTCAGTCAGTTAGTGCTTGGAAAGCAGGCAATACAGAGCGTTATTCATCATTCAGTTTTATTTCATGGACAGGCACACACTTGGGTTTTTTCTTTGTGCCAGACATAAACCAAATTTCCCTTTGTAGATGGTGTTTGTAGTGAACTAATATCAGTATCATACAATTACAACGCGCTTGAATCCGTGCAGCTGTGCGTCTTTGGCATGGAGCAGAATACGGGAGTGTGTCTGCCTCCTCATGTGTAGCACTTAATATGCCAGGTTCACATTCAGGTTTTACCGTTTCTGAATTCTCGAAGCCAACAGCAGTTACGATATCTCCATGCGCAACTTTACTACTTAAGTCTTTAGTTAACAGCCTTGCTAAGTCTGCTTTATTTTCCTCTAGATTATGAACTGTTTCCCATTGCTAGGCAAGGGAACGTCGTTCACGATCAGTCGAACCGGTCGTTTACTGCCTGATCCTTTTCGAAAGGATCTAGTTACAGCTTTTATTGAGTCTTTCTCGTATCTATCGAATACGACATCGACACGTGGACAGGGCTTTTTCAGATAACTGAGACAAGTTGAACTGAACATTTGCGATAAATCACCAAATGTCTTCGCGGACTTTGATTTTCCAATTGCTTGTACAAGAGCTTGATCGTCTATGATCGTACATGTGTTTTCCTCAGATGTTGGCAATGTTTCAACCGTTACGCCCTTTTCTAAGACATTACCGAGTGCAGCTTTATGAGCGTGGTATAACTCACCTGCCGTATCCGCGAGAGAAAGGGGTACGGGAAACAACTGGTGTCGAAGTATTTCAGGCAAATCTACAGTTCGCCATGAACTTTTCGCAACGAACAGTCGTTGAAAAAGGTTTCTGTCAGCTTCCATCACCTTTGCTTTGCCCATTACCGGCGTCTTCTTTGACTCATACAACAACCTAAATGTTGGTGACTTGGACTTAGGAATATCATCATGGAATGGCATCATCACGCCCTAGTGAAACAGCTACGGTCATATCGGGACGTTGAACCCATTTTATGGGACTTTTAACCAAAACTATGATGTTTTGACAATATAACTAAATGGGCCACAACGTGAAAAAATGTACCTTCGAACATTATTTTAAGGATTAGAAAAACAAAGTTACTTTGAATGTATGATGTTTCTAGAGTCTGTTAGTCTTTATTTGACTAAATTATTTCCGTTATTGTGTGAGTTATGGCCAATTTACTATATGAACCCTACAGACGTCATTGTCTTGAAAAATGACGTCAAAGTTGCGTAATGCATTTCTGCATGTTAGCAGAGCCTACGGTACTCGATGCATTTGCTTAAAACTGTTGAAGCACTGGTCGGAACCTATTGTTAAGATAGAAGAATACCATCCTTACAGGCAATTTGTCTTAATTATTTTGTCTATTTTTATGACAATGCGGTTGCTATGGTTACCGTTTAACGATAGATATAGGAAGATTATGTGTATTTTGGACCAAAACAAGGGCAGATAACTCCAAATATTGAAAATAAATATGGTTTAAAACTCATTCAATTGGTAGCCCAGTGTTCAAAGGTTACAAATACAGTGTTGTTTCTAAAACGTAAATTACATCATTTGTCCGCTTTTTGCTGCTTTCTACAAGTAATGTCAGAATGTCCGAAGGTACATTTTGTCGCGTTGAGGTTCAAATATAACTACCCAAGTAAGCCACAAAGGCTTAATATATGCATGCCTTGAAACCACATTTCCTGGGCAGACACAGACTCAAGCGGTTAACCAGTAATCAGATGGCCAGTCAGTAGCGAATAAGCTTTGCCTGGAAGCACAAGCAGCCCATCTATTTCTTTAAGCCCCAGTGGGTGGGGGCCCATATTCCCACCCGATCATTCTTCAGATTTAATGTGAACAAAACTCAAGAATCAAGACCATTTCCATTATATTTCCACATATAAATCACAGCCGCACTTCATTTTGTTTTAAATACTTCTGCAAATGAACGTTTGTGTCCTAGGCTTGACGATATGGATATCCATACATACAGACGGACAAACATGTGTTGTTATGCAAACAAATATGTAATATAACAAATAAACATGACAAGACTTCCTTCGTTTTTATTGTGAAACACTGCAGCGAAAACTGTACATTTCCCCATCTTATTACTGTGTATAAGAATATTTACGTATTTTTGCACCTGATGACCTTTGACCTAATTTACTGACCTTGATATTGATATTTCGTTTTTGCAACAGGCAGATTCTGAAAGAGGGCACATCCCTGAGTAACTTAGGCATTGTTGCAACTCATGCCGCAAAAGTGCCCACAAAAGTGTTTTCTAGCACACTTATCCGCCATTTAACTCTAGTCTATGTCAATTGTCACCACTAGTTTGCACTCATTCTGTGACCCTTGTCCAACATAGCTTTAAAAATTTCACGTGGGATTCTCTTGCTTTTCTCTCTTGTGATTTAGTCAGAATTGGCTTAATCCAATAATTAAGAAGTGTCAAATGCAAGAGTTCTGTCATACGGAACAATATTGAGCCGATACCTTACATGTAATTCAGTTTATTGCCGATAAAAAATGTACATAAATGAATAGGACTTTGACATTCAATCTTTGATTAAAACTTAATTAAGGCAGATATCAAATTTGTTCTTTCGGAATATTGTAATTTAATGTATTCCTGATTTAATGGATATTTTTCGTTAAAATATCTTGATTTTTTGAATGGGCAAAATCAATATTTAAAAAGGTCCTATTTGGTTGCATCGTTTCTTATATCTGATATACAAAAAGCGTAAAATCTACCAATGGTGCTTTGGTTAGATACCAAATATATCGTTTCCAAAGCAGTTTTCTAAATTTGTTCTTTCGGATTATTCATCAGAAGAAAATGATCTTTCTAACGGCATGCTTTACTTCAAAATCAAGCGACATTTGATGTGGGCAAATTGCGTGTGTTTTCTAGCTACTTTGAGATTTTTTCTAATTTCCGTAAATCACTAGTCTTATTGGCAAATCCCGTAAACTGGGCGGAGAATTACGAATACCTGTGTATTAGCGTCTGCTAGTTATTGTAAAGGTGTAATACTTCTTTTCCTTGTAATTTACTTATTTATTTATTTATTTATTTATTTATTTATTTATTTATTTATTTATTTATTTATTTATTTATTTATTTATTTATTTATTTTCTACAACATGGTGATTACTTATTCACACAAAAGAAAAAAAAATGAAAAGTCTCTTTTCTCACCTCGAATGATAATCGCTTTAAAAATTATGAAAGATGCTACACAATGATCGAGATTATCTACACAATGATCGAGATTATCTTTTGAGTATAATTTAATTAAACATTACATATCCTCACAGAATGTGACATCTCTGAACAACAAACGCATCGTAGGAATGCACATCAACATTATTGTCCTACTTGCAATTAGTCCAATTAAAGTTTCACACATAAGTAACACGTTTTACTCAATCCGACGACCAAACAATAGCGTCTCCGTGTCCCAGTTTGAACAAAGCAAAAACCGACATGAGCATTCTTAAATATTTTCAATCAAATCTCTCTCTCTCTTTAGTTAATCTATGACCTAAGGGTATGATTTAAAGCGTGGCTGATTTTATGACATGCAGTCTCGGATTATAAAACTACACAATTTCACATTTAAGCCGCGTCGTGACAAACCCGTTATCAGGGGTTTTCCGACCAGGTCTGACACAAACCGGCTTTTTCTTTTTTTTCTTTTTTGTAAACAACAACAAAAAACAACAACAAAAGATACATGCGCGGATCCAGGGGGGGGGGGGGGGGACCGGTCCCCCCTGAAATTTGACAATTTTACCCCAAAAAAGGGTAATTTCGGGATTTTTTGGGGGTTGGACCCCCCCCCTCGTCTGTGACCAAAAATTACCATATTCGTTGGACCCCCTCTCATGAAAATTTCTGGATCCGCGCATGAGATAAGTACTATAATTAATATTACACAAAAATGGAGATATATTGACGACACGATTTTGAATAGTTCAGTTGCGCATCAATTAATATTAACCAAAATACAGATATTGACGATATGATTTTGAACAATTCAGTGGCGCATCAATGTTGTTTTAGTTAATCTATAACCTAAGGGTATGACGTAAAGCGTGGCTGATTTTATGACATGCAGTCTCGGATTATAAAACTATACCATTTCACATTTGAGCCGCGGCATGAGAAAACCGGTATTAGGGGTTTCCGACCAGGTCTGACACAAACCGGCTTCAGTACTACAACATTTGGCTAGAAGCTTGAAATTTCGGATTTAGGAAGATAAGGAAATGTACTATCCGTGACGCGAAAACGATGGCGCTGATCAGCTCTAGGCAACTGCTACACAGCTGATCTGGGCCTTTGTTTTTGCATGGGTAAAATTCCTATTTTCGCATGACGCGGCTCATTTTTAAGGGAAGATGTACCTGTTATATAGATATTGCGAAAATGCACGGAGTTGATCAGCCTGTGCACTTGAAAAACTTGTGAAAGCGAGGTTTGACGGTTTCAAAAGCAAGTCGGTCTACGCATATATAAATACTTGAAAATTGGACATAAAGATTAAGCTAGTGATCAGGCTGCGAGGTGGTTCTAATGTGTGCCCACAATACATGTTTTGAGCAATAATAAGAAACATTTCAAATAATTTCTACTGAAAACTTTCAATTTTTTACAATTTGGGAAAATCTGTATAGAGCATGTGCGTATTTTCATAATGCTTACATTTGATTTGTGACATATATCATATACTTATAGCATTTTTTTTTTTTTTAAATTCAGTTTTAGGTCCATTTCAAGATTATTTCAGCTCATATGAGACGGGCCAATCAGTAGGTGGGCGAAAACGGGAGGACCCCCGAGAAAAACCACCTGGCACACCCGCAAGCAGAACTTGGCTTGTCTCACATGTGGCCAGCGCGGGGCTCGAACCCGTAGCATTATTTTGAGTAAGCAATAAATAAATAATACAATAAATAAATATGAATAATTGTTCTTTTCATTCGAAATTTTGTCTTTTTAACCGTTTCTTATATTTTGAATAAGGTAACTACATATTATTTCATCGTCGAAGTTTTGAGATGATAAATTTTTCAGACAATTTATGATCAAATTTTATGGTTGCCCTCGGGCTAAAGTTACACAGGTAATTTTACGGACAGAGACGCCAAGTAAATCGTAAATCACCGGAAAGAACCGAAGATGATTTACCTGTGCCACTAATCCCCTAAGCTGTTAAGACGATAAGACGCGCTGAGGAGACTTTTTCCACATGAAACTCTTATAAAATGTGGATGTATGATTTGGGATTTAAAGTCCCACCAACAGCTAAGGTCATATGGTATAGTCTCAACCGACAGACTGGAAAGGCATGTGATGGAACCTGCAACCCTTTGTAACATCTCGTAGGAAATTTGCTAAATGTACGCATGGTAACAATGGCTATATCAGCTTCAGAGACTGTAGAGGTTAGTGTGTCAGACATGAACCCCCACTGGTTGAGAGTTGCGTCCTAAACATAAAGCAAGACACAAGACTCCTTATTACTGGCTAATACTGAGGAAGAAATGGCACCATCTGTGGCATGCAGGTAAATTAAATGGAATGTAGCTTGTATCCACAAGAACTAGAAATGGGTGTTTGTAAAACACTATGCCCCCAACTGTATGTTTGTCCTTTAATTTCCTGTAGAAACTGTTTGGTTGCTTCTGTTTTGACCTCGATCCAGAAACAGAGAATGTAAGCTTTATGCCGACAAGTTTAAATGGAGTAAAAATATCAAAATTGAGTTTATTTTCAAAATTTGATGGGATGTCCTCAAAAGTTAATCAAGTAATTTTCTTCTCAGCCCCAACCAGTATACCAAATAGAAAGGCTCTAGCTCAAATACTTTTTGAGATATCGTGCACACAAGATTTTCAAATTTTGTTTTCAAAGGGACATAACTCAGAAAAGGGGCATAACTCAGACATGAAAAAAAATACGGGTCAACTATTTTTTCATAAGGAATCTGTATACTAAAATTCAAAACCCTAGCATGCAGCGTTCAAAAGTTTCAATTTTCACCGAAAAGTCGAAAAATCAATCAAAATTTCAAAATTCCGTATTTTTTGTCAAAATTTGACGGAAAGTTCTCAAAATTTAATCAGGTCATCTACTTCTCAGCCCCAACAAGTATACTACATATGAATGCTCTAGCTTAAATACTTTTTGAGATATCTTGCACACAAGATTTTAAAATTTTGTTTTCAGAGGGACATAACTCAGAAAAGGGGCATAACTCGGACATGAAAAAAAAATACGGGTCAACTATTTTTTCATGAGGAATGTGCATATGAAATTTCGAAACCCTAGCATTCACCGTTTAAAAGTTTCAAATTTCACTGAAAAACTGAAAAAATAATCAAAATTTCAAAATTCCGTAATTTTGTCAAAATTTGCGGTAAAGTTCTCAAAAGTTAATCAGGTGATCTACTCCTCATACCCAACCAATATTCTAAATATGAAGGCTCTAGCTTAAATACTTGTTGAGATATCTTGCACACAAGATTTTCAAATTTTGTTTTCAAAGGGACATAACTCAGAAAAGGGGCATAACTCGGACATAAAAAAAATACGGGTCAACTATTTTTTCATGAGGAATGTGCATATGAAATTTCAAAATCCTAGCATTCACCGTTCAAAAGTTAACAGACGCACCCACCCACCCACACACACACAGACAAGCCGAAAGCAATATGCCCTTCCAACTTTTTCAAAGTTGGGGGCATAATGAACATGGCAAGCAACCAATGGCCCTAGGAATGCTCACCTGAGATTTGGTCTTTGAATAATGGCCTTTTGCCAAGCTTGTTTCGGCCAGGTCATAAAAATGCTTTTTTTCCCCTTGAAAAGCCTTTGTCTTGTTATTAAATAGGTCAAGGAAAACTCTTGGTTATATAAACTAGACCAAGTTTCACTGAAATTGGTCCAGCAATTCTGGAGACTTTTGTGCATGCCTGCCATCTTGGTCATATAACCTAGATCATTTATATAAATTTAACCCTTCCTCCTCCGAATAAAGTATTACTGTGCAGCACTTATGGCTGGGAGTATGGAACTAACCAGGCACCTTGCATAGATATTGATCTAACACTCGTGCTGTTTCAAACAACCTTCACTTATAGAGCAGTGCACATGACCTATTGTTCATGCAGTAGTTTTGTCTTTATTATGCTGTTATGATATATCAAACTGGTATGGCCAACCACTCACAAAGACAAATGAGCCTTTCCATGGAAAAACTAACAATTTGCATAGGCGAAAACAAAGGCGCAGATCAGCTTCGCAGTAATTGCAAAGCTGATTAATGCCTTTGTTTTCGCTACATGAATAGTACAATTCCTCTACTTTCTAAACCCAAAATTTCAAGCCTCTAGCCTGCTTCTGGGACTGTACAGGCCGGTTTGTGTTGGACCTGGTCATAAACCCAAATTGGTTTTCTTATGACATGGCTCAAGTTCATATGTGATCTGACAGCTTGTCCCATGCAGTGTCAGCTTTTTAGCTGAGCTTATAGTATACCCATGCTCCGGCGTCCGTCCGTCGTCGTCCGTCGTCCACAATTTCAAAGATCTTCTCCTCTGAAACCGCTTGGCCAATCAAAGCCAAACTTCATGAGGAGCATCCTTAGGAGGGGGGAACGAAAGTTTATATAAATGGTCCAGGTCACATGACCAAGATGGCCGCCATGGCTATAAATAGAAAAAACCTTTAAAAATCTTCTTCTCCAGAACCAGTGGGCCGATTTCCACGAAACTTGGTATGTAGCATCAGGGATGTGGGCCCATCATAGTTTATATAAATCATGACCCTAGGATGACCTTGACCTATTTTACGGCATTTGATGCATTTGAATGGAAAAAAAAATGGTAAAATGCTATTAAATGGGTGAAACTTACTGGGAATAGGCAAATGGACAGAATATTAATGATAATGGAAAAATTTTAGCCCCTGGGGGGTTGTCTGCCCCGACCCCGGGGCTATATACATGTATATTTCCATAATAATGAAACATCTTCTCCCCTGGAACTGCTTGGCCAATCAGCGCGAAACTTCAGTTGGAGCATCCTTGTGAAGGGGGAAAGAAAGTTTATATAAATGGTCCAGGTCACATGACCAAGATGGCCGCCATGGCTATAAATAGAAAAAACCTTTAAAAATCTTCTTCTCCAGAACCAGTAGGCCGATTTCCAGGAAACTTGGTATGTAGCATTGGGGATGTAGGCCCATCAAAATTTATATAAATCATGACCCTGGGATGACCTTGACCTATTTTACGGCAAGGTCAACATAGGTCGCCAATGTTTTTGAATGGGAAAAAATGGTAAAATGCTATTTAATGGGTAAAACTTACTGGGAATAGGCAAATGGACAGAATATTAATGTTAATGGAAAATTTAAGCCCCTGGGGGGGTTGTCTGCCCCTGCCCCGGGGCTATATACATGTATATTTCTATAATAATGAAACATCTTCTCCCCTGAAACTGCTTGGCCAATCAGCGCCAAACTTCATTTGGAGCATCCTTGTGAAGGGGGAAAGAAAGTGTATATAAATGGTCCAGGTCACATGACCAAGATGGCCACCATGGCTTTAAATAGTAAAAACCTTTAAAAGTCTTCTTCTCCAGAACCAGAAGGCCAATGATTTTGAAACTTGGTGTGAAGCATCAGTGACTGGAGTTCTACAAAGTTTATATAAATCATGACCCTGGGATGACCTTGACCTATTTTACGGCAAGGTCAACATAGGTCGCACATGCATTTGAATGGGGAAATTTGTTCAAATGTCATTTGTAGGGAAAAACTTGCAGGATTCGGCAAATGGACTTAAGATTGATGATTCTGAAATAAATTGGACCCCAGGGGTGTGTCTGCCCCACCCCGGAGCAATATACATGTATATTACAGTGATATTCAAAGATCTTCTTCTCTGAAACCACTTGGCCAATCAAAGCCAAACTTTATGAGGAGCATTGTTAGGAAGTGGAAATGAAAGTATATATAAATGGTCATGGTCACATGACCAAGATGGCCGCCATGGCTATAAATAGCAAAAACTTTTAAAAATCTTCTTCTCCAGAACCAGAAGGCCTATGATTTTCAAACTTGGCATGAAACATCAAGGAATGGAGGTCTATAAAATTTGTATAAATCATGACCCTCGGATGACCTTGACCTTTTTTACTGCAAGGTCAACTTAGGTTGCTCATGCATTTGAATGGGGAAAATTGTTAATGTCATTTGAAGGGCAAATCTTGCAGTAAATTGGTAAATTGAGTGAATTTTTATGTTTTGAAAAAGACATTGACTCCAGGGGTTATTCTGACTCTGGCTTGGGGTTATATACAAGCAAATACCATTCTAGAGTCAAACAAATTTATATATATATATATATATATATATATATATATATATATATATATATATATATATATATATATATATATATATATATCAGGTCTCAGGTGAGCGCTTACAGGACCATTGGTCCTCTGGTTTAATGCCTTTTGGACAGATTCAAAAAGAGTCAAAATCTGGCATGTCTTTAACATATATTTTTATCACATACATGTTCGGAAAATAATTGTGCATTATGCCTAAGTAACACCTCAGCCTGATCATAATTTTTACGTTTTGGTCTTGATGGCTTTAATGGCACATTTTCTTTCTCTTACAAAACCAGAGGACCAATGGTCCTGTAAACGCTCACCTGAGACCTGAGATATATATATATATATATATATATATATATATATCTACCAATAAACTTGTTTGACTAGAATGGTAATATGCATGTATATAGATATAACCCAATGGCAGGGTCAGAATAACCCCTGGAGTCAATGTCTTTTTCAAATCATAAAAATTCAGTCCATTTGCCAATTGACTGCAAGTTTTGCCCTTCAAATGCCATTTTAACAATTTTCCACATTCAAATGCATAGGCAACCTAAGTTGACCTTGCCCTAAAATATGTCAAGGTCATCCCAGGGTCATGATTCATATAAATTTTGTAGATCTCCATTCCTTGATGCTTCATGCCAAGTTTCAAAATCATAGGCCTTCTGGTTCTAAAGAAGAAGATTTTTAAAGGTTTTTGTTATTTATAGCCATGGTGGCCATCTTGGTCATGTGACCTTGACTATTTATGTATACTTTCATTCTCCATTCCTAATTTGCTCCAAATAAAGTTTGGCTTTGATTGGCCAAGCTGTTTCCAGAAAAAAAGATGTTTGAATATTTTGGTCATATACATGTATATAGCCCTGGGGCAGGGGCAGACAACATTCAGGGACAAAAATATTTTCATAAACATAAATCTTCTATCCATTTGCTCATTTCTAGCAAGCTTTCTGACATAAAATGACATTTTCCTATTTTTTCCCATTCAAATGCATGGGCAACCTAATTTGACCTTGCCATAAAATAGGTCAAGGTCATCCCAGGGTCATGATTTATATAAAGTTTGTAGAGCTCCATTCCAAGATGCTTCATGCCAAGTTTCAAAATCATAGGCCTTCTGGTTCTGAAGAAGAAGATTTTTAAAGGTTTTTGCTATTTATAGCCATGGCAGCCATCTTGGTCATGTGACCATGACCGTTTATACAAACTTTCATTGCCCCTTCCTAACGATGCTCCATATAAAGTTTGGCTTTGATTGGCAGAGCGGTTTCAGAGGAGAAGAAGTTTGTACATTTTGGTCATATACACATATATGGCCCCGGGGCAGGGGCAGGCAACCCCCAGGGAACAAAGTTTTCTCATGAACATAAATATTCTGTCCATTTGCCCATTTCCTGCAAGTTTTGCCCTTCAAATCATATTTTAACAATTTTTCCCATTCAAATGCATGGGCGACCTATGTTGACCTTGCCGTAAAATAGGTCGTCATCCTAGTGTCATGATTTATACAAACTTTGTAGAGCTTGATTGCCTGATGCTTCATGCCAAGTTTCAAAATCATAGGTCTTCTGGTTCTGGAGAAGAAGACTTTTAAAGCTTTTTGCTATTTATAGCCATGGCGGCCATCTTGGTCATGTGACCTGGACTATTTATATAAACTTTCGTTCCCCCTTCCTAAGGATGCTCCACATGAAGTTTGGCTTTGATTGGCCAAGTGGTTTCAGAGGAGAAGATGTTTGAAAAGTGTGGACAACAACGACGACGACAACGACGGACGCCGGAGCATGGGTATACTATAAGCTCACCTGTGAGCCTTCGGCTCAGGTGAGCTAATAATATGTTCATAAACTGGGCAACTTGTCCTGTGATTTACCTGGGGCCAGTTGTTCAAAACTTTGTTAGCTTAACATCATCCTTAAGACCTCAGCTCGTTATGTAAATACCTCAACTCGTTAGGTAAATGCCAACTACAGAAGCAAATTCAATGTTATTTTTTGTTGATAAAATGTGAGAATCCTTTGCATTGCATTGCAAAGGATTCTCACATTTTTTCAACAAAATATAAGTGTGTTTGTAATATCGCCATTTGAAATTTTAATGAATCGTTTTTAATTTTGAACAACTGGGCCTTGAACAAACTATAAAAAAGTTTTTGTAAGACCAGAGGACCAATGGTCCTGTAAACGCTCACCTGAGACCTGAGATATATACAAGTACCAGCAAACTTGATAGACTACAATGGTACAATGCATGTAGCAGGGTCAGAATAACTCCTGGAGTAAATGTCTTTTTCAAATCATAAAATTCAGTCCATTTGCCAATTAACTGCAAGTTTTGTCCTTCAAATGACATTTTAACAATTTTCTCCATTCAAATGCATGGGCGATCTAAGTTGACCTTGCCGTGAAATAGGTCAAGGTCATCCCAGTGTCATGATTTATACAAATTTTGTAGACCTCCATTCCTTAATGCTTCATGCCAAGTTTCAAAATCATAGGCATTCTGGTTCTGAAGAAGATTTTTAAAAAGTTTTGCTATTTATAGCCATGGCGGCCATCTTGGTCATGTGACCTTGACCATTTATATAAACTTTCATGTCCTCCTCCTAAGGATACTCCACATAAAGTTTCGCTTTGATTGGCTAAGCAGTTTCTGAGAAAAAGCTGTTTGAATATTATGGTCATCTACATGTATATAGCTCCGGGGCAGGGGCAGACAACCCCTTGGCCTAAAATATTTTCATAAGCATAAATCTTCTGTCCGTTGCTCATTCCTAGCAAGTTTTCTGCCATTACATGACACTTTCCTATTTCTCCCATTCAAATGCATGGGCGACCTAAGTTGACCTTGCTGTAAAATAGGTCAAGGTCATCCCAGGGTCCTGATTTATATAAACTTTGTACAGCTCCATTCCCAGATGCTTCATACCAAGTTTCAAAATCATAGGCCTTTCTGGTTCTGAAGAAGAAGATTTTTAAACGTTTTTGCTATTTATAGCCATGGCGGCCATCTTGGTCATGTGACCTTGACCATTTATATAATCTTTCATTCCCTCTTCCTACCCTAAGGAAGCTCCACAAAAAGTTTGGCTTTGATTGGCCTAGCGGTTTCAGAGAAGAAGATGTTTCAATATTATGGTC
This sequence comes from Rugalucina vietnamica, assembly GCA_964017185.1. Lineage (NCBI taxonomy): Eukaryota > Metazoa > Mollusca > Bivalvia > Lucinida > Lucinidae > Rugalucina > Rugalucina vietnamica. The sequence goes on along the minus strand of OZ024877.1, from coordinate 970,866 downwards.
ATATACATGTATATAGCCCTGGGACAGGGGCAGACAACCCCCTGGGCCAAAAATATTTTCATAAACATAAATCCTCTGTCCACTTGCTGATTTCTAGAAAGTTTTCTGCCATTTAATTACATTTTCCTATTTTTTCCCATTCCAATGCATGGGAGACCTAAGTTGACCTTGCCGTAAAATAGGTCAAGGTCATCCCAGGGTCCTGATTTATATAAACATTGTAGAGCTCCATTCCCAGATGCTTCACACCAAGTTTTAAAATCAAAGGCCTTCTGGTTCTGAAGAAGAAGATTTTTAAACGTTTTTGCTATTTATAGCCATGGCGGCCATCTTGGTCATGTGACCTTGACCATTTATATAAACTTTCATTCCCCCTTCCCAAGGATGCTCCACATGAAGTTTGGCTTTGATTGGCCTAACAGTTTCAGAGAAGAAGATGTTTGAATATTATGGTCATATACATGTATATAGCCCCGGGGCAGGGGCAGACAACCCCCCAGGGGCTAAAATTTTCCATTACCATTAAATTTCTGTCCATTTGCCTATTCCCAGTAAGTCTTACCCATTAAATAGCATTTTGCCATTTTTTCCCATTCAAATGCATTGGCGACCTAAGTTGACCTTGCCGTAAAATAGGTCAAGGTCATCCCAGGGTCATGATTTATATAAACTATGATGGGCCTGCGTCCCCAATGCTACATACCAAGTTTCGTGGAAATCGGCCCACTGGTTCTGGAGAAGAAGATTTTTTAAGGTTTTTGCTATTTATAGCCATGGCGGCCACCTTGGTCATGTGACCTGGACCATTTATATAAACTTTCTTTCCCCCTTCCTAAGGATGCTCCACATGAAGTTTGGCTGTGATTGGCCAAGCGGTTTCAGAGGAGAAGATCTTTGAAATTGTGAACGACGGACGACGACGGACGCCGACGGACGACGGACGACGGACGCCGGAGCATGGGTATACTATAAGCTCACCTGTGAGCCTTCGGCTCAGGTGAGCTAAAAAGGCGTTTTGTAATAGTGCTCTATCTGTTCATTTGGTGTAAACCGCAATATCACTAGACTATCTTACTCCGCCACAGAGTTTCTGTCCTATATAACATGGCTGTGAATGCATGGTCACTTGTATTTCTGCATTAATCACATATGAGCCGCATCCTGAGAAAACCGAATTTTTGCCTAAGCGAAAACAAAGGCACAGATCGGCTTTGCAGCTGATCAGCGCATCTGTTTTCGCTACACGGACAGTATGATTCCTCCTCTACTTATTTCCGAAATTTCAAGCTTCTAGCCATCTTCTGAAGCTGCACAGACCGGTTTGTGTGAGACCAGGCCTCGAGGTTATAAAACTTTTTTCAAGCTCAGCTCAGCTGAGCATGAAATTTCAACTACTCATAAATGTTGAACTAATCAAAATTAGAGGAAAATTCAGGTTCAATACTCAACAACTAATTTATCCTGCTCATAAATGTTAAAATGCCAATAATTGTCGGCATTTTAACATTTATGAGCAGGATAAATTTTAGACTCACTTGAGCTGAGCATGAAAAAAGTTTTATAACCTCAGGGCCTGATCGGAAACCCCGAAGCCCGGTTTTCTCGCGTTGCGGCTCATATAATGCTATTTTCCAGTTTTCCCAAGTCTTTGCTTTGAACAAAGGTACAGGTTTAGTGCCCACTCAGAACTTGGAGCACAGGGGCTGGGCATTGTCTAGTGTCTTAGGCACTGGTAATCTTGAAACTAGTGCACGCAATGCTACCTTCCAGCTTTCTCCAATCTTTTTGCTTTGAACCTAGATACAGGTTTAGTGTCCGACTGTGTACTTGCACCCTGGGGCTGGGGATTGTCTAATGTCTGGGGCTGGGGAGAAATAGTTGGCAGGGACTTCTCTACAACTGTACCAGAGAATGCTGTTTGATGATGTGCTCTATCTTCATTCTGGAAAAAGAATGGAGAGATGTTTTGAACTACACCCAAGTGGCACATGCAAATGCTATTAATCTTGACAATAATTACAAAATAAGTTCTGGAAAAAAAAATGGAAATTGAAGCAAAGTATCACAAACCACATTGAACAGAGCAAAGAATTTATATTGTAATGCCACTAGGGAAGTATTGTAGAGTCAACATACCATTACTAGCTGTTCAATGTTTTTATCCATTAAATATAAAACACAACCAGAGGACCAATGGTCCTGTAAACACTCACCTGAGACCTGAGATATATACATGTACCAATAAACTTGTTAGACTAGAATGGTACAATGCATGTATATAACCCTAGGGCAGGGTCAAAATAACTCCTGGAGTCAACGTCTTTTTCAAATCATAAAAATTCAGTCCATTTGCCAATTAACTGCAAGTTTTGTCCTTCAAATGACATTTTAACAATTTCCTCCATTCAAATGCATGGGCGATCTAAGTTGACCTTGCCGTGAAAAAGGTCAAGGTCATCCCAGTGTCATGATTTATATAAAGTTTGTAGACCTCCATTCCCTAATGCTTCATGCCAAGTTTCAAAATCATAGGCCTTCTGGTTCTGAAGAAGAAGATTTTTATTTTTTTTTTTGCTATTTATAGCCATGGCGGCCATCTTGGTCATGTGACCTTGACCATTTATATAAACTTTCATTTCCTCTTCCTAAGGATGCTCCACATAAAGTTTGGCTTTGATTGGCTAAGCAGTTTCTGAGAAAAAGCTGTTTGAATATTATGGTCATCTATATGTATATAGCTCCGGGGCAGGGGCAGACAACCCCTGGGCCTAAAATATTTTCATAAGCATAAATCTTCTGTCCATTTGCTCATTCCTAGCAAGTTTTCTGCCATTACATGACATTTTCCTATTTTTTCCCATTCAAATGCATGGGCCACCTAAGTTGACCTTGCTGTAAAATAGGTCAAGGTCATCCCAGGGTCATGATTTATATAAATTTTGTAGAGCTCCATACCCAGATGCTTCATACCAAGTTTCAAAATCATAGGCCTTCTGGTTCTGAAGAAGAAGATTTTTAAACGTTTTTGATATTTATAGCCATGGCGGCCACCTTGGTCATGTGACCTTGACCATTTATATAAAGTTTCCTTCCCTCTTCCTAAGGATGCTCCTCAAAAAGTTTGGCTTTGATTGGCCTAGCGGTTTCAGAGAAGAATATGTTTCAATATTATGGTCATATACATGTATATAGCCCTGGGGCAAAGGCAGACAACCCCCTGGGCCCAAAATATTTTCTTAAACATAAATTTTCTGTCCATTTGCTCATTTCTAGCAAGTTTTCTGCCATTTAATTACATTTTCCTATTTTTCCCATTCGAATGCATGCGAGACCTAAGTTGATGGCGGCCATCTTGGTCATGTGACCTTGACCATTTATATAAACTTTCATTCCCCCTTCCCAAGGATGCTCCACATGAAGTTTGGCTTTGATTGGCCTAGGGGTTTCAGAGAAGATGTTTGAATATCATGGTCATATACATATATATAGCCCCGGGGCAGGGGCAGACAATCCCCAAGGGGCTAAAATTTTTCATTAACATTAATCTTCTGTCCATTTGCCTATTCCCAGTAAGTTTTACCCATTAACTAGCATTTTACCATTTTTTCCCATTCAAATGCATTGGCGACCTTAGTTGACCTTGCCGTAAAATAGGTCAAGGTCATCCTAGGGTCATGATTTATATAAACTATGATGGGCCCGCGTCCCCGATGCTACATACCAAGTTTCATGGAAATCGGCCCACTGGTTCTGGAGAAGAAGATTTTTAAAGGTTTTTGCTATTTATAGCCATGGTGGCCATCTTGGTCATGTGACCTAGACCATTTATATAAACTTTCGTTCCCCCTTCCTAAGGATGCCCCACATGAAGTTTGGCTTTGATTGGCCAAGCGGTTTCAGAGGAGAAGATCTTTGAAATTGTGGACGACGGACGGACGGACGGACGGACGGACGACGGACGATGGGTATACTATAAGCTCACCTGTGAGCCTTCGGCTCAGGTGAGCTAAAAAAGTCTGAGGTTTGTGATCAGGCCTGAGTAGATGATTAGATGCTTGCAATTTTGGATTTAAGAAGTGGAAGGTTTACCTATCCTTTTTATCTGTATATCAACGTTTTCAAGTATTTATTCATTTTTCTGTTGGGCCCCCGCCCATTGGGGCTGTGAGAAAAAGATGGGCTGCTTGTGACTCCAGACCAAGCTTATAAACTACAGACTATCTGTTTACTGATTAATCACTCAGATGGTCTGAGCCTGCCCTGGAAAACTGGTTCAAGCCAAAAAATAAAACAAAGTAGGAAACTTTAAACAGCTGACCTGTTTCATAGCTGATTCACCAACTGCCTGTTTGTCCCTTCCCTCTGACTTAACTGTCACTTTTCTATCACTAGACTGTCTCACTCTACTATCAGTTTCAAAAGCCACTTTTCTTTCACTCTTGTTTTTCTGTCTGTGTTTCTTATGTTCTGTCTTTCCCTTCAGTATTGACCGAGGACCAAAGCAGGGTGAGAACCTACTGTAAATGTCTGATGGACTTTCTAGAGAGTCTGAGTCTGCTGATGATTTTACTTGCCTTGATGGTGGCTGTAGAGGTGAAAACACAATAAAAATTTTAAGTAAAATAATTATGAAAATTAGGGTGGTCGGTGGGAATATGGGCCCCCGCCCATTGGGGCCTAGGAGAAATATGTGGGTTGGGATTTAAGTTCGTAGACTTTCTTTGTAAAAGATCAGATGTCTGTCACACAGAAATGGAAATGCTATAATCTGAAAATTTACCTTTCGTATAAGGTATGTAAAGCACTGTTCTACTCAAAATGGTGTTCGCACAACAATGACTTAAACACAATGACCTTTCATCACCCAGGGCACGTCCTGGTAATTCTGACGTCAATTATAATTTACTATGTCCAATTTCAATAAGTGTCAGTATTAAAATGCCTTGTTTGGAGCCAAACAACAAGCCATACATTTACTTATTTGCAAGATTTCCTTCAAGGATTTCTAAATTATTATTATAGTTCTTATACATAAATTTCTATGCGTATCATGCAGATCAGTGTTTTAAATCAAGCATGTTGGCCGAAGCATTTGAAGACTACTTGCAGACAAGTGCATTTCTCATTGTTAAAATTCAAGTACGTGCATCTGAAATCGCACATACTATTTAAATACCACATCACGGTCTGTTCCACAACTCCACAACACATCCCTATTATTTTGAATGTTTCTGTGGGTATTTTGGCTAATCAAACATAAGAGTGTATCAATGCTGTTGTTTCGATGTTCCCTGTTAATGCATTTTTTTCTTTTCCAAGCAGCGCGACTGGCCATACGTTTTCTCCAATAACAAACCAAGTCGTCGACATAATGCTTAAAATTCTCAACTGAGATAACAACATGATACTACAACGCCCTAAACTGATTTAGCTCAAGTTTTGCTTTACAATATGATAATTAATGGTGTGTTCTCCAACGCAACATAACTTCAGAATTGTTAAAAATTTGACGTGCCCCGGGTAGCGAAACCAAGGTTGCTATGGAGACCAATTTATGAGTACTGCGCTAGGTGTCTTGAAAAATATTGTAGCGCGAAACAAAGACTTTGTTTCTTTATAATAATTAGGGATGTCAACGAATGCAAAAATTGGTATTCGAATATTCGCATAGGATATTCGAATATATTCGAATATTCGAATGATATACACATCTATGCCCAATAGACCCATTACGATGACTTACTTGGTGGTACATGTATTGAAAATATGAGGTACATGTATATGCATGGTATCGTATCTGGGCTATACCAATGGCGCCGTGTAAGAAAATCAACAAATTTTGCACAGAAAACTAGACAATCTGGAGTTGTTTAATAATGAGAAATCTCTGGGGTTCTGTCTGAGAAAGCAACGACACACCATTATTGTCAAGCCAAGAATAAGTTCTGCATGCATGTCATTGATATCCGCCACCAAGAATGCTTAGGATCTATTGTAATCGTGTAGCCTACATGTACTTTGTGAAAGGTCTGTTGTGACTGTGTTGTTTCTAAAGGATTGAGTTGTCAATCTATCCAGCCATCTTAAGTTTTCACATGACACAGCTCAAATTGTAGGACTTTCACACCTTAAAAACATGTATTGAAAGCAAGCAATGCTTTCTTCTCAACTTGAATCAACAAAGTGTCACTTGAATCAACAAAGTGTCAAACTGTTAATTGAGCAATCTCAATTTGCAAGTGTGTCAAAATGTTGACCATCTTGAATTACTCAACAGACAAGCAGGATTACTGCTCATATTATTTTGCTACCTTTGGCCTTAAATTTGAGTCCTCCTTTAAACTAATACATGACAATATTACAGGTTAGAAAATTGTGCTAATATTCGAATCCAGAAATCGCATTCGAATATTCGTATGAAATGCGGATATTCGAACATTCGAATATTCGTTGACATCCCTAATAATAATGCATCAAATATTGGATAAATGCTGTAATATTCAATCAGTAGCCAAAAGATTACGAACTTAAATCCCAACCCTCGTAGATGGACTGCTTGTGTCTCCAAGCAAGTCTTCTTAATTAATTACTGACCGACCACCTGATTACTGGTTAACCGCTCAAGACTGCGCCTACCCAGGAAAAGCGGTAGTGTTTCCCCCAGCCCTAAAAAAGGGCATGGTAAGGTTGCTAAAAAAAGGGCACTTTTAGCGCGTGACAGCACGTCAAAAGGGCACTTTCAGCTTGCGACAAGACAAGCAAAAGGGCACCTTTTTAAGTGATATATGGCATGCTGGGAGGGCACAGTCATTAGATTTAACACTGTTGTTATATTACTCTGTAATTTGCTTTTCAGCTTTTGTTCTTTCCTCAATTTCCTTATTTCAGGATTCTCTTTAACCAGAGGAAATTTAGAAAATTTCTTTTCCCTCACATTACTTTAATACAAATACTGACTTAACTATGCTTGTCAAAATAAGAGATAACCTCAAGCTTTAATTCATCATAAGAATCTGCTTCTAGCTTTCATTTATCAAGTTTTCTATATACGACAATTTGTAAACATGCACAATTATATATCATTTATATACAAGTTTTAGTTTTTTGCTTCTCCTGAAAAATTTATTTTTTGCAGTTACGAGGTTTTGTCAACGAGCCAACGATATTGCTTTTTTCTTATATTACATTTTTTTTTTTTTTTTTTTTCCAAAGTACATGCAATTTATAGAAGACTATACTGGTACCTCTGAATGATGGAAGTGTATAATTTTTCCTTTTCCAAGAATCTCCTCCTCCTCCTCCTCCTCCTCCTCCTCATCATCATCATCATCATCATCATCATCATCATCATCATCATCAGAGTCTAACTGTACACTGGATGACGTTTTCGGCTTTCTGCTGTTCCCCGAGACCTTTGACGGTTCTGGTTCCATAGCTTTATTTGACCATGGCAAATTCAGTGGCGTAGCTGATTCTGATTCAGCAGTTCTGTTAAAATACACAATTCAGAACAATGAATGACATAAGCAACTGATACCAATATTAGTCAAATAGGACCATCTCATTACTGTTTTTGACTAATGTTTCTAAGTTATGATTTCAAACCAGAGGACCATTGGTCCTGAGAACGCTCACCTGAAGCCTGATCTTGGAGTATTAAGTCATCATGAAATGACCTTGACCTTGAATACTTACACACCTTCACAAGTTGTCTGCATCTGCAAAGTTTCAGGTCTCAGGCTGCAATAGTTTCCAAACCCAGTGATTTCTGAGAAAACCATAATTTTAATTTTGATAAATGACCTTGGGTCAAGGTCAACAAATGACCTTGGCCTTCATTAATTACTTACCTTCATTGACTCCATTAGTTATCTGCATCTAGCAACTTTCAGGTCTCAGGCTGCAACAGTTTCCAAATATCCATAGTTTTCGCCTTTTCCCATGTAAAAGCCTATATTTCCAAAATTGACCTTGCCGTAAAATACGTCAAGGTCATCCTAGGGTCATCATTTCAACAAACTATGATGGGCTGGAGTCCCAAATGCTACATACCAAGTTTCGCGTAAATCGGCCAGCCGGTTCTGGAGAAGATTTTTGAGTGGTTTTTATCATTGTTGGGCATGGCGGCCATCTTGGTCATGTGACCCAAATTTCGCGATCACACTTTCGTTCCCCCTACCCATGGACGCTCCACATAAAATTTCACTTTGATTGGCCAAGCAGTTTCAGAGAAGAAGATCTTTGAAAAGTGTGTATGGACGACAGACTGGCCAAGGTCAAGAGATGACCTTGACCTAAATTAATCGCATACCTTCATCTAATCCATTAGTTGTTTGCAGGAATCAGGCTGCAACAGTTTTCAAAAAATCCATAGTTTTCACTTTTTCCCATGTAAAAGCCTATGTTTCCAAAATTGCAATTGCCGTACAATAGGTCAAGGTATTCCTAGGGTCATCATTTGATCAAACTATGATGGGCTGGAGTCCCAAATGCTACATACCAAGTTTCATGAAAATCGGCCTGCCGGTTCTGGAGAAGAAGATTTTTGAGTGGTTTTTACCATATATGGGCATGGCGGCCATCTTGGTCATGTGACCTGGATTTCGCGATCAAACTTTCGTCTCCCCTACCCATGGATGCTCCATATAAAATTTCACTTTGATTGGCCAAGCAGTTTCAGAGAAGAAGATCTTTGAAAAGTGTGTATGGACGACAGACAGGCCAAGGTCAAAAGATGACCTTGACCTAAATTAATCACATACCTTCATCTACTCCATTGGTTGTTTGCATCTACCACTTTTCAGGCCTCAGGCTGCAATAGTTTTCAAAAAATCCATAGTTTTCACTTTTTCCCATGTAAAAGCCTATGTTTCCAAAATTGACATTGCCGTAAAACAGGTCAAGGTCATCCTAGGGTCATCATTTGATCAAACTATATGGGCTGTAGTCCAATATGCTACATACCAAGTTTCGTGAAAATCAACCTTCTGGTTCTGGAGAAGAAGATTTTTGAGTGGTTTTTACCATATATGGGCGTGGTGGCCATCTTGGTCATGTGACCTGGATTTCGCAATCAAATTTTCGTCACCCTATATATTATTGGGGATTCCCTGGAACAGATTGAAGATACCCTTCAGACTGCATTGAACAATCTACATGTTTGGTGTAAAAGTAATGGTATGGTTCTTAATTCCGCAAAAACCAAGGTTATGCTAGTGACTACAAATCAAAGGCGAAAAAGACTGGATCATGATAGCTTAGATCTTAAATTTAACAATGATGATCTTAATGTGATATCTAACGACAAAATTTTAGGTGTATTTGTTGACCACAATCTGACATGGTCAGAACACATAAAACATTTAACAAAAAAAATTGCTTCAAGCACATGGCTTTTATCTAAAATTAAAAGATTCTTATCTAGAGAACACAGAGTTCAGTTCTATAAATCCTATATGCAACCGCATGTAGACTTCTGCAATATTGTTTGGGGAAGCTCTTCTGAGTCCAATAAATCAAGAATACTCAAACTACAGAAAAGAGTTTGTAGGGTTATCTTAGATTATAATGTAGATGATTGTGATGAAGCTATGAAGTCTTTAAAGATTATGTCAATATATGATCGACTCTATCTACGCAAAGCAAAATTTATGTTTAAAGTTTACAATAATGAGGCTCCTAGGTATATTTCTGAAAACTTCACTTTAAGAGACAATATAAATACAAGTATTAATTTGAGATCAACTTCCAGTGGGTGTTTTATACCACCTAAGCCTAGGACAGAATTTTTTAAGCATAGCATGAGGTACTCCGGATGTCTAATTTGGAACAGTCTTCCAGATGAGGTAAAAAGTGCTCAGACTATTGCCACCTTTCATAACAGATGTTTACAATGGCTGATTGAGTGATGTGTACCTATCTATTATCTTACAAATATAATTTGCATGCAGATACACATATTTTATTCTAGTATAAATAGTTGAGTTGCAAATACATATTTATTCTACCCTAAGCATATGCTTTGTACATCCTAACTTGTCAATACTTTAAGTATAAATAATTGCAAATATTGTACTGCCTATTCCATACTAAGGAAATGATCTGTACATTTTGCCTTTTCTGCATTTTGTTTCATTTATCATGTATATTCATAACAGTATAAACCATTGTGTTTTCACCTTAACATCATAAATGGAATACAACATTTTCTGTTTTTGTAATTGTCTGTGTTTGTGTATTATTATGTGATATGTATATACTGAGGGCCTCATGGAAGATTAGCTTATTACATGTATTTATGTATGTGCTAAATGATGTTACCCTCTATAAATAAAGTCTTTACTTACTTACTTACTTACCCCTACCCATGGATGCTCCACATAAAATTTCACTTTGATTGATCAAGCGGTTTCAGAGGAGAAGATCTTTGAAAAAGTGTGTATGGACGACAGACTGGCCAAGGTCAAGAGATGACCTTGACCTAAATTAATCACATACCTTCATCTACTCCATTATTTGTTTGCATCTACCACTTTTCAGGCCTCTGGCTGCAATAATTTTCAAAAAATCCATAGTTTTCACTTTTTCCCATGTAAAAGCATATGTTTCCAAATTTGACCTTGCCGTAAAATAGGTCAAGGTCATCCAAGGGTCATCATTTTATCAAACTATGATGGGCTGAAGTCCCCGATGCTACATACCAAGTTTCGTGGAAATCAGCCCACCAGTTCTGGAGAAGATTTTTTAAGGGTTTTTACCATATGTGGGCGTGGCGGCCATCTTGGTCATGTGACCTGGATTTCGCGATCAAACTTGAAATGCCACTACCCAAGGAGGCTCCACATAAAATTTCAACTAGATCGGGCAAGCGGTTTCAGAGAAGAAGATCTTTGAAATTGTGGACGACGGACGGACGCCGGATCATGGCCATCCTATAAGCTCACCTTGTGAGCCTTCGGCTCAGGTGAGCTAAAAATGCCAGCTCAATTGCAAGATGCTTTATTATTTCAAATATTATGTTTAGTTATAAAAACATTATCTATCCACATCTTTGCAAACTTTTGCATACAAGAAAGTAGAAGAAACTGACAAAAATTTGACTGCATACAGACACAAATATTTTTGTTTTAAAAGTTGACATGATTTTACAGACTGGTACCCTATTTTGTGTATTTCTCTTCCTTCCAGTTCTATCTGTTCTAACTGGTCCAGTCTGGCCCATAATTCCTCATCAGACACTGTAGATTGTGTACTTCCTGTTCTAGACTGCTGCTGTTGTTTTTGTTCCTTCTTCAAATGTTGTTTGTGTCGCTGTACATTTTTCTTGTGTGTCTCTGAAACAATTATATATTGACACTATTATAAGATTTTTAAATTTTCCATTCTTGAATTCACAGGAATAAGTAACTTCATTATTAGCAAGAATGTTGAGATCAGGAGGCAATGAAGTTGCAAATGTTAACCAAGACTGACTTCTTGAACTTACAGACACTTCTGAACTTACAGAACTTTTAAAAATCTAAACAGATATGCAATAATTGTTTCTATTTACCTTTCCATTTTCTCTCCTTTTCCTCATCATATTCCTCCTTTATATCCATGATGCCAGCCCCACCCTGAAATAGTTCCCATGGATACATACATCCTACTCTTTTCAAAACATTGTTTGAAAATAAAATTGAAATTGGCATTTGTGTGGAAATGATTTATCATTTACGGTATACAGAACCTAATGAATTTTTATCAAAAATCAAATTCAGATATGATGCTTTCTGATAGTCAAAAACATGGATATATAGGTTAAAAAAATTGTAGGAAAAGTGACAGGTCCAAAATACTGAATCCTCCATGAAGAGATCATTTTTCTGGGTAGATTGTGAGAGATTTCCTCATTTTGTTGCCAAAAATATCACTGAAATTGGCTGATAGGAAAATTTCACCAATTTCGGTTGAAAAAGCGATTTTCTCTGATTATATTTTGGGGTCAGAATAAGCCCTGTCCATGCATTCTAATTTTACAGAATCTCCAAACAAGTTGACTATTCATCAGGAAAACATGTCCGTGCAATGTATACCCCCTTGAACCCCAGTTTTATATAGCAGAACTGGGGTACGCAGGGGTATACCTATTTTTCTTAATTTTGCTCCAAAACATAGAATTGTGGGTACTCATTAGAACCGCCTTGGTGAGGTGGTTCTAACATGTACCCACAATCTATGTTTTGAGCAAAAATAAGAAAAATATCAAAAGAATTCACTAAAATTTTCAATTTTTACAACTTCAGAAAAATCAATATATTACATGGGCGTGTTTTCTTAATGACTGTTATCACATACCTGTACCATACTGTGTAGTTCTGATGTAAACTCTCTCCGGGGTTCTAACAATTTCCTCTGTTTGTACAGGTCCTCCAGTTGACCCTCTACAGCTGAAAATCATAAAGTAAGGCTTATTAAGAGATACTCATTATAGTCTGTAATGTTTTAAAATTCATTACGAAAACATGCCCATGCAATATACAGAGATTTTTTGAGCTCTAAAAACTGAAAATTTTTAGCTGAAAATTTTTGATTGAAAATTTTTGATATTTTTCTTATTTTTGCTCAAAACATAGATTGTGGGTACAAATTATATCTAACGAGTACCCACAATCTATGTTTTGCAGCAAAAATAAGAACCAGAGGACCAATGGTCCTGTAAACGCTCACCTGAGATCTGTTGTACGTATATACCAATAAACATGTTTGCATATTATGAAAAAAAGCCCCAGTAAAGGGGCAGATGATTCCCTGGTGTCCATTATTTTTCTTCATAATAATCAATATCCTGTCCATTTGCCAATTTCCTGCAAGTCTTTCCCTTCAACCGACAAATAAGAGTTATCCCCATTCAAAGGCATAGGCAACCTATGTTGACCTTGTCGTAAAATAGGTCAAGGTCATCACAGGGTCATGATTTATATATACATTGTAGTACTTAAGCCATTGATGTTTCATGCCAAGTTTTGTTGAAATCGGTCCACCGGTTCCAGAGAAGAAGATTTTGGAAGGGTTTTTACCATATATGGGCATGGCGGCCATCTTGGTCATGTGACCTGGATCATTTATATATACATTGGTTCCCTCATTCTATAAATGCTTCACATAAAATTTGGCTTTGATTGGCCAAGTGGTTTCAGAGAAGAAGATGTTTGAATATTTTGGTAATATACATGTATATTGCCCCAGGGTGGGGGCATATGAGCCCCTTGTGTCCATTTTTTTTTTCCAGAATCATTAATATTCAGTCAAACTACCCATTCCTGCAAGATTTTCACCTCAAATTACTTTTTAAAAGTTTTCCCCATTCAAATGCATAGGCGACCTATGTTGACCTTGCCATAAAAAAGGCCAAGGTCATCACAGGGTCATGATTTATATACACATTGTAGTACTTGAGCCATCAATGCTCCATGCCAAGTTTCTTTGAAATCAGTGTACCGGTTCCGGAGAAGAAGATTTTGGAAGGGTTTTTACCATATATGGGCATGGCGGCCATCTTGGTTATGTGACCTTGATTATTTATATATACATTGGTAACCCCTTCCTATTGTTGCTTCACATAAAATTTGGCTTTAATTGGCCAAGCGGTTTCAGAGGAGATGATGTTTGAATATTATGATAATATACATGTATATTGCCCCGGGGTGGGGGCATATGAGCCCCTGGGGTGCAAATTTTTTCAGAATCATTAATATTCAGTCCTACTGCCCATTTCCCTCAAGACTTTTACTAAAATGACATTTTAAAAGTTTTCCCCATTCAAATGCATTGACGACCTATGTTGACCTTGCTGTAAAATAGGTCAAGGTCATCACAGGGCCATGATTTATATATACATTGAAGTGCTTGAGCCATCGATGCTTCATGCCAAGTTTCGTTGAAATCGGTCCACCGGTTCTGGAGAAGAAGATTTTTGAAGGGTTTTTACCATATATGGGCATGGCGGCCATCTTGGTCATGTGACCTGGATTTCTTATATACACATTGGTTCCCCCTTCCTATAGATGCTTCATATAAAATTTGGCTTTGATTGGCCAAGTGGTTTCAGAGGAGAAGATCTTTGAAATTGTGGACGGACGACGGACGACGGACGGACGGCGGACGGACGCCGGATCATGGCCATCCTATAAGCTCACCTTGTGAGCCTAACGGCTCAGGTGAGCTAAAAATAGGTATACCCCTGCATACCCCAGTTTTGCTATATAAAAGTGGGGTTTAAGGGGGTATACATTACACGGACATGTTTTCAAATTTTTGCTTTGACATCTTGGATAAAGAAGCAAGAGATCTGAAGGCCAATCTGCAGCTGCATTATTCAGAAATGCAAAACAAGTTCCAATCCCCATATGCTGTTACATTACGAAAACTTGCCAATATGATATATAGTTTTTTTCTTAAGTTGTAAAAATTGAAAATTTTCAGCAGAAATTTTATGATATTGTTCTTACTTTTGCTCAAAACATAGATTGTGGCCTGTGGGTACACGTTAGAGTACCAACAATCTCTGTTTTGGAGCAAAAATAAGAAAATATAGGTATACCCTTGCATACCCCCGTTTTTCCATATAAAAGTGGGGTTTAAGGGGGTATATATTCCACCTCCATATGCTGTATAATGTTTATATCATTTTACTATATGTACAGCCAGAAGAGGCAGGATACCAGTGGTAATTGCTCATTCCTTTTACCATTAATAAAAAACTGCTCGCCTTGAATCAACTGAAGAATGCATAATGAAAAAAAAATTATTTATGACCAAATCTTCACAAACTGATTATTTTGCAATTAAATGTATGACTATTGTTAGTAATCACACTATAACAGAGTTTTAGATTTAAGATGGTCTGTTTCCATCGACCCCATAGATAGCATTATAATGTGGGTGACCTGTACTTACTCATCATTCTCCTGGAGACAATATCAGCAGCCTGCTTAGCTGATCTCTCCACAAACCAGTTATCTCCCAGTAGTACCAATATCTCGTTGGTGTGGACGAGCTTACCCGGCATAAATGCCATCTTGCCAAATGGTACCTAAATGGAGTGAGGATAAAAGCATAAAGAAATGGCATATACAGAGACAAGATCAGCAGCCTGTTTTAGCAGATCTCTCCAGAAACCTACTCTCTCCTAGTAGCACCAATATCTCGTTGGTGTGGACCAGCTTAACATGAATGCCATCTTGCCAAATGGTACCTGAATAAAAATAACAAACCAAATTTAATGCAATATATAGGGACAATATCAGTACATGTACATGTAGCTGCCACAAACCAGTTATCTCCCAGTAGTATCAATATCTTGTTGGTGTGTACCAACTTGCCAGGCATAAATGCCATCTTGCCAAACTGAATATCAATAACAAACCAATGCAATATATAGAGACAAAAGCATAATGTAATGGAATATAGAGAGAAAATATCATCAGCTTGTTTTGCTGATATTACCGCAAACAGGTTATCCCCCAGCAGAACCAATACCTCATTGGTGTGGTCTAGCCTACCAGGCATGAATGCCATCTTGCCAAATGGTACCTAAATAACAGTAACAAATCTTAAGCCCCGTTTACACATTCACGATTTTCTCTACGATTCACCCCGATTTCTCATGGTCAGAAAAATCGGGATGGATCGGGATGAATCGTGGCGAAAAGTGGAAATATTCAGTATCTCTACGATTCTAGTAAGAATGTCCACGATATTAGTACGGTGTCTGTAAGGTATCGCTACGAATCAATGACGATTCATGATGGCAACGCTACGGTCAATGAAGATTAACCACGGTGGCACAACGAATGCTCACGGTGCTTGTACGGTTTGATACGGTATTAGTACGATTCACGGCGGTAGCCGTCATGGCCAATCGTAGAGCTCCGTAGCGAAACAGTGGATGATTCGTAGGACAACCGTACACAATTCGTGGTGAATCGTGAGAGTTGGTGGTGTCAAAGATTCCACGGTTTCGCTACGGAGCTCCACGATTGGCTATGATCTCTCACGAATAGCCGCGAATATAGCTACGGTGTCAGTACGAATAAGCACGATTCCACTACAATTACGCTACGAATTAGGCCACGCCCAATAACCACCAAGATTCGCCACCGATGTTTTAAACAGTTTAAAACTTCCGTAGCGCTACCATGGAGTTTCCCGAATCATCATCACCACGGTTCTACTACGAATCACCACGGTACACCACGGTACACGACGATTTTACAAATCGTGGCGAATCGTAGCGGCACCGCAGCCAAAAATTGTGAATGTGTAAACAGGCCTTAATGTATAATCCAAGATTTGTAAAACAGCTGAAAAGATAATAGCTTTTGGTTCAAACATTTCTCTAGATTTCTAATTCATGCTTGTCTGTACAAATGTTCCAACAAATTCTTTTTTTTTTAATTTAGTTTTACGTCCCTTTCAAGATTATTTCAGCTCATATGAGACGGGCCAATCAGCAGGTGGGGCAGAAATGGGAGAAACCCGAGAAAAAACACCTGACACACCTGCAAGCAGAACTTGGCCTGTCTCACATGTGTCCAGTGCAGGGCTGGAACCCACACCAAACACAGCGGTGAGATGATCAAGTGATTAAGAAACAGCGCTCTTAACCGCACGGCCACGGGGGCCGCCCAAACAAATTCTGACAATATAGCATTCTAGGTACCAGAATATTAACGTTCTGAAACAGTCCATTTGCAAAGTATATAGTTAAGACCAAAAATGAGAAAAGATGCTTCGTTATGAAGGTACAGGCATTTTGTGAGGAAAAGGGTTTGAGATCATTTTTAGGGGTATTCGGGTATGCTGAATCCAAAAACCAATGTTGGCAAGCTGAGAAATGGTTCCTTCACCATCTAATTTGCATATTTCCAAGATGGCCACCAAAATTAAGAAAAACATCAATTGCTGCAAATTGGTATATGTTTAGGACTCCAAACTGCTACAAAATAATAAAAATAACATTTTATAATGATAAGAAGGTCTTCAATGAATTAAAAAAAATCTCAAAAGTTAAATGGCTGAGGTGGGGGGTGCGGAGGGGGCAGGGGTGTGGACTTTTCTACTTGTACCTACAAAAAAGATCACATTTCCACTGTAACAAGTTCTAGACCACTGCACCTGGTCTCACTGTAAAGTATAGATATAGCCTTTAGATCCTTTGGTAAGTAATGCAAATAATTATCTAATTTGCATATTCATGAATTTTAATGAAAACATTAAAAATGGCTGAAAAATGGTTTTAAAGTCCATAAATAAACAAATTTCAGGCCGAAGCTATCATTATGACAACTTGTTATTGCACCAGTAATACCATCTATGACAAATATATTGATGTCATGGGTCAATATGAAACTCATCTCATTAGCATATTCATGAATATCAATTTAAATGTACAGACACCGCGAAGGTTCGATATTCCCTGTCCCCGCGCGATGCGGGGGAATAGCCGGGAAAGGATTAAAATTCACGTAAAATCCACGCAAAATTCATGCGAAATCCGCGCGAGTTTCTCGCAGCTCCCCTGCATCGGTAAAATCCGCGCGGGGAATTTCCACACATGAAGCGTGAAGCACGGGGAATTTCCTCGCATGAATTAAGCGTGTGACGTGTACTGTATTTAGGATCGGTCCTAGTGAGATACATGTCAACGGTAAAGTGCAATACAAATGACAAAGTATAGAGTATTTCATGGATGCGCCCCTCATCACTGTTTTCTTTGCCACTGCTAGATAAGACTGAATTTTCTTGCCTTGATGTTTCCAAAATAGACAAAGTGTTTCCACAGGTGCAAGTCCTTAATATTCTGGGATTCTTGCGAATACAACGCTACGTCTGACTGAACGACGCCAGGAAGGCTTTGTAAACATCGTAGTTTATCAGTGAAGGTCACTGACAATGTCGACGTCCGGTGGAAAATTAGGATATTTGTGGTGTTTTGAAAGAAAAAAACGTTGCTGCAGAATGAGAATAGTGAAGATGCATATCGTCGTATATACGGGCCTGAATAATGTTTTATTACGCGTCACCATAAAACGAATTTTCGGCCGCTATTATATCCGACGATCTGTGCTCCGTAGCATAGAATATGTAGACATGTAGAATATGATCGGACCTGCACTAGTCAGCACCACGAGTAGCGCGTGTATTGCTACATGCACATGCTTTTGCAATCCGCTTGCTACATGTATGTATTGCAACATCGGCTATTTTATTTAGACTTACTTCACGTGCTACTTTGTGTAAACTTGTTGCCACGCGAACTACAGTGAATGGCCAATAACATATTCTACTTACTACCCATATACATGTGCACGTGTACATTCTTATTCACTGAGTGCTGCTATTTTGCATGGAATATTGTATATGCTTTGAAGTTTCTCTTAAATCAAAGATCGCAGATTAAAGCTTGAAGTCCTTTGCTTGATGGTCAAATGAGAAATGAGCAAATTTAGTGTAACCCATATCTTTTCTACAACAAATTTGGCCATCTACTGTATGCTCTCAGATAGCAGAAATCCCCTTTAACAAAGTTCGTTTATAAAGACGTTGCATAACGGAAACTTGCCCATGTAATTTACAGATTTTTTCAGCTGTAAAAATTAGAAGAAAAAAAATCATTGGAAAATATTTTGCGATTTTCTTTTATATTTTTGTTCAAAACATAGATTGTGGGTCACGTTAGAACCGCCTCGGCGATGCGGTTCTATGCCGAGCCGGTTCTAACGAGTACCCACAACCTATGTTGTGGATCAAAAATAAGAAAACTAGGTATACCCCTGTACATCCCAGTTTTTGCTATATGTAAAAGTGGGGTTCAAAGGGGTATATACATTACACCGTTTTCGTGATGGTATACAATACACGGTTTTCGTGATGGTATACAATACACGGTTTTCGTAATGGTATACAAGACAGGATACTCCCGTCAGCATTCCACGATACATGTACAATTCTCGGCGGAACCGCCTCCGCCTCGGGGAGGCGGTTCTATGCCAAGGTGGTTCGCGGTTCTAATTCGAGGCGGTTCTAACGAGTACCCACAATCTATGTTTTGGAGCAAAAATAAGAAAAAATAGGTATACCCCTACATATGGAACATACCATACGCACTTGTACGATATTCTGAAATCCTGTCTATAGTGACTTGTTTAATGTTGAAATGTGTAGAAAAGTTCGCAATAATAACAACTGTTTACCATGCACTCTGTTTTATGTTGTAGCTTCTAACCAGGGTCATCTCTCCTATAGCCGCAGGTAGGTATGGGAACCATCAGCCACCTGGAACTACTGCTCACCAACAGAAACGAAGCAAGACACAAAAAGAAGATCGTGACCTGATGAAGACGTGATCTGCATCTGCACATACTGACGGACACTAAATTTAGCTATTGAAGGAGCGCTCTGACCTAACTTAAACTTGTGAACCACTGCAGCAGCTGAGTCCTAGTCCTTAGTCCTGTAAAACTAGTTTACGCCCGCCAGTAATTTACATTACTGATTGTTCCAAGGCGATACTTCAGTTTAGGTTCTAATTGTTTTACGTTTTGGTGTTGAATTTTTGTGTTGTTTGCACCTTTTGTACGTTTACTTATGAGCCGCCTCGTGGGAAAACCAACAATGTGGTTTCCGAACAGGTCTGACACAAACGGGCTTGTACAGCTACAGAAGCAGGCTAGAAGCTTGAAATTTTGGAGTTAAGTAGAGGACGAATTTTACTATCCGAGTAGCAAAAACAAAGGCGCTGATCCGCGAAGCTGATCTGTGCCTTTGTTTTCGCCTATGCAGATTGTTGGTTTTCCCACGGGGCAGCTCATATTTTAGTTAAGTTTGGGTAACATGCTCACTCAACTTAGCACGATATGTTTTCTTTTTATAAGTCTTAGGTTTTCCATCCTCTGGTTTTAGAGTGGGAATTTCTTTCTGATTGTGCCATTTCCTGATCATTGCCTACCATTACCATTATTTCGCAGATCTATTGCATGTACTTGTTTGATTGGGATGAACCATTTCGAAATGTTCTTTTTGGAGACATGTCGTACTAAAATTGTCAGAAATAAAAATTAAAACTGAGATCCTTTAAGAGCAGTGAACGCATTAATGAGAAAGATGATGGGCCATACCGCGGTTTCGACTATTAAATCCTGCTTTACGAAGACGATGACAAAATGTTTGAACGTATATATGACGACAACACCCGCCTGGTGCGCCTGTTTGGAATTTTAACATCAATTTTAAACCATGTGTTGGCCACACACTGTTTGTTTGTATTTAAATTTGCGACCCCGGTGGCCGAGCGGTTAGGAGCGCTGTTTCTTAATCTCTCGATCATCTCACCGCTGGGTTCGAGCCTCGCACTGGCCACATGTGAGACAAGACAAGTTCTGCTTGTGGGTGTGCCAGGTGTTTTTCTCGGGGTCCTCCCGTTTGCGCCAACCTACTGATCGGCCCGTCTCATACGAGCTGAAATAATCTTGAAAGGGACGTAAAACTGAATTCTATATTATTAAAAAAAATCTTTATTTGAACCGCGACGCGAGAAAACCGGGATTTCCAACCAGGTCCGACACAAACCGGTCTGTGAAGTCACTGAGGATGCTTCAAAGATTGATATTCCGGATGTAAGAAGAAGAATTGTACTATCCGTTTAGCGAAAACAAAGACGCTGATCAGCTGTGCACTGTGCTGATTACTGCACAGCTGATCTGCGCCTTTGTTTTCGCATGGGCAAAAATCGTGAGTTTCTCATGACGCGGCTCATTTCTAAAGCCACATTTATTTAAACGCCACCATGCTAATAAAAGGGTAATGGGCAACCAATAGTGATTGCTCCGAATGCTACAACTTCTGTTTATTCTGCCTGCCTCTCTGTTGCGCTCGTTGTCTTTGGTTTTGATTGAGACTATCCGAATGGCTACCTTGTTGGGAAAGAGCTAGTCATCATGCTCTACCTGTGTCTTGCTGGGGAAATATGGTTTGTGATGTGTTATATTTTTCCTTTCCAGTCTAGTGTTTGATCCCTCTATTCTTACTTCCCAGATGCAAACATTGCGTGCAGATTTCACCTAAATCTTAGATGTCGTAATGATGGACGTTCTGTGTGTTTTTTTAAAGTGTTCGTCCGTTACAAAAGACAGCTATATTCTTTAGGTCGTTAAAATAGTTATCCAGGGACCAATTTCAGAGCCACCAATGTATCGTAGCGATGCTCGTGATGCTGTTTAGATCCTAAGCATGTAATCGGTTCTTAAGGTAAGATTAAACTCCTGAAATAATAAAAGGAAATCACTGCAATTATACTATGATACTTATTAGCAATTTTTAATTGATTTCCAAATTGCAAAGTGGTATGAAGATGAACTGAAACAAACGCTTTAACTCATTTAGGAGCCGCAGTGTCGAACGCTATCTTTTTCTGACGCAAATGCCCTAACGTAACTAAAAATGAAAACCTACATTTTTATAATGTGCTAACAGCAAAATTACAACACCAAGACATAAAACAATAAGAACCACCACAGATGCATCGCCTTGGAACGATCAGTAATATAAATTACGTTACAACCTTGATTGATGGGATAGCTGACGTCACGGGTCCCGATAGCGTAATGGTTAGAGCATCCGCTTCGGGAACGGGAGGTCGTGGGTTCGACCCCGGGCCGCATTATACCAAAGACGCTAAAAAATGGTACCAGTGGCTACCTTGCTTGGCGCTCAGCTTTCACACATGGCAAACACTAGCTTCTCGGGGTTAGACCGAGGTGCGCCGATAAGTCAACGGCGGAACACTATATACATACGAACATGGCACAAAGTAACGTCACGCTTATTCGCCCAGTGAAATGTTGCACAATATAACACATGTCTTTTGTCTTCGAGTATATACATGTACATGTGTGCGATATACGAAATACCTTGACTAATCAAGAAGGTATCTTGCATCATAATTTAAATCCACGCAAGATTGTGGAGACAGAATGTCACCTTGACGTCGCCGTCACATAAACTTTATATACATGAACTTGTGCATGCATTTGGGTCTATGATCTTGGTTATCCTTGATTGTACATAATTTGCAGTGAGTTTTTTTTTTTGTTGTTGCTGCTGCAGCTGCTGTGAGGGGAATTCTGAAAAAAAAATATACAAAAGCACAGACTTACGTTTGACTTTTGATGCCTCCATTGATCTTCAGTGATTGTACAATCTTGTGTAATTGATTTTCGTCCACGACTACGGTCAACAGCTTAACAGACTGTATTTTATACATATACATGAATATATGAAGCAATGTGTGGTGATAAAGATACGGTAGGATTGAGCGACCAGGAGCTGGGGCAATGAGAACCCATGTTGCGAAAAACACAAATCAGACAATTAGTTACTGATACTCAAAGGAGATATCGTAATACGAGATAGCAACTATCGTAATTTACGAGATAGCAACTATTTCCATAAAGGAGGTCAAGCATTTACATGAACTTAACTAAATATAGGAATACGCACACAAAAGACACAAACAGCACAAAAATAGCGACACCGAAACATAAAACAAGTAGACCCACAACTTGAACTTGAAATGGCGAGAAATAGAAAGCCAGGGCGGGAGGATCCGGTTACGAAATTCCAACCTTGTCCTCAGGTTCTAAAGTGGATGAAATATTTAGTCTATTCAGATCTCTACGATCTCGACGACATGCATGCTTTTATGACACTGGTTGTCGTCCTTATGACACCGGTTGTCGTCCTAGTTTCGATCGTCGTAGTTGAAGTCTACTGGATGTAGAATCACAGCATCCACAATCAGCCTGCCCAGTCGTTAGTAGCGGAAATGTCAGTCTGACGCATATGTTCTTATATGTACATGTACGTGACTCAATAGCTTGAAATACAAGTCAAATGCGGACACGAACTTGTAAGAGGTAAACACATCGGCAGGAATCGAAACGGGAAGTTCTGTCTTCCCGAGAAATATATGGAAGTAATAGGCCATGCATATCTTTTGAAAAAAGGTTATTTTGTTATGGCTATATGTCTCAGTCAAACGCTTTCAGTCAAGTCGGGACATAGCAACCGCTTTCTGCTGGACACTTCGATGCCCCATAGTCCTGAAAGAAAAAAAAAAAGATTTTTTTTCCAATAATTTATGACAATTTTGACAAAGTCAATTATCAACCTAGTCGACACATGGTAGTGGTTATGTTTGGCCGTCCATGCATATGTTGCTTGCTTGAAAAGTGCTTCGTTCATTGTGTTCGTTCATTCCAAGGACCACCGGGGTCCAAAATTCAGGTATGAACATACTTCTTTTTAATTGGATGCTAAACAACGGACAACTCGGTGAAATTTCAAGTTGTGTTTGACAACGGTGGCTCTACCATGCATGTATCTTTTACTATTTTTTTTTTTTCATTTGATTCAGTTTAGAAAAACCCCGATATCTTTAAGATATCATGTAATTTTCATCCCCCAAACAGTACACGAATGGTAATATTTCTACGGACGCACCTATCTACATCGCGCTTGGTCAGAGCATGCTTTCCTCATGCACAAAACGTGAACACGATTCAGTGATGATCAAAGTAAGCCACGCCGGCATAATTTTTGACCACTGACCATGCGCGATGTAGATAGTTCTGCACACTATGTGTTTATTTCTTAGTCTACATGTACATGTACTTCTTAACATCGATTTAGACCAGTTTTCGGAGAACAAACGATAACTTCTTAATCATTACAAACTGACTTACGGATTCTACATGTAAGTAGGCTTTGTAGAACATGGACAATGGTCAAGAAACGTTGGGGAAATATTGTACACTCACGTGGGTTCCAAAAGAGCTTGACACAACCTCTGCTCAGCGA
Organism: Rugalucina vietnamica; assembly: GCA_964017185.1. Lineage (NCBI taxonomy): Eukaryota > Metazoa > Mollusca > Bivalvia > Lucinida > Lucinidae > Rugalucina > Rugalucina vietnamica. The sequence goes on along the minus strand of OZ024877.1, from coordinate 946,968 downwards.
CTGTGGAAAAGCAAAAACATGCATGAAATTATATGTGTTTGTCCCAGTTTACAAAGGAGGTCGTAGTGACAAGATGAAAACGTTTGCATGCGTCTTCATTGAAGTCGTAATTTAACACAGCATGTACATGAGTGGGTACACAGCAAATTCCTCGCCTTTTAGCATTGTTTAGCGGAAGATGTGATGTTCACTGCATCAAAATATGGATCCGGCAAACATGATTTTTCCCTCATTAAAATTTGCGTAGCCCTCGGTTTTCGACACTCCCAGGTTGACCTTGCGAATGCTAATAAATGACAAAACCATTTTTGATCGCTATTATTGCATAATTCTGCACAAAACGAAATAAATAATGGTGAGCTATACTTTACAGTATTGTCACATTATCAAATGCGTAAAACCTTTCATTCTTATGCTCGTTCCGGGTGGACTTAAGTTAATCATTAGTAGCACGTGTTTTGCGTGGCGCCCGGTAACAGCACGTGTGCACGCAAATTGTCACATAATACACAGCTTTTTTAATATACGCCTATTAATATCGTATCAATAGATAGAGATTTCGAATCTTAACAATTTGACTTCCGACCGTACTCGTACATACAACAACAATTTACGTACGCACACCACTGGACATGTTATGATTTTCTAACAAACATGCACGTCGTCTATAACGTTTAACCGCGATGAGCATTGACCTATCACACACCACTGGACATGTTATGATTTTCCAACAAACATGTACGTCGTCTGTAACGTTTAACCGCAATGCTGACCTATCACAATCGATGTTACTCATGACTTCGATGTTCCGACGTTATGTCGCAGGATTATACATGTATCTTGACTATATTCCATAAGGACGACGTCACGACATGAACATTCAACTAATCTAAAGAACCAAACGACCAACGAGTTATGAGGGGACACATGGAAATACACTTACTTCAAGTTTTTTGAAACTATATTCAGAAGTTTATAGACCGTAAGTGTCACTTTGACTTTTCATGCAACACATCATTGTGTCAAAACATACTTCAAGTTCCATGTAATTTTCGTGCCATCCACGCGTGAACTTTTCCCGCCACACGTGAAATTTCCCCGCCACGCGCAAGCGTAGCGTGGAAAAGTCCCGCGACTGGCAACAAAATTTCTCGCAAAATTCATGCGAAATTCACGGATTTTCCGCGCGAGTTTTTTGTTTTTCTTGCGCGGAAAATGTTCAAAATCCACGCGAGGCGCGAATATTATAGAACTATCGCGCCGTGTGTACTGTAAAAAATAGGGGCAAAAACCAGGGAAAAACTATTGCCATTGAAAGGTTTTTGGTGTGTTATATGATCGTTCTTGCATTTTAGGACAAAATTTCATGGCTGCCAGTTTGGTCAGATGGGCCAATTTAATGCCATAAAAAGTTGCCTTCGACAATGAATACATTCGCATGATGTAAACATCACATTGTTTCCACAACCACCCCTAGTGTGATTCTATAGAATGGAATGAACTTACAAAAATACCCATGTCCCACCAAAAGCATACTTTAGAATACTATGGTTGGTCTGATAGAATTGCATTGACATAGCAATTTAACCTTCATAACTAATATTGAAATCATTGAATTAACATATATTCATGAATATTAATAAAAATAATAAGGGGAGAAAATCTTGGAAAAAATAGTGGGTATACGTACAAAACACCTGTGCCCAGGCTGTTAATGAACCTATGATGCCGAAAGGAATATCAAATGAATGCAGTGGCAATTTACTATCACTCTGAAATATGATATAAGAATAATTGGATTTGTAATTTCATTTTTATTAATGGAAAAATTAAGGGGGTAAACTTAAGAAATAGCTTGTACCTTGGCAACCCAAAGCCCTAAAGTGCTGAATAATGTATCAAATGGTTGTTAAGGCAATATCATGCCATCCTATATTACAATTTATGAGTCATTTGAGTTTTACTTTCATGAATATTAATAACATCTTTAGGAATAGGGATAAAAATGCTGAGAGCATAAGGCCGTATACACGTAAAAAACCCCAGCGCATAGCATGGTTACTGATAGACCAAGTGAGCTGAAATTGGTACCAAATGATTGCTTAGACATTGTTCTGTAACCCTATAAACTGCTATTTGCTTTATCTGATATATTTAATAAGATCTTTATAAAACAAGAGAAAAATGACCGGAAAATGAAGGGGGTTTACCAATAAAATTGCTTATATCTTGTCTGCAAATAGACTTAGAGAGTTCAAAGTGGCATCAAATTATTGATAGTACACGGTGTACAATTTATTATTGTCATATGTTCAGATTTATAAAGCATATTTGTTAGCAACCAAGATACAAAAGATTTTGTTTGAGCACAACCTTCAATTTCATGAAATTTTTACAATTTTTCGTAACAATCATGGCATTTAATAAGATGTTTTATCTATCAGACTACATGGTTTTTAATCAGACTATATTGTCCTGACATTCTACGGGTACCATTTTCAATCCTCTGACGGTATTAGCAGTGGAGATATAAGCAGCTCTGTTGGTATACCCCCTTCACTTTTCGGTGATATTTCTCTAACTTAAAATATCTCATTAATATCCATACAACAAAAATATCTAGATGCCTTATATATCAGATCATATGGTTATAGAACATTGTCATAGCAATCATTTGATTTCAACTTCGGCTCTTTAGGTCCTTCAGTAGCCAAGATGCATGTGTTTTAATGTATACCTCCTAATTTTTTTCTGCTAAAGATTTTATTAATATTCATGACAATGAAACTCAAATAACTTATCTATTACAGTATGGATGGTATAATATTGCCCTAGCAACCATTTGATTCCATTTTTTCAGCAGTTTGTGGCTTTTGGTTGCCAAGATACAAATGTATTTGAAAGTGTATCTGTTAAATCTTTTTCATTTTCTTTCTCCCAATTTCATGTTTTCATTAATATACATGAAAATGAAAATAAAATTTTTCTTATATCACATTTCAAGGGGATAGTATGATATCTTAGCATTGATTTGATACCATTTTCACCGTCCTAGGTTTATTTTCAGCCCAGGTACAAGGGATTTTGTATGTACACCCAATATTTTTCCATGATTTTCCTCCAATTTCTTAAGATTTTCATTCATATTCATGAATATGCAATTTCAATGATTTGAATATTAGGATTACCATTAAATTGTTATGTCCAGTCACTACTATCAGATCTATCATAGTATTCTATAGCATGTTATTGGTAGGATATGGGTATTTTTGTAAGTCCACCCAATTCTTTAGAATCACACAGTGGATGGGCGTGGAAACAATATAATTTTACATCATGAAAATATGTTCATTGTTGAGGACAATATTTCACGGCATTTAAGTGGTCCCTCAGAACAAACTGGCAGCCATGAAAATTCGTCCTAAAATGAAAAAAGATCTTATAATCCACCAAAAACCTTTCAATGCAATAGTTTTCTCCTGGTTTTCGCCCCAGTTTTCAACATTATAATTAATATTCATGAATATGCAAATGAGATAAAATTTTCAAATAGATCCATGACATCAATATATTTTTCACATGATACATTACTAGTGCAACAACAGTGTCATAATGATGGTTTGGGCCTGAAAATTGTTTATTTATGGATTTTAAACCTTTTTTAATGTGTTCATTAAAATTCATGAATATGCAAATTAGATAATTTGCATTACTTACCACAGGATAAAAGGCATATGTCTAAGCTTAACAACAAGACCAGGCTCAGTGGTCTAGGACGAGCAACAGTGGCGATTAATAGGTACACCCCTCGTCAAGAATCATGTTAACAGTTGCCATAGACACCATGCAGTTTTTCATAATGCAATTGAGTTTATCTTTGCGGGCAAAAATTCTTTGCATTTAAATTTATGTAATTTAGTCAAACAATCATCTAACAATATAGTTTAAGTGATTTTAGGCTCAGATCATGTCAAACAAATGCAACGTTTCATCAATATAACAGATTCTAGATATTTTGGCGGCCATTTTGAAAATATGCAAATTAGGACATTAAGACGTCATTTCTCAACTTGCCAACATTGGTTTTTGGATTCAGCACACCAAATTACTCCTAGTTCAAGTGTCAAACCCTTTTCCTTACAAAATGCCTGTACTTGTTAACTTTTCTCAATTCCTGTCTTAACTAATATAACTTCAAATTGAATTTACACAATTTATTGTATAAAAGCAGTGAGCATTGTGATACAGAACTACAATGAGTAAGGCAAGTCTCAACAGGCATTACAATGACAATGTAATTACCGCCCAGTTTCTTTGACTTGTATTCCTTGCAAACTTCTAGAACATATTGTCTGTTCAAATATCATGGGTCATCTTGACCAGTATAATCTTTTGTCCAACAAACAGCATGCATTCAGGAAATGGCATAGTTGTGAAACTCAGATGATTACAGTAATAAATGATTGGGCAAAAATATTGGACAAAAAGGGTCAGGTTGACACTTTTATTTTGGACTTTGAAAAAGCTTTTGACACCCCTCCACATGAACTTCTTAAAAGCCAATTGTTTAGTTATGGTATAGGTGGAAAGACATTGGAATGGATAAATGCTTTTTGTGCTTCAGGCAGCAAAGGGTAGTAGTAGTTAATGGTGTTAAATCTGACTGGGCCCCTGTTGTGTCTGGTGTCCCTCAGGGCACCGTTCTCGGTCCATTGTTGTTCTCCTTGTACATAAATGACATACCCATTGGCATTGACTCTCAAATCAGGCTTTTTGCTGATGACTGTGTTTGTTACCGTGAAATTAGAACAGTAGAAGATACATTGAAACTTCATAAAGACATTGACCTTTTAGGGAGCTGGGCCCGAAAATGGGGCATGAGATTTCAACCTGTCAAATGCAACATGATGCAGCTGACAAATAAGCGGATAAATAAAATTGAGGCCTCGTACACCCTCGAGGGAACGGTATTGGAAAATGTTGATAGCATTAAATATCTAGGTGCAACAATTACAAATGACCTCAAGTGGAATACCCATATCAATAATATCTGTACTAAAGCCAACAGAACACTTGGATTCTTGAGGAGAAACTTATTTTCTTGCCCCCAAGATGTTAAAGAAGCAGCTTATAAAGGACTGGTGCGCCCAGTCCTGGAATATGGAAGTTCTGTTTGGGATCCTCATACTAAATGCCTCCAGGAGGAATTGGAGAAGGTACAGAATCGTGCCGCTAGATTTGTAACTAGGAATTATACTTTCAAGGAAGGTAGTATGACTGGCATTCTTGAACAACTCAAATGGGAATCTCTCAAGAAAAGGAGGACGGATAATCGACTTATATTACTATACAAAGGTCTGAAGGGTAAAGCCAGAATACCTACAGATGACCTTATCCCAAAGACTAGGCGTTGTAGAAATAGCCACTCCAAGGCATTTCAGCTTCCATCTGCTTGTATAGAGGCCTACAAATGTAGTTTCTTTCCCCAGACTATCAGGGACTGGAATGACCTCCCTGACGCTATGTTTTCTACTGCTGAAATGTCAGATGATTGTGTGTCCAAGTTCGCTTCACTCGTGCGTTCAAGGGACTAATTTCTCCCCCATCCGAACCCCCTGGTGAAATAATGTCATTTGGCGTGTCACCAATAAACTATTCAGATTCAGATGTTAGATATATAAAGATAAGTAAGTTAAGCTCATGTACAATGTACATGTATCAGGAAATTCTTAAAATTCACAGATCATGATCTGAAAATAAAATACCTAACAATATTTCAAATAGTCAGATATCCTAGATTAATAACGTGCATTTATTGGATAACATAGGTCTGAAAATAAGCTCTGGTCAGACCATTTCAAAAGAAACATCTGACCAGGCCTTTATATTTTGACCGGCCTCGTTAGCTCAGTAGGTAGAGTGACTGCTCCGAGATCGGGAGGTACCGGGTTCGATTTCGGGCCGCGACATACCAGTTGTTAACAATGGTACTAGTTGCTCCCCGCTTGGCACTTGGATTTTCGGGGTAGGGCTAGGACTGGTCGCAGTCCGGTGTCAGTATAATGTGACTGGGGGTGGTATCAGGTAAAAATGTCTGGGATCTGATACCACAGTGAGGCTGCCAGAGGCAGCACTATAAAACTGAGCATTGAGCTCCCTGTCACAACCAGACACCGTCGTGATATGACAGATAATGTTAAAAGCGACGTTAAACCCGAACGAATGAACAAACTTTATATTTTGCTATAACAATGCTGTACCTACCATAACTTCATGTGACAGCTTATCTGGCAAAGTTTTCAGTCTGTCTTTCAAAGCTTCATAGTCTGATTTGAAAGTTTGCCTGAAAACACAATATATACTTAGCATCAATGAAAAGTTACCAGTAAATGAGGTTCAATTAGCACATGCCAATATTTGATTCATTCTGAAAAGACAACTGCCAATACTTCAGCATTCATTTTCATGGCATAGAATGCAATCCATTATTGCTATTGAAAATGGTGCTCATCACAGCCAAAAAGATTATATGCAGTCCTTGACAAAGGTCAGAAGCTTAAATTGAAATGTATGGAGAAATGCAAAATTTGGGAACTACCTTAAATTAAGGTCCTCTATTCCCGCAGTTGATGCAAAAATTTAAACCAATTTAGTGACATTTTCTTCACTGCCGGCAACTGTTGAATGTCTCTAAATCAATTTGCAGTTGACAGAAATCATGAATGAAACTGCAATTTTTAAAGAGATGTTATATTTTTCAAAATTTTAAAATTTTAGTGATGGTAACTTTTCATTGATGCTGAGTATATATAACAAAGAAAACTTAATCTGAGATAAAGATCTAGTCTAGAAAACACTATGTCTAGTATATCTACACAACTTCATAAATTCTTGTCATGTTTTTGGTTGCATCTTTTGAAGACATTTTAATACCACTCCATGGCAGACTTGACCCTTTCCAACGAGTACCCACTGGTACTGCTTCTAGTAGAGTTGATGAGTTCCAAAAACTTCTACATCTCTTCTTTTTGTGACTTATAGTATATTCCGAATTCCGGGTGTAATAGACAATTTTTGAGTAGTATTCTGACAGTCGTTTATCAGTACATGTATTCATTGACTAGTTATTCACCACGAGGACCGAAGAACTTACTAAATGTTATGAACCACTGCAGGGGCTGAGGATGAGGTTAGGATCCTGTAAAACTGGTTTAAGCCCGCCAGTAACTTTGTGTTACTGATCGTTCCAAGGCGATACTTCTGTGGTGGTTCTTTTTGTTTTATGTCTTGGTGTTTAAAATTTTTTTGTGCTGTTGGCGCCTTATGTATGTTTTCATATTTTTAATCAAGTTAAGGTAACTGAGTGGCCACCTATTGGAAAAAAAGCTGCTCATTTGGCTTACGATATGTTTCATGGTATAAGTGCCTGATTGTTAGCTTGTTTTTTTCCCACCTCGGTTTTTGGAGTGGGAATCTCTTTCTGATTGCGCCTTTTCCTGATCTTTGCCTACTTGTACCTTTTAGTAGATTTCATCAGCTGTGAATTTGTTGTTTCCTGGCATGTATCTGTCATATTTGGTTTTAAAACAGAGTACTGTTTTGGAGTTCACAGTTTCATCAGATCTGTTAAACAAACTGTTCCATTTTTTTGATTGTTCGTACACAGAATGAGTTAAGTCTAAAAGTTTTCAAGGCTCTAGGCTTCTTCAGTTTCTTTGAATTACCATGAGTTTGGGAGTCTGAGAATTCAAACAAGCCATCCATTGGAATGTCATCTATATTTTGTATAATCTTAAAGACCTGTATCATATCCACTCTATTTCGTCGATACAATAAGGTTGTTAGAGAGAGTCTTTGTCATCGTTCCTCATAACTCAGATTTGCCAACTCAGGTAAAATTTTAGTAACCCTTCTCTGCACATTTTCTATAGCTCTAATGTCTTTTTTTTAATGTAGGAAACCAAATTAAATTTCCATAATCAAGAATCGGGCGAATCAATGTCTTGTATAGAACTAGAAGTGTTTCTTCATCCAGATAGAAGAATGCTCGTTTAATAAGGCCAACTATTCTGTTTGCTCTGTTGACAGTGATACTGTGTTCAAATTTTAGATTGTCTTGAACATAAACACCAAGGTCCTTTTAAGGTCCTTTTCATAGTTAACTACAGTGAGGTTTTTGACATTCCCATCTTTATCTTTCATTTGATGATCAAATCGTGGATTGTCTTTACCAGTGTAAAATTTTACACTTGTTTACATTGAAAAACATTAGCCACTTGATTGTCCACTGACAGAGTTTATCAATATCATTTTGAATAACTTCAAAGTCTTCCAGATTCTGTTAAGTCTTTATTAGTTTTGCATCATCTGCAAACAACTTGCAGAGGGAACTCACTTCTAACGGTAAATCATTCACATACAAGATGAATAACAAGGGCCCCAGGACGGATCCCTGAGGTACCCCACTAGAAACTTCAGTCTACTCTGATGCTATACCATTGATGAGCACTCGTTGTTGACGATTTAATAAAAAGTCTGTGATCCACTTCAAAAGATTACCCATTATTCCAAGTCTCTCAACTTTCATAAGTAGCCGCTTATGCGGCACACAGTCAAAGGCCTTCCTAAAATCTAGAAAGGTCGCATCTACTGGTGTGTCAGTGTCAACAAATTTGGACCAATCATCAAACACTTTTAACAACTGAAGTATACACCCTCTTTGTTGTCTGAATCCATATTGTGAATCTGAGAAAATCTGATTTTCATAACATTCTGCATAAAATGCTTGTGATAATGTATGTTTTGGATTAAAAATAAGAGAAACATGTATACCCCTGCAAACCCCAGTTTTTCTATATAAAAGTGGGGTTCAAAGGGGTGTACATTTCACGGAATGATTACCAAAGGAGCAAACAAATTGTGTGAAACTGGTAAACAGGCCCAAGAGGAGTCAAAAATCTAGGTACAGTACGAAGATCTTGGTCTTGAACCTAGATCTTGGTTTAAAAAATACACACAAAAGTTAACATTGTTCTGTGCAGTAAAAATCCATGAAAATTGCATACCGGTTCCCAGTGTTGATTGAAGAGCTCGTCAATACAAGTTTGAAAATCGAAAAATATCCAAATTTCAGCAAGGAATTTTTTGCAAAAACCTAGATATTTTAATAAAAAAATAGACAATTTTGAAATAAATGTGAAAAACTGACAGGCAAATACTTCACATTATACATTATTGACCTTCTTTGACTTGGCACTGTTCAGTAGTTATTCATTCTACCCCTTTTGATCAACTGAAACCTATATATATCTATTGAAGACCAAAAATGAAGTGTAAAAAAAAAATAAAGAAAAATATTTTAAAAGCTTGTACTTGTACATCATCCACAAGGGAGGCAACTTATTAAATATTTAAAACCATGATGCTAGCAAAAACAAGTGATAAATAGCATTGAACATTAAACAAAGCATAAAGAAGTAAACAGAAATATGTTAGACATATAAGGAAATCTAGAGGCCTTATGATAATGCACAGCTGAACAAGTTATTCTTTTGCTGGTATAAAACGGTCTTTCTACAGTAAAATCAAACCTTATATATTGTTTACACTCATGTATAATTTTGAAACCAAGATCTAGGTTTAAAACCAAAATCTTAGTACTGTACCTAGATTGTTGACTTCTCTTGGGCCTGGTAAATAAAACTGGCTAGTATTAGTATTAATGATCATTAATTAAAGCCTAAAAATCCTTGCCATTGAGCAATTCTTTCATCTGTCTCTCTCATTGCTTTTTCTTGTTCTTCTTGGAGCCTTTTCAACTGCTCAGAATAGTTGTCTTTCTCCATTTCAGCAAATATTTGCTGATAAATAGGCGAAACCAGCTGAAAAATTACATGTGAGTTTGTTTACAATTTTTATGCCGCTTACATCAACAAAAATTTATTTCTATTGACACGTCTACCGTGTTGATAAAAATCAGGGTCGTTTCGCTTTGAGTCGCTTACACCTTTCAAACATACCTAAACTAACTTTCTACCCCCTCCCTAAACCTACCTGCCTGACTGCTAGCCACTCACCTACCTTCCTACCTACCTACCTACCTACTAACTGCAGATCTACAAATCCTCCGCCACCTCCGAGCCGGGTACCATTCTCTTCAGCTTTGTTCGAGTAGAGTTCATGACCGACAAAATAAATGAAGCGATTAATGAAAGCCCCATTGTCGGACTACCTACCTACCTACCTACCTACCTACCTTCCTACGTACGTACGTACGTACCTACCTACCTACCTACCTACCTACCTACCTACCTACCATCATACCTACCTACTTACCTACCTACATCCCAGATAGCATGACAACGTTGGCCCAACGGTGGCGTTGAAGCGCATCGTTGGTAAATGGTTAGCCATTGGCATTGTAACGTTGGGCCTATGCTGGATCTATGTTGACTCATTTGTGACACAAAATCTTATTAATTTAATTTTGACAGTCAAATTAAGTTGGCATAATGATGGGAAAACGTTATCCATTTCTTGAAAAAAATAAAACTTTTACTTTCAATTATTGTAACGTTGGCCCAACGTTGGCCCAACATCGTAGCATCGTAAGTTTCCTCAAATGCCCATTCTATGTGTGTAACGTTGGCCCAACGTTGGCCCAACGTCGTAGGTTTCCTAAAATGTTCATAATATGTGTATAATGTTGGCCCAACGTTGGGCCAACGTAAGCACAGCAACCCTGAAAAAGTGACTATTCAAACTCTTAAATAGTCAAAACTTTAGAAAAGCCTTCGCATCATCTGATCAGGCGTAAGTTGTTGGTAGACAGGACATTCCAGTTTCAATCTAACAGTATTCCCGAGTTTGACCAATCTTTGTTCTGCATACATGTAATTAAGCCGTTTTACTTGGCGGCTTACCTCAAAGCAACAGTCCATTAAGGTAAAGAACCACAAAAACCGTGGCGCTTAAAGGTCCGTGCGTCGCGAAGGACGAAATGCTACTAGTATAACGTCGCGCCAATGACGTCGTTTTCAAGATGGCGTCGGCTATAGATGTGCGATCAGAACACACAGTAAAGATCGACGGAAGCAAAGAAATGGATTGCTTTTGAAGTTTATTTTACGAACAGACACACACACACACACATTATGTAATGGAGAGAAAAGAAGATCTAGAAAATGATGACGACGATAGTCGAATGCCGTTTCCAATTTTATGCATATTTCTTTAGGCCTGTTTTAGATTACCAGCGTGTGCTTTCGGTTGTTGACATAATGACAAAAAATAAATTTATAGAATTTCCAGAAAGCCAGTGTACGTGATTTCGTACACCCATCGGCATTTCGGACGACTTTATCATCACTCAGGAAAATATGTCCGTGAAATGAATACCCCATTAAACCCCACTTTTATATAGTAAAACTGGTGTATGCAGGGGTATACTTATTTTTCTTATTTTTGGTTCAAAACATAGATTGTGGGTTCTAACGTGTACCCACAATCTATGTTTTGGGCAAAAATAAGAAAAATATCAAAATTTTTCAACTGAAAATTTTCAATTTTTACAACTTTGGAAAAATCTGTATATTGCATGGGCATGTTTTCGTAATGTGTGGAAGGTGATGTGCGGGACTCGAAGACCGAACCCGCCAAAGCGTCATCCGTTGAAGTTATTATCGTTCATTCGCCTGATAATTTATCTATTTTTATTAAATTTTATCTATTAATTTATTTATTTATTTAATTTATTTATTTATTTATTTATTTATTTATTTATTTATTTATTTATTTGTGGTGTTTTAATGGCTTATGCGATCGCGCTTTCAAGCCTCGTGGAAGGAACTTGAGCTTTGGAATGAGCCTCTGAATGAGAAAGCCAACAATCGGGATTTCCGACCTGGGCCCGAGGTTATAAAACTATTTTTCAAGCTCAGCTCAGGTAAGCATGAAATTTCAACTGCTCATAAATGTTTTGATAGTCAAAATGGGTGGAAAATTCAGGTTCAAAACTCAAAAACTATTACTTTATCCTGCTTATAAATGATAAAATGCCAACAATTGTTGTCATTTTAACATTTTGCCAACAATTGTTGGCATTTTAACATTTATTAGTAGGATAAATTTTAGTCTCAGCTGAGCTGAGCATGAAAAAAGTTTTATAACCTCGGGGCCAGGTCCGACACAATCCAGACTGTACAGCTACAGAAGCAGGATAGAAGCTTTAAATTTTATAAATTAAGTAGAAGAGAAATTGCAATATCCGAGTAACGAAAACAATGGTGCTGATCAGCTGTGCAGTTACTGCAGATTGTTTGTTTTCTGGTGCAGCGGCTCGCATATAAGTTTAAAGGTACAGAAGAGCGAGACACTTTTAAAATGATTTTTTCTCTCCCACCCTCGATTGTAATAAGTCACGCAAGGAAAATAATAATACAAAAACAGACACATTATATACTTTACAAGCAATGGTTTATACTAAAAGAAAGACAGATCTTACATCGCATGCCTTGCGCGTTTGATGAAATGATATATTTGTTGAACAATTGAATAAGTTGGATTGAAGGCCATCTGATTACTGGTTAACCGCTCAGGTTTGAGCCTGACCAGGAAATTAAAGTGGTTTCAAGTCAAACCGCAAATACAGAAAAGCGAGACACTTTTAAAATGATTTTGTCTGTCCCACCCTCGATTGTAATAAGTCACGCAAGGAAAATAATAATACAAAAACAGACACATTATATACTTTACAAGCAATGATTTATACTAAAAGAAAGACAGACCTTACATCGCATGCCTTGCGCGTTTGATGAAATGATATATTTGTTGAACAATTGAATAAGTTGGATTGAAGGCCATCTGATTACTGGTTAACCGCTCAGGTCTGAGCCTGACCAGGAAATTAAAGTGGTTTCAAGTCAAACCGCAAATACATATACGCATTATTGGCTTAGTTGGGTGGTTATATTTTAAGCCCTAATTTTGACATCCTAATTTTGGGTAAAAGTCCAGTAAAATGGAGGCAACGTCCCGGCATGACCATAGCTGTTGACTGGGACGTTAAGCGTCAATTCAAACAAACAAACACATTTGATTGAAATTTAGGGTCAAAGATTTTGGACAGAACCGCTATACATACTGTTGAACTTAGGCCGGATTTTAACCATTCACCGTTCGTGATATGACTGAAAGGTCATTCGAGTTGAAAATCAGTCAGATACAAGCACATGTCAATGATTTAAAATTCGCCACCTAAAGCCCATTTCAATAAACCAAATGCCGAATGTTTATGAAACACGTCCGAAAAGTCTAAAGGCGCCATTTTCATGAAGTCAACGTCACTTACGTAAAATTAAATTTTTTAGCTTACCTATCTTCATGCGTTGACAAATACCGCCGAAACCAACCTGGTAGTCAAGGACTTTTATTTTACTTTTTGACTCACAATATAAAAACGAGACTATATTTAGTTTTTTAAAAAAATCTATGGATTAGTTTTCTTGTAAACGGCGCTCATGTGCAAAAAGCTACGCGATTTTATTACTTTCCTATTACGTCACATACAAATAAATGCATTTTTAGCCATTTTAGGGGAGCGATTTGCAGGAAAACCAACCTGGTAACCATGTTTTTTTATTACACGAATCGATAGATATAAATATTTTCTCTAAAATATCAAAAAATGAAAAAAATCTATGGATCAGCAATATAATGGTTCTTTACCTTAAAATGTGGTGTACAACCCAGAAAACATGCATTTTGCTCATGCAGAAACAAAGGTACAGGGCAGCTGCACAGTCAACCCACAGCTGATCAGCGCTTTTCTTATCGCTGCCTAAATGTTAAACCCGTCTCATCCTAAATCTAACATTTGGAGGACGTGTACTGTCCTGTTTCTTGTCATATGGTGAAATTCACAAAAGACAAATTTTTTCGCGACAACACCCTTATACTATGTGAGCTGTCGCATCAGAAAACTAGCATTCTGTAAATGCAAAAACAAAGACGCGAAAACAAATGCGCTTTAAGCTTATCACCTGTGCAGTAACTGCACAGCTGATCAGCGCCTTTGTTTTCGCCCCAGAGATAGTACAATTCCGTTTTTTCTAAATCAGAAATTTCAAGCTTCTATCTTCTTTGGCTCTACAGTCTGGTTTGTGTCGGACCTGGTCAGAGAGCCCGATTGTTAGTTTTCTCACGCAAAGGCTCAGTAATTGACCTGCACTGATTGACTGTGTAGATGCACATGCTGATCGCACGCTTTATGTGTTCCTGATGTGAAACCCAAATTTTGTTTTAGATATGTATAACCATTTTTTGTGTAATAAAGAGTAGTTTCAATATTCATATAATTTTGTTTGCATTGATAAAATTTACTTTTCCTTTTTTTTCTAGCTTTTTGATGCACATGCTTATATAAGAAACACAGTAGATATAATCAAATTAATTGTTATCATAAAACAGACAGGTCACCTGCTGCCCCAGGGGGGGGGGGGGGGGGGGTACTCTGAAATTTTCTGTATACATAGGCGAGGCTGACTTGTTTGGGGTCAAAATTTTGAATTTCCGTATTTTTTGGGGTTTTCAGAAAAACTAGTTATTTTTTAGGGTAGTGAGCTTTTTATGGATATTTTTTGGGGGTCATGCCTTTTCTGAATTATTTTTTTGGGGTCGTCTATAATTCTAAGTATCTTTTGGGTTTTGCACATTTCTTGGGAAATCTCTTTCTTTATATAAAGATAAGAGTGGCTTACACTTATGTCTTACAAGGCCTTAAGATTCAATTTTGTTTGCGACCATGCCTTATGACTGGTCTCGGTGAAATTTTGGAAGCTTGATCATGATGATGTTTGGATTGCAAATCAAATGGAATCAAAACCATCATAAGACTTACACTTTGAGAATAAATAAAATCTTTAAATTTTATCCAACTTGGTATAATTTACTTCCTAGTTCCTACATATACTAACTGTACTGTGACGTGTTCTGTTGGTTGGTTGATATGGGATTTAACGTCCCACCAACAGCTTAGATCATATGGATGTGATAAAATTTCATCAATAGGCATAAAAAAAGATGAATACATGTAATTTTTGGGGGTAAGTATAAGTTCAAGTATTTTTTGGGGTATGCCTGATAGGACTGGTATTTTTTTGGGGTGGTCAGCAAATCTCAGTAATTTTTTGGGTTTGGGGGTAGAAGCTGGGGCCTCGCCTATGTATCCACAAAAAATGAGAGTACCCTCCTGGGCCTACTGCTTTCACTACAAATTAATCTGAAACATGATATCCAGAAAAACAGAATATGTGGCCACAATTATCTATGGATAATTGAGCCACGTCATATGATAACCATACTTTTGCAGTTTATGCAAAAACAAAGCCGTAGATCAGCTGTGCAGTAACTGCACAGCTGATCAGCACCTTTGTTGTCGCTACATGGCTAGCACTATTCCTCGTCTGCTTATAGCCAATACTTCAAGTCTGTATGGTGTATGGTCTTTGCCATTTATATTCAGAGTTTGTTTTCCTCAAAATACAAGGTAAAAGATTTCTTGCTTCTGGTTGAATCATGGAATGGCTCACCGCGCACTGAAGGTCTCCTCGGCGTTGTAGTGTGTTTAGATGTGCAAACATAGATACATTTCACACATGTTACTTCCGGTCCTAGCGGGGACTCGGGAATAGAATGCTTTTCCTCAAAATGTGGAAATTTTTGATTTCTATAAAGTTAATTTACTATTGTAATGTACAACGACTGGAGGCGGATTTATTGACTGATGGGGTTGCATTTGATTTATCGTTACATAAAATTTTATGCATACAATAATGACGAGTCGTTTCGGCCCTAGCAATATGCATACCCTCCCTGTTTGTTTGGAATGAGCAACATTGAAATACTGCATCAAATAAATTTTAGACATGACCATGTGTAAATGTTTAACATTTGTAACATTAAATTGTTTTTGTTATGCACTGCAAATTATACTGTCTTTAATTATACCTGGTTTTTGATTCATCAGGATGTTTATCATGATTTATTTGTTTGTTCTTGATGATTCATTGACTAGTTAGAGATTCATCACGAGGACCGAAGAACTAACTAAATGTTATGAACGACTGCAGAAGCTGAGGGTGAGGTTATGGCCATGTAAAACCGGTAGTAAGCCTGCTAGTAATTTTGTGTTACTGATCGTTCCAAGGAGATACTTCTGTGGTGGTTCTTTTTGTTTTATGCCTTGGTGTTTAAAATCTTTTGTGCTGTTGGTGCCTTACGTGTGTTTTCATGTTTTTAGTTAAGTTTAGGTAACTGAGTTGCCACCTATTGGGAAATTAGCTGCTCATTCGGCTTACGGTATGTTTTCATGGTAAAAGTACCTAATTGTTAATTTAGTTTTTCCCACCTCGGTTTTTGGAGTGGGAATCTTTTTCTGATTGCGTCTTTTCATGGTCTTTGCCTGCTTGTACCCTCTTAAAGTCAAACTTTATCATGCACATTTTAAAAAGACACAAGCAAGCAAAGATCAGATAAAGGCGCAATAAGAAAAAGATTCCCACTCCAAAAACCGAGGTGGAAAAAATCAAACTAACAATCAGGCACCTATACCATGAAAACATATCGTAAGCCGAATGAGCAGCTATTTTCCCAATGGGTGGCCACTCAAGTAGTTAAGTATGTATGACTTTATGCATATAAAATGTGAAGATTAAATACACTTTAAACAGTAAACCGTCTTAATTTGTTTCACTGACGGTTGACTGTCACTATAACAAGCTAACTGTGTGTATGGTACCACAGCTCTAAGTCTTTATTCTATAGCTGTGGATCTCAGTAGAATGAATGTTCCTGAATTCTGTGAGTTACTGATTATGAGTTAGAACTGATATTGTTTATGATTATTATTTTGAACTTAAAGTTGAACAGAACTCGTGTTCTGTAAGGCTTCGTTCACATAGGAGTAGACTATTCGGGTATACGGTGCACGTTTTTGAGGGCACGCGAATACTTGAAATCAAACACTAAGATTTCCTCATACCGGGTCACATACTGAGAAGGCACTATTCGATAATGCTCTAGGTAGATGTTCATGTGAGTTACAGTAACTTTAACCGTTCGGGCTTCATGGGCTTGTTACTCGAGAAACTAAAGTATAAAAACTTGCCTCTGATAATGTTTTTTCGCAGAGAATTATGGGGGACGATAGGAAAATTATTGTCATGTCAAAATCTTGATCTTATTTTGTCCTTATCAGACCACAGGCACTTGAAGTTATATTAGTAACCCAAAATCATCAGATTTACGATTATGTCTAAGGTCAATATATATATATTCTATATTGACTTACACTATGATTATAATTATAGCAAACACACATGTGTGTTTGCTTTAGGATAAACGTACGTAGGAAATTTAGAATAAAAAATCTACATACCTTACCGAACAAAACCGACGGTTAGGCGGCCATTAATGTTGGGCGCAGACATTTTTGTCGGCATGCGCAGACAATGTGTCGTTCAGATGTCGGGAAATTTGTACTTTCTTTTTCTTTTTTCGGCTGAACATTTTTCTTTGTCAAACATATTTCCATATATCCTATTTCAGATCATATTTGTTTCCAAAATGTAAAACACAATTTACAAATGCAGACTACGATGAAGATTGGTTTTTCGAAATTACACCGTTAAAATCCTCGTATTATAGCAAACCAGTCAACAAGGCAATATAAACGCTCGAAAAAACAAGCGTCTGCGAGGTGTACCTAAAGCAGGTAACCGGCGAAATTATCGAGACGTTTCGAACAGACGGAAATTACGCCGTGAATAGAGTGCCTGGCTATTTTTGGGGGACAATATTTGAGGTTTGAAGGAACAGAAGGAAAACATTTAAGGGAGCTACCTACCTAGGTCTACCTAAAAACCTAACTAGGTCTACCTAACTACGAAGGTCTACCTGCCTACCAAGGTCTACCTACCTAACTAGGTCTACCAACCTAGGTCTACCTACCTAGGTCTACTTTCCAAGGTCTACCTACCTAAGTCTACTAACCAAGGTTTATCTACCTGGGTCTACTTACCAAGGTTCCCTTTCCTAGGTTTACTTACCTATGTCTTAGTCTACCTATCTAGGTCTACCTTCCAAGGTCTACTTATCTAGGTCTACTTACCAAGGTCAAGTTACCAAGGTCTACATACCTAGGTCTACTTCCAATGTCTACATACCTAGGTCTACTTACCAAGGTTTATCTACCTAGGTCTTCTTACCTTAGTCTATCGAACTAGGTCTACTTACCAAGGTCTCACTTCCGGGGTCTACTTACCAAGGTCTGTTTACCAAGGTCTACCTTCTATGGTCTACTTACCAAGTCTACTTACCAAGGTCTACCCACCTAGGTCGACTTACCAAAGTCTACCTACTAGGTCTATTAACCAATATCTACCTACCAAGGTCTACCTACCAAGGTCTACCTACCAAAACCTACATACTAAGTCTACTTCCAATGTCTACTAACCTATTTCTACCTACCAAGGTCTAACTATCTACGTCTGCTTACCAAGGTTTACTTACCTAGGTCTACCTACCTAGGTCTACTTACCAAGGTATACATACCTATCTATGTCTACTTACCAAAGTCTACTTACCTAGGTCTACCTACCTAGGTCTACTTCCCAAGGTCTACCTACCTAGGTCTACTTACCTGGGTCTACCTACTATGTCTACTTACCAAGGTCTACGTCCGGGGTCTACTTACCTAGGTCTACTTACCTAGGTCTACGTACCAAGGTCTACTTACCAAGATCTACCTACCTAGGTTTACCTACAAGGTCAACTTACTCAGGTCTACTAAAATGGATAGCTGGATACACTTATTGACAAAAAATCCCAGCATACGGTTTTCCGTGTGTGTTTGCAGATAAGGCAGCGTGCCTTTATTTCATATATGACTTCAAGCGCCTGTGATCGCACTTCAGTCAAAAATTCCCGGGTGTAACACAGTGGCCGAAATGACCCGAGTTTTGCACGATCTTTTTACCAATAGACAAACTAAAAAATGGCCGCCTCCTTGAACACCTTTTTGAAGAACAAAAAATTATTTTGCACTTTCTGCTTGTCAGCTGATGCTTTTCACTTGACTCCAAGGTTTAAACAATATATCTTCAATAGATCTAGATCTAGAAATGCAGAAATTACCCACATCACTGAAAGCCATGGCCCAAAAGACCTTACAGGACCTACATGACCTACTGTCCAGGCCCAAGAGAAGTCAAAAATCTAGGTACAGTACTAAGATCTTGGTTTTAAGGATGTTCGCTGCTAACATTTGACATTTCGGAACTTCCGGTTTTTCTTTTCTTGAATTTCTCGTAAACGGTTGCAGATATTTCCCTAATATTTTATATTTGGATACATATTGATGATATGCATTGAATGAGCCATGAAAATTGTCAATCTAAGAAACTTCATTTTTTCACCCCATTTTCTGCAACTTTTCAGAAAATTTTAGTTGTCAGTAAAATTTAGGGGGTAGGGTAGATTAAACTTGAATATTACACATCTTTAAATTTATTGCACTAGTTCGATATTTATTTTAGCAGCAGTATATGTGTACATGGTCTTCTAAGTCAGTCTTTGTGTCTTTAGTGTGCTGGTTTTAAATTTTTTGGTGGTTTTATGAAATGGGCTTTTAGAAACAAAACAGCCGAAGAAAGGCTGAAAAGGGCGATTTTCAAGTTGTTGGTTCTCTCTTATATGCTCACTACCCTATATGTTTCTTTCTTTTATTCGAACAATATTACCAAGTTCTATGTTGTGTAAAAATACAAGAAAAAGTTTGAATCAACAAACATGAATTTGGCACATTTCAAAATATTGATTTTTTCCAACTTTTCAAGTATGGGGGTAGGGTTGAAAAACGAATCGTAAAATTTTGTCATCCACTCCAAATTGCAAATTGTTCTATGCTTTGGGTCCAAAATAGTCTGCGTTACGTAAATATTATGACTTTTGAAAGCATTCTAGGTGTATGTTTGTTCAAGACAGGTATGTTTCAAAGAATTAAAAATTAAATTAATTTTACCAAATTTAAAACATGGTGCTCAGAGGTCTCATTCAGAGGCCTGTAGCTTGAAAAAATGCACACTACCCTATATTTATTTTGTTTTCAAATGTCTTGTGTTGTATTTTGGAATCAAAAAAGAGTGGTTAGAAAAAAAGTTTGAATACTTTTTCATTGGCAGCGAACATCCTTAAACCTAGATCTTGGTTTAAAAAATACACACAAAAGTTAACATTGTTCCGTGCACTAAAACTCCATGAAAATTGCATACTGGTTCCCAGTGTTGATTGAAGAGCTTGTCAATACAAGTTTGAAAATTGAAAAATATCCGAATTTCAGCGAGGAATTTTTTGCTAAAACCTAGATACGTTTATAAAAAATTGGATAATTTTGAAATAAATGTGAAAAACTGACAGTCAAATACTTCACATTATACAGTATTGACATTCTTTGACTTGGTACTGTTCAGTAATTATTTATTCTACCCCTTTTTATCAACTGAAAAATATATATATATCTATTGAAGACCAAAAATGAAATGTAAAAAAAGTAATAAATTGAAACTTTTTAAAAGCTTGTACTTGTACATCATTAACAAGGGAGGCAACTTATTAAATATTTAAAATCATGATGCTAAGAAAAACAAGTGATAAATAGCATTGAACATTAAACAAACCATAAAAAAGTAAACAGAAATATGTTTAGTCATATAAAGAAATGTAGAGGCGTGATGATAATGCACAGCTGAACAAGTTATTCTTTTGTTGGTATAAAACAGTCTTTCTACAGTAAAATCAAAACTTATATATTGTTTACACTCATGTATAGTATTGAAACTAAGATCGAGGTTCTAAACCAAAATCTTAGTACTGCTCCTAGATTTTTGACTTCTCTTGGGCCTGCTGTCTAAACACCATCTTCCAGAAACTGCATTTTTCAAAATCTCACTTTTCTGAAAACCCTCAAGAAAAATATGACCATGTCACCATTTTGCATTCCATAAGTCCTAGAACAGGTTCAGTCCGCTAAATACCTCGGTCTAACTATCACAGATGATCTTGATTGGGGTCAACACATTTCTGAAATTACATGCAAGGCAACTAAGACTTTGGGTTTTCTTCGGCGCAATTTGGCACTGGCACCTAGGCATACTAAGGAAGTTGCATACAAAACATTGGTTCGGCCTCAACTTGAGTATGCAGCTCCTATTTGGCATCCCTATCATGAAACTCAGATTGAGAAGGTGGAGAAGGTGCAGAGGACTGCTGCCCGGTGGACCTGCAGGCGAGGCAGGAACACCAGTAGCGTCGGTGAAATGCTAGACGAACTTGAGAGGCCATCCCTGGAGTCTCGCAGGGAGCGGTCCTCCTTAACCTTCTTCTACAAGATACACTCGGGTACAGTGTCTCTTGATAAAGACAAATACCCGACCCCGGCACCCAATCTAAGGCATACTCGGGCATCACATGAATCACAATACACAAGACCATTTGCCTATAGTGATGCCCTGAAAAATTCCTTTTTCCCCAGAACTATTCCGGTTTGGAATAGTCTCCCTTCCTCAGTGGTCCTATCTAAGACCATTGAGGAATTTAAGGCTTCTATTTAAATCATTAGCCCAGAGGCATGCGTTTTAGTATGCCTCTCATCTATATCTTGTAAATAGTTTTAATGGTCCACCCCAAATGTTTTCTTTTCCCTTGACTAAATTCTAAATTTAGCCACCCACCCCACACCTGAGGTGATGATCAGAAATTGATCGACTCAGTATCAGAAGATAGAAAGTGTCACAAAAATTTTGAAAATCGGTTAACAAATAAAATTTTTATGCCAGAAAGTAATTTTGGATAGGGCTTTTTTCCATTGTAAAAATGTCAGCAAGGGAAGTAACTATTTTCCCGGAAAAAATCTAAATTGATTATTTTTCATTTAAGATGCACCAAACCAAAACAAAATTGTAAGGCACCAAACGCTTAAAATTATTCCACAGATTCGCTTGCTTTTCAATTTTCAGGTGTATGGATTACCTCCCTTGCACATGCAAAAGGCCTATTCAAAATAATTTTTGGCATAATTATTTTACTAGTGAACCGATTTTCAAACTTTTTGCAGCACTTTTTAGGACTTTTAGGTTGCAAAAAGATGACATAGTCATATTTTTCTTGTGACATTTTGAAAAATGCCGTTTCTGAAAGATGGTGTTCAGACAGTAGGTCCAAACCAGCCCTTTCAAGCCAGCCCATACACTAAAATGCCGGACATAGAAATCTCACCAAAAGGTATTGAATGCCTTTTGAAAAAGCTCAACCCCCATTAAGCATCTGGTCCTGACCAACTTAAACCTATTGTGCTCCAAACTCTTCATAAGGAATTAGCCCCCATTCTTGAAATAATCTTCCAGAGGTCCTTAGACCAAGGTAAACTCCCTACCATCTGGAAGGAAGCAAATGTGTCCCGTATATGTATGTATGTTTGTAGTGTTCTGCCGTTGACTTATCAGCGCACCTCGTTTTAACCCAGAGTAAGGGTATTACCATCACCAGACTCCAATGATAGAACTACACTGCCCGCCACCAACCATCACCTTAACATATTTACTGTATTCCCATCATTGAAGTTATATTTTTGAGAGAAGAGAAGCCAGTGCTTGCCTTATGAATGCTGAGCGCCAAGCAAGGTAGCCACTGGTACCATTTTTAACGTCTTTGGTATGACGCGGCCCGGGTTCGAACCCGCGCCTCCCGCTTCCGAAGCAGACGCTCTAACCATTACGCTATCGGGACCGGTAAATTCAAAAAAGGGGACAAGACTGACCCAGCCAACTACCGCCCCATATCGCTCACGTGTTCTTTGTAAAGTACTGGAACACATCGTGGCATCCAACATATCAAAACATTTCACGGACCAGAATATCCTCTATGACTTACAGCATGGGTTCCGAGAGCGGTGGTCCTGTGAGACCCAGTTAATCATGCTTATAGATGAACTCTCCAAAAACATGGAGTCAAAAAAACAGACAGACTTAATACTTTTAGATTTTAGTAAAGCTTTTGATAAAGTCGCCCATGAAAAATTGCTCTTCTTTCACTGTACAAACTCATTTCACCCACTTCACTTTTCTTTTATTTCAGCTAACCCCCTTTAGCACTTGGTATACCGGAATTCCTTCTGAAGCCCTCTGATGAGGTTAAGAAGTAGTGGAAGATAGATAGATAGAATTACAAATTATTCCTACTCTGTGTTTTAACGGGACTGGAATGACCTCCCTGACTCTGTTTTCTACTGCTGATTCAGATTCAGATTACTTGGTGTTTTATCCAGATTGTTTCCCCTCTGGTAAAGCCCCATCCCCCTGGTGTGGTATTGTCAGTTTAACGTTTCACCAGTAAACTATTCTGATTTTTAGCTCACCTGAGCCGAAGGCTCACAGGTGAGCTTATAGGATAGGCAGGCATCCGGCGTCCGTCGTCGTCGTCCGTCGTCCGTCGTCGTCTGTCGTCGTCCGTCCACAATTTCAAAGAAGAATATTTCTGAAGCTAGTAGGCCGATCTTGATCAAATTTAATGTGAACCATAATTGGGTTGGGGGATTGATGGTATTAGGTTTTGGAGCAGATTGTATCAAAATTGTGGTTTCCATGGCAACAGATAGGTCCCATAGACTTACAATGGGAAAAACTAAAAAAAATCTTCTTCTCTGAAACCACTAGGCCCACAGCTTTGATATTTGGTATGTAGCAATGGCTAATGGTCCTCTACATAAATTGTGCCATTCATGCCCCTGGGGTCAAATTTGGCCACGCCCCGGGGGGTCGATAGTCTCCATAGACTTACTATGGGAAAAAAATTAAAAAATCTTCTTCTCTGAAACCACAGGGCCCACAGCTTTGATATTTGATATGTGGCAATGGCTATGGTCCTCTACATAAATTGTGCCAGCCATGCCCCTGGGGTCAAATTTGGCCACGCCCCGGGGGGCGATAGTCTCCATAGACTTACAACTGGAAAAACTAAAAAAAACTTCTTCTCTGAAACCACTAGGCCCATAGCTTTGATATTTGGTATGTAGCAATGGCTAATCGTCCTCTACATAAATTGTGCCATTCATGCCCCTGGGGTCAAATTTGGCCACGCCCCGGGGGGTCGATAGTCTCCATAGACTTACTATGGGAAAAAAATTAAAAAATCTTCTTCTCTGAAACCACAGGGCCCACAGCTTTGATATTTTGTAGGTGGCAATGGCTAATGGTCCTCTACATAAATTGTGCCAATCATGCCCCTGGGGTCAAATTTGGCCACCCCCCGGGGGTCGATAGTCTCCATAGACCTACAATAGGAAAAAAACTAAAAAAATCTTCTTCTCTGAAACCACTAGGCCAACAGCTTTGATATTTGGTATGTAGCAATGGCTAATGATCCTCTACATAAATTGTGCCATTCATGCCCCTTGGGTCAAATTTGGCCACACCCCGGGGGTTGATAGTCTCCATAGACTTACTATGGGAAAACAATTAAAAAATCTTCTTCTCTGAAACCGCAGGGCCCACAGCTTTGATATTTTGTATGTGGCAATGGCTAATGGTCCTCTACATAAATTGTGCCAATCATGTCCCCGGGGTCAAATTTGGCCACGCCCCGGGGGTCGATAGTCTCCATAGATCTACAATAGAAAAAACTAAAAAAATCTTCTTCTCTGAAACCACTAGGCCCACAGCTTTGATATTTGGTATGTAGCAATGGCTAATGGTCCTCTACATAAATTGTGCCATTCATGCCCCTGGGGTCAAATTTGGCCACGCCCCGGGGGTTGATAGTCTCCATAGACTTACTATGGGAAAAAAATTAAAAAATCTTCTTCTCTGAAACCACTAGGCCCACAGCTTTGACATTTGGTATGTAGCAATGGCTAATGGTCCTCTACATAAATTGTGCCATTCATGCCCCTGGGTTCAAATTTGGCCACGCCCCGGGGGTTGATAGTCTCCATAGACTTACTATGGGAAAAAAATTAAAAAATCTTCTTCTCTGAAACCACTAGGCCCACAGCGTTGATATTTGGTTTGTGGCAATGGCTAATGGTCCTCTACATAAATTGTGCCATTCATGCCCCTGGGGTCAAATTTGGCCAGGCCCCGGAGGTTGATAGTCTCAATAGACTTGCTATGGGAAAAAAATTCAAAAATCTTCTTCTCTGAAACCACAGGGCACACAGCTTTGATATTTTGTATGTGGCAATGGCTAATGGTCCTCTACATAAATTGTGCCAGCCATGCCCCTGGGGTCAAATTTGGCCACGCCCCGGGGGTAGATAGTCTCCATAGACTTACAATGGGAAAAACTAACAAAACTCTTCTTCTCTGAAACCAAAAGGCCCAGAGCTTCTATATTTTGTATGTAGCA
Source organism: Rugalucina vietnamica (assembly GCA_964017185.1). Classification (NCBI taxonomy): domain Eukaryota; kingdom Metazoa; phylum Mollusca; class Bivalvia; order Lucinida; family Lucinidae; genus Rugalucina; species Rugalucina vietnamica. Next base: position 921,513 of record OZ024877.1, on the reverse strand, counting down.
ATGTTTGGTAGTCCCCATTATAAATTGTGCCAGTCATGCCCCTGGGTCAAATTTGGCCATGCCCCGGGGGTCAGTAGTGTCCATGCATAGACTTTCATTGGTAGATTCTCAATTAATTTAAATCTCATGAGCTTACAATGTGATAATCTCTCAGGTGAGCTACAGGACCAATGGTCCTCTAGTTTACAGATTTCAAAGTGTAGGTTTGGTTTGAAGAACGCTCTTCCCAATTCGCAGGCTCAACTGTGGTCATCAAGTTACCAGATTTTAGAGATATGTTAATAATCTGAAAAAAGTAAAAGAGCGACAATAGGCGCCACAACCAATTTTTATCCTGCATTCTTTGTGCTACATTTGAGTTGCAACAGCAGAACAAACAAAAACTAAGGGAGAATGAAAGTTTGTGTGTGTCTTGACATTGTGGGGAGGGGGGGGGGGGTATTGCTTTGCTTGATAAGCTGATTAGTTATAGGCCAAAAGTAGAAACCTTTTTAATGCAGCTGTTTTCCCTAGCGAAATGACATAAAGTTGTAGTTGTATTTAATGTCGCTGATAGTAAACTTCAAAATAAAACATGAAAACTTTGTGATTGTTGTATTCGGCCATGACAAGTTTTTGCTTACACTGTTCCGACTTTCAGTGCAATTATGCCAACTGCAGTATCTATCTTAGAAATCTAAGATTCCAATTCGAATCAACATGTACATCAATACATGAAAGACCCTACTACATATTTCATCAGGATGCATGCTGATTTTTCAAAAGTGCACCAGTCAACAGGATGCTACTGTTTCTTGTCAGCCTTTCATGTCTGCCATGGAAAAAAAGTTCTGTTTACATGTGTATTCTCCCACTAACATATTTCAGTTTCTTAATTGTTTGAGCGATTGTTGAGTAATTATTTGCAATTAACAGTTTACACGCGATAAAATCATTTTAATTTACCGTAATCATTCTAATAAGCGCACAGTGCGCTAAACTTTTCAAAATAACTTTAAGTTAATGTAACAAAATATTGTTCTAATAAGTGCACACTAGGAAACAAAACACATACGCTGTTGAAATTCATGTACGAATTCCAATCGTTGCAAAGTAGTTTTTAATAGATAAGGTTAAATTCTAATACGTATTTATGTGTAAAATTGGTAACAAATATCAATATGTTAGTGGAGCAGTGTGCGCTTCTGTGCTTGCTTTTCGGAAACGGCTATGGTGTGCGCTTATTGGAGCATGTGCGCTAATTAGAACGAATTCGGTATATGATTGTTTGGATCATTTACACCTGGATAATGCCCAACAGTCTACACTTCAAGCATCTATGTAATATTGATTTTTATTATAAAAATCATAAATGGAATAAAATGCTCACCTTCATCATGTTTAAAGGAAAACATTACTATTCAATTCCGGCATATGATTTTAATGAAACTTCACATGCTACAAGATAATTGTATCATTGGACTAAAATCAAAATAAAAATGGGGGGGGGGGGGGGTCACCAGCCTCGTATCCATGGTATCCGAACTTTTTGGATGTTTCTCGTGCATTTCAGAAAACCGCACTTGTAGCGAATATGTGTTTTGTACATAAGTTATTGCTATAAAAACAACTCAAACACACGAAGAATGTTATTAGCTCACCTGAGCCGAAGGCTCACAAGGTGAGCTTATAGTACAGTAGTTGAGCCGGCGTCCGTCCGTCCGTCCACATTTTCAAACTCAAATCTTCTTCTCAGAAACCACAAGGCCCAGAGCTTTCATATTTTGTGTGTAGCAAACTAGCAATGTATAATGGTCCTCTTTATAAATCCTGCCTGCCATGCCCCTGGGGTCCATATGGGCCCCGCCCCGGGGGTGTCATGGGAAAAACATAAAAAAATCTTCTTCTCTAAAACCACAAGCCCAAAGCTTTCATATTTTGTATGTAGCAATGTTTAGTGGTCCTCTATATAAATCCTGCCAATCATGCCCCTGGGGTCAAAAATGGCCCCGCCCCGGGGATCATTAGCTCCCATAGACTTACAATGGGAAAAACATAAAAAAATCTTCTCCAAAACCACAAGACCCAGAGCTTTCATATTTTGTGTGTAGCAATGTATAGTGGTCCTCTTTATAAATCCTGCCTGCCGTGCCCCTGGGGTCCATATGGGGGGTCATGGGTAAAACATAAAAAATCTTCTTCTCTGAAACCACAAGGCCCAAAGCTTTCATATTTTGTATGTAGTGCTCAATGTTTTGTTTTTAGCAATATATAGTATTTTTTGTTTGTAGCAATATATAGTATTCCTCTTTATAAATCCTGCCAACCGTGCCCCTGGGGTCCATACGGGCCCCGTCCCGGGGGCATCATGGGAAAAACTTTAAAAAATCATCTTCTCCGAAATCACAAGCCCCAGAGCCTTCATATTTTGTGTGTAGGAATGTATAATGGTCCTCTTTATAAATCCTGCCTACCATGCCCCTGGGGTCCATACGGGCCCTGCCCCGGGGGTGTCATGGGAAAAACATAAAAAAATCTTCTCTAAAACCACAAGGCCCAAAGCTTTCATATTTTGTATGTAGTGCTCAATGTTTAGGGGTCCTCTATATAAATCCTGCCAATCATGCCCCTGGGGTCAAAAATGGCCCCGCCCTGGGGGTCATTGGCTCCCATAGACTTACAATGGGAAAAACATAAAAAAATCTTCTTCTCCGAAACCACAAGGCCCAGAGCTTTCATATTTTGTCAGTAGCAATGTATAGTGGTCTTCTTTATAAATTCTGTCAACCATCCATGCCCCTGGGGTCCATACGGGCCCGCCCCGGGGGCGTCATGGGAAAAACATAAAAAAATTTCTTCTCCGAAACCACAAGGCCCAGAGCTTTCATATTTTGTTTGTAGCAATGTATAGTGTTCCTCTTTATAAATCCTGCCAACCGTGCCTCTGGGGTCTATACGGGCCCCACCCTGCGGGCGTCATGGGAAAAACTTTAAAAAATCTTCTTCTCCAAAACCACAAGGCCCAAAGCTTTCATATTTTGTTTGTAGCAATGTATAATGGTCCTCTTTATAAATCCTAATCCTGCCAACCGTGCCCCTGGGCTCCATACGGTCATGGGAAAAACATAAAAAAATCATCTTCTCCGAAACCATATGGCCCAGAGCTTGAATATGTTGTGTGGACCAATGTATAATCCTCTCCTTTATAAATGCTGCCAACGGTGCCCCTGGGGTCCATACAGGCCACACCCCAGGCATGTCATTATCTACCATAGACTTATAATGGAAATATATGAAAAAAAATCTTCTCTGCAACAGCATGACACAAAGCTTGTATATTTGATATACAACATTGTCATGTGGAGCTCTACATAAATCATACCAATCTTGCCCCTGGGGTCAAATATGGCCCCACCCCGGGGGTCATTATAGGACCCTGACCTTGTTAGATGATTTTTTCAAGTGAACCAAAATGGCAGAAAAGAGGATACACAATCCAGACAAGAGCTCTTCTGATGATGTAAGTAGGGTTTCAAGGTCACATGACAAAGATGGCCACCATACCCATATATGGTAAAAACCCCAATTACTTTGTCCAGTTACTGTACTTGTTGACTCTCAGGTAAGCGATCGTTGCCCCTGGGCTACTTGTTTTCTCACATTTTGATACTTTTTGCTCTTAAATTGAGGAGATTACAAGTAAAATTAACTTTTCCGCCATTTATTAAAACCTGCAAAAAGTATTTTTGCGATATCTCCTAAACTACGCATATGATTTTGATTAAATTACACCAAAAGATAGAAAACAATGTAAATATTTAAAATTTGAAACTAAAAAAGGGGGTCACCGCATTGCGTCGGAAGATATAGAGAAAAAATACCGTTCAACATTCCCGCCTTTTTCATTTTAATGCCAAACGTTGCACTGACGTTGTGTATATTTATGGGACGTCAACAGCGAAATAACCGGTTTACATATAATTAACCTTAAAAAGGAATTGGGATTTATGGATTACCACAGAAACTAAGTTTAAAATAAAAATGAACTACATGTATATGTATACTAATTTTAGGACTTAATTATGCACAAACAAACAGAATAAGATTCTACAGCTTGTAACATCATTAAAAAATCAAAACAAAACGACGTTAAAAGCTACGCGTAACATGCACATAATAAACCCCGATGTTGCGCAAATAGTGTGCTCATAAACAATGGTAATGTTTACCCTTAATAAACAAATCAAATTTATAGCTTTCTTAAGTACATGTAGTCTATTTTCTACCATATGATTCTCTATCTTCATTTTTAATGGATTTATTTATGCAGCTGTTTGATTTGGGTATAAAACCAGTCGGGAACACACTCTTGCAAGACTTCTGTTTTCCACTGGCAAGGTAAAATCAGGACGCTCATCACCAGAATCATCTTCGCAAGCCAAGGGTACTAAGTGCACTTCGTGTCTTGGGTAAGAAATGAAGTAGAGTTATTGCCCTTGGTTTGTGAAAGATGCATTAGAATGTGCAAATGATTCCAATCACTGGTTAGTGGGTCAATAGGTTTCCATTACGAAAACTTGCCCATGCAATAAACAGAGATTTTTTATGCCCCCAACTTTGAAAAAGTTGGAAGGGCATATTGCTTTCGGCTTGTCTGTCTGTCTGTCTGTCTGTGTGTGTGTGTGTGTGTGTGTGTACGTCTGTTAACTTTTGAACGGTGAATCTTAGGGTTTTGAAATGTCATATGCACATTCCTCATGAAAAAAATAGTTGACCCGTATTTTTTTTTCTTGTCCAAGTTATGCCCCTTTTTTGAGTTATTTCCCTTTGAAAACAAAATTTGAAAATCTTGTGTGCAAGATATCTCGAAAAGTATTTAAGCTCGAGCCTTCATATTTGGTATACTGGTTGAGGCTGATGAGTAGATGACGTGATTAACATCTGAGAACTTTCCGTCAACTTTTGACAAAAATATGGAAATTTGAAATTTTCATTGATTTTTTCACTTTTCGGTGAAATTTGAAACTTTTAAACGGTGAATGCTAGGGTTTTGAAATTTCATAAACAGATTCCTCATTAAAAATTAGTTGACCCATATTTTTTTTCATGTCCAAGTTATGCCCCTTTTCTGAGTTATGTCCCTTTGAAATCAAAATTTGAAAATCTTGTGTGCAAGATATCTCAAAAAGTATTTGAGCTAGAGCCTTCATATTTGGTATTCAAGTTGGGGCTGAGGAGTAGATGACCTGATTAACTTTTGAGAACTTTCTGTCAAATTTTGACAAAAATACAGAATTTGGAATTTTTGATCAATTTTTCCACTTTTCGGTGACATTTGAAACTTTTGAACGGTGGATGATAGGGTTTTGAAATTTCATATACAGATTCCTCATGAAAAAATAGTTGACCCGTATTTTTTTCATGTTCAATTTATGCGCCTTTTTGGAGTTATGCCCCTTTTAAAACAAAATTTGAAAATCTTGTGTGCAAGATGTCTGAAAAAGTATTTAAGCTAGAGCCTCCATATTTAGTATACTGGTTTGGGCTGAGAAAGAGATCACCTAATTATACCCGCCGCAAAACGAAGTTTTAGGGGGGTATACTGTTTTCAGCCTGTCCGTCATTCCGTCACTCCGTCATTCCGTCATTCCGTGATTCCGTGACTCCGTGATTCCGTCATTCCGTCAACATTTGGACATCTTTGCTGAATAACTTGAGTAGCTTTTGCCTGATTTGTTTCAAATTTTCACCACACTTGCACCATCAGACAATACATGTGTGGTATGAATTTAGGGGCCAAAGGGTCAGTATTGCAAGAGTTATGGGACTTTTTAAGTCTTCCTGTAACATGTTTGCCATAGTACTGAAAGTACATACTTTGTGAAATCAACTCCTCTTACAGCTTTCAATGTTTCCTTTTAATATTTTGCTGATATGTTTCAGATATATTGCAGATGTGCATGAACAATTGTCATGCTGAAAAAATCATTTTTGACAAATTTACAGCATTTTTAACTTAGCAAATTTTTCTATAATTGCTTATATTCAATAATGGTTGGTAGTGCATACTTTGTGAAATCAACTCCTCCTAGGGCTTTCAGTGTTTCTTTTCAGTACTTTGCAGACATGTTACAGACATATTGAAGATGTGCATGAAGAATTATAATGCTGAAAAAATAATTTTTGACAAATTTACAGCATTTTTTAACTTTGCCATTTTTCGACTATTGCTTACATACATACTTTGTGAAATCAACTCCTCCTGGGGCTTTCAGTATTTCTTTTCAGTACTTTGCAGACATGTTATAGACATATTGAAGATGTGCATGAAGAATTATAATGCTGAAAAAATAATTTTTGACAAATTTACAGCATTTTTTAACTTAGCCATTTTTCGACTATTGCTTACATACATACTTTGTGAAATCAACTCCTCCTAGGGCTTTCAGTATTTCTTTTCAGTACTTTGCAGACATGTTACAGACATATTGAAGATGTGCATGAAGAATTATAATGCTGAAAAAATAGTTTTTGACAAATTTACAGCATTTTTTAACTTAGCCATTTTTCGACTATTGCTTACATACAATAATGGTTGGAAGTGCATACTTTGTGAAATCAACTCCTCCTAGGGCTTTCATTGTTTCTTTTTAATTCTTTGCAGATTTGTTCCAGATATATTGAAGATGTGCATGAAGAATTTTTATGCTGAAAATTTTAGTTTTGACAAATTTACAGCTTTTTAAACTTAGCCAATTTTGACCATTTCTGCTTATATTCAATTATGGTTGATAGTACATACTTTGTGAAATCCAACTCCTCCTGGGGGTTTCAGTAATTCTTTTCAATACTTTGCAGACATGTTACAGACATATTGAAGATGTGCATAAAGAATTTTATTGGTGAAAAAATAATTTTTGACAAATTTACAGCATTTTTCAACTTAGACATTTTTCAACCATCGCTAATATACAATACGGCTGGTAGAGCAAACTTTATGAAATCAAGTCCTCCTAGTGCTTTCATTGTTTCATTTGAATTCTTTGCACACTTGTTCCAGATATATTTCAGATGTGCATGAATAATTCTTATGCTGAATAATTTATTTTTGACAAATTTACAGCTTTTTTTTAGCATAGCCAATTTTTGACCATTTCTCATGATAAATAATGATCAACAGTGTACAGTGAAATCAACAATAATTGTACTCCCTGAGCTTTCAGTATATTATTTAATACCTTACAGACATGAGTCAGACATACGGAGGATTTTCATGAAGGATTATAGGATTATAATGCTGAAAAGATATTTTTGACAAATGTTTTGCATGTTTGACTTAAAGGAAGTTATTGGCCTTATATAATTTTGCGGGGGGTATACTGAAAGCCTTGCTTGCAGCCAATTTCTAGTTAACTTTTGAGGACTTTTCGTCAAATTTTGACAAAATTACTCTATTTTGAAATTTTTACTCCATTTCTAACTTGTCTGCAAAAAGCTTACATTCTGTTTCTGGATTGAGGTCAAAACAGAGGCAATCGAACAGCTTCTTCAGGAAATTAAATTTCTTTTCATTCAAATGAAATAAATGAACCATACAAGCTGCTAGTTTAGGGACAAGCAAACAGTTGGGGGCATAGTGTTTTACAAACACGCATTTCTAGTTTAGCTTTAAAAATTGAAATTTTCAGCTGAAAAATTTTGATATTTTTCTTATTTTTGCTCAAAACATAGATTGTGGGCACACGTTAGAACCGCCTCGCCGAGGCGGTTCTAACGAGTACCCACAATCTATGTTTTGGAGCAAAAATAGGTATACCCCTGCATACCCCAGTTTTACTATATATACAGTGGTGTTATGGCTAAAAACCCACTTTTGCACAGTTCGCGCTGATCACTTGTGATTTTTCGCGGCGAAACCACCGCGAAATTTCACCGGCCAAGGGAAAATTTAAACGTTTAATCGGTTAATTTTTTCGCCGCGAAAATCGGATTTTCGCGGTGAAATTCCGCCGTGTTTTGCGGCGAAATTTGTGTTTTAACGTTTACAACAGGTAAGTTAAAAATTCCTATTTCGCCGCGAAACACGGCGAAATACCTGGAAATGTTAACATAAAATTAGTTATTTTTAATTTAATGACCACACTATGATTCATCTGTTCCATGTATAGATCGTTATTTACGTGCACATAATAATATGTACGATTATGCATGTATAGAAATGAAAAACGTGCATAACGCGACTTTTCCATTGGTATTACGTACGTGGTACGATAGCGAAATCACGGATAGACGAAAATATTTATAACGTAATACGCCAGCTCGTTGAATCAAACTTTGTTGTTTGTTTGTTTGAATAGATGCTTTACGTCCTAATCAACAGCAATGGTCATGTAGGGACGCTGCCCCCATTTTATGGGACGTCATGATATCTAACAAGTGTTTGAAATATAACGATCCCTCTAAGCCAATACTACTTATACGTATGGATGGTTTTACTTAAAACCATTTTTCCTGGGCAGGCACAGACCTGAGCGGTAAACCAGTAATCAGATGATCAGTCAATAGCGTATAAGTTTTGCCTGGGGACACAAGCAGCCTATATATTTCTTTAGGTCCCAATGGGCAGGGGCCATCTAACTTTGTGTCTTGCTTTGTAGCACATTGTCCAAAGGGTAATGCTAAATAAACAGTTAGATTCCTTGCTTTCTTTTTTTTGTAAATTTTCCTCACTTGCTTCACTTTATAGCGTTTAAGGTGTGAACTACGATAACTTAATTTGAGCTCAACCATGTAAAAACGACAAAACAAAAAGAGGCATATTGACATTTGGGCTTGCTGGTTACCACTCTGATCACCCTCTATGAATGCCAGCACAAGACCAATCGCAATCATATCGATTTATACATGTACATTGTACTTGCCTTGTAGAAGTACAACTAGCGAAGATCAGTTTAACAGTCAACAGTCCCATGGTTACAACACTTTCAGGAAAATACATGTATACCGGTTTTGCTCAAGTACGAAACCCAACGAATATAGGAATCGAACACGGGACATTTTGATTCCGGTCAATTCCTATAATCCACCACTAGGCTTCTGCGCTCAACTTTGTTCTAATTAATGTAATGCGGCATGCGCTCATATTGCCATGATGCGTACACGGCCCTTACTGTAAATATGAGTTCCAAAATAAACTGAAAACTTTATATACTGACGTCAGTACTTTGTTTTAAACACAATACCCTCCCTAGTGTATTGTGCCTTGTATACAATGAGGTTTTGTCATTCGATATGCATGCATGTGTTCCAAGCCATCCGTACATGTGGATTTTGGAAGGAACACAACACGCTGTTCAACTCAAAACGGTTAGCAAAAATCGACAATTTCGACACAATTTTATACATGTACGTTGTTGTATTGCTTGTATTCTACCGAATATCATATCAACCCGGTGAAGGTCGTATGCGACCAAATGTCGTTTCGACTAAATTGATTTCAAAGAAACGGCATCCACTTGACACAATCGAAAATCATTGATGCTTTTAGCAGTGTCATTAACTACAGGTGATTAAATGTCTAAAACAGAGTTGAAGCCGATTGCTTCATCATGTTGAATCCAAAGACTTGTATTAATATGTGGGTTGGGATCGCGGTGGCATAGTTGTAGTGCATCAGACTCCGAATCGAGAGGTCCTGAGTTCGATCCGCACTGGCGACGTCGTGTTGAGTCCTTGAGCAAGGCACATTGACTACCCACAGTACTACTTAATACCCATGAAACGGAAGCTCCGTCCAGACAGGACTAAAATATTGGTGACTGGGACGTTCAGCCTCAATACAAACAAACAAATCTGTGGGCAATCGTATCATGAAAATTGCTTACGCCACTATGAGCGTTTTTTCTGTTAATTAAGCTAGATAATAGGATCTAATATTATCGGGTAAGTCTGATAAATCTGAAAAAGACGCATGAAAATTAAAACAAAGCCGATAATCGTCTCAGAAACTTCAAAGTAGTTAAGACAAAACAAAATATTTATACGACTGAAAAGTAATAGATGCATACAAATTATAATGAAATTTAAACAATAAAACTGTTGTGACTGTCGAGACTAAAACGATAATTATACAAGATTGAGACGTAAACAAAATATTGATACAACTTGAAATGAAATAAAAACATCCAATTTAAAATTATGTTTAAACAAAAAAAAAAACAAAAAAAACAAATGCGACTGTCGTCTTTTTCGCCGCGAAACACAGCGAAACGCCGGTCAATTGATTTTTATGCGTAATGACAGGTATACTTTTTTCGCCGTGTTCCGCCGCGAAATTTCGCCGCGAAATCTGGAATTTCGCGGCGGAATTTCGCGGCGAAATTCCGCGCTGACTTTTATTTTACACACAATTTCGCCGCGAAATTCTAAAATTAGCCGTTAACAAATTAGCCGTTAAAACGGCTAATTTGGGTTTTTAGCCATAACACCACTGTAAAAGTGGGGTTTGAGGGGGTATACTTTACACGGACATGTTTTCCTGATGTTTACGAATTATAAATATTGCTCAGGACTAGCCATTCATCATTGTTGGTCAGTCAGTTCAATTCTTCTACATTACAGGAGTTTGGTGTGCTACCAGCAGACCAGGGGTCGTAAAAGGTCAACACATCCTCCTACCTGGCATGTCCTCAAGAGAAATAGATTCCAAGATGAGCTTCTAACCAAAGAAAGTAAAGATTTCTTGGAGCAATCGTTTGAGAATCAGTATCAGAACCTGTCCAGTCCATTGAAAAATGAACCTTGGCCTAGGAATCCGTGGACAACAAAGTAAGTGTTTCTAAATTCTAAATGAGTGGCGATGGGAATAAACCAGATCCCAAGAATATAAAACTTTTTTCATGCTCAGCTCAACTGAGACTAAAATTTATCCTGCTCATAAATGTTAAAATGCCAACAATTGTTGGCATTTTAACATTTATGAGCTGGATGATTTACAGGATATTGTGATCTAAACCTGAAATTTCAATTTATTTAGGCTATTTCATGAATTATGAGCATCCGAAATTTTCAGCTCAGCTGAGTTGAGCATGAAAAAAGTTTTATAACCTCGGGACCAGGTCCCAAGGATATAAAGCTTTTTTCATGCTCAGCTCAGCTGAGACTAAAATTTATCCTTCTCATGATTTATTAGCAGGATAAATTACAGGTTTTGATGATCTTGACCAAATATTTCAATTTATTTTGAGCTATTTCAAGCTCAATTTCAGGTCCTGTCTTTAGGTTTCCACTCAAAGCTCTAAAGAGACAGATTCCTATAATATAAGCCATATGGCTTCTTTCTGAATTGCAAGGCTATTACATGTATGTTTTGTATTGTATGTATAAAATAGTGAGAATTTATAAAGAATAAATATGTTTTAACCAATCAGGTATGACTCAAACTGGACTGTGTCGACACAGAAGATAATGAATCGTTTTATATGTGAAAACCACTGTCAGACGTTGCAGGTCCTCTATGCAACATAACACGACATCTTGATGACACTTCTGGAAAACCATGTGACATGAAGTATTCTCAAATCATCAAATGTATGTGGTCACATTTTGAACCAAAGTGATGCATGTTTATACCCCCGGCATACGAAGTATTAGGGGGTATATAGTTTTTGCTTTTTCTGTCTGTTTGTCTGTCTGTCTGTCTGTAAACTTTTTGTGTCAGAGATTTCTCAGGAACTACTTAACCTAGAATTTTAAAATTTGCTACAAAGCTTGGGTATGTCAAGTTGTATTGTGTATTTGAGAATCAACAATCTCCGGCTTATCATTCCCTTTATTTATCAATTTTTCTCTCTATCCGATAATTTTTTCCATCATATCAGCTCAGTCTGTATAACAGTAAGAAACTTCAAATTTTATATGCATGTTCAGAATGACCAACTCTATTACTGGAAACAAGACAAAATTATGATGCTGTAGATTACTTTTGTCTTCTTTTTTTACTTTGTTTCTTTTCCCATCTGTCACTCCTATACAAATCTGCACCTTTTGGTGTCAAAGATTTCTCAGGAACTACTTAACCTAGAATTTTAAAATTTGGTACAAAGCTAAAGTATGTCAAGTTGTATTGTCTATTTGAGAATCAACAATCTCTGGCTTATCATTCTCTTTATTTATCCATTTTACATTCTGCCGGGGGTATGTGAGCTTTGCTCACTTTTGCTATATTTGTATAGGCCATGATTATAATACCTGCAAGTGTGAAATTAGTGCAAATGTATTATGTCCCCCCTCCGAAGGAGTTGGGGGACATATTGTTTTTGGTGTGGATCCCGTCGGCGTCGGCCTCAGCGTCGGCGTCGTCGGCGGCGTAGCTTTTTGTCTGCACAATATCCCCTGAACCACTGGATGGATTTAGACCAAACTGGCACAGAAACTTCATTGGGACAGCCGAATGGAGTGATTAGATTACGGTGACCTTGACCTAATTTTCAAGGTCACAAAGGTCAATTAACTGTTTGAAAATCCAGGTGTCTCCATTCGTTTCCGCTCTCTAACTTGAGTAGTTTTTGACCGATTTTCTTCAAACTTTGTATATGAGTTGATACCGGCAAGGAGTGGTTTGGGATTGTAGATGGGTAAATTTCGTCAAACAACCTTAGAGTTATGGCCCTTGATTGAGGTTAAAAATTGCATTTTGTTCGTTTCCGCTCTCTAACTTGAGTAGATTTTGACCGATTTTCTTCAAACTTTGCATATGAGTTGATACCAGCAAGGAGTGGTTTGGGATTGTAGATGGGTAAATTTCGTCATATGGCCCTTGATTGAGGTTAAAAATTGCATTTTTTTCGTTTCCGCTCTCTAACTTGAGTAGTTTTTGACCAATTTTCTTCAAACTTTGCATATGAGTTGATACCGACAAGGAGTGGTTTGAGATTATAGATGGGTTAAGTTTGTCAAAAGACCTCAGAGTTATGGCCCTTGCTTGATGTTAAAAATTGCATTTTGTTCGTTTCCGCTCTCTAACTTGAGTAGTTTTTGACCAATTTTCTTCAAACTTTGCATATGAGTTGATATCAGCAAGGAGTGGTTTGGGATTGTAGATGGGTAAATTTCGTCAAATGACCTTAGAGTTATGGCCCTTGATTGACGATAAAAATTGCATTTTTTTCGTTTCCGCTCTCTAACTTGAGTAGTTTTTGATCGATTTTCTTCAAACTTTGCGTATGAGTTGATACCGACAAGGAGTGGTTTGGGATTGTAGATGGGTAAAGTTCGTCAAACGACCTCAGAGTTATGGCCCTTGATTGATGTTAAAAATTGCATTTTGTTCGTTTCCGCTCTCTAACTTGAGTAGTTTTTGACCGATTTTCTTCAAACTTTGCATATGAATTGATACCGGCAAGGAGTGGTTTGGGATTGTAGATGGGTAAATTTCGTCAAATGAGCTTAGAGTTATGGCCCTTGATTGAGGTTAAAAATTGCATTTTTTTCGTTTCCGCTCTCTAACTTGAGTATTTTTTTACCGATTTTCTTCAAACTTTGCATATTACTTGATACCGGTTTGGTTTGGGATTGTAGATGGGTAAATTTCGTGAAACTTCAAACTTTATAAATATGGAAAGCTGAAACATGTGATATTTTAAAATGTCTGTTGGTATATATTGGTTTTAATTTAAAATGTCTGTTGGTATATATTTTTCAGGGTTATATGTAAAAATTTACAAAATTAAAAGTGGGTTGGGGCAGAGAGGGGGGGACATATGTTTTCCTCTGAAAACTCCTTCTAGTTATAACTAGAACTAGAAAAGTCCAACTGTCATATTTTAAATATTATTTGAGCCGCCACATAAGAAAACCAACAATCTGCATACGGGAAAACAAAGACGCATATCAGCTGTGCAGTAACTACACAGCTGATCAGCATCTTCGTTTTTGCTGCAGAGATAGTACAATTCCTCTTTTTTGTAAATCCAAAGTTTCAAGCTTCTTGCCTGCATCTACTCACTGACTGTACAGGCTGTTTGTGTTGGACCTGATTGGAACCCCCTATTGTTGTTTTTCTCATGCAGAGGCTCATTTTATTTCTCAGCACCCGCAGAACAGGACTGCTAGGCATTAAGCTGGGTCAGATGCCACAGTGGACAAAAGAAGGCAAATTAACAGCAGTCACTTTACTGCAGGTATGGTTATACAATATGAATTTGACATGAGAATAATACATACATACAATAACAAAATACAGGATTAGAACGAGAACTTTAAAGCTTATAAAGTCCCTTTCCCAAGATTCATTTAAATATTTAGTGCACAAAATTGGCAGGTCATTACCTAACCCGCCATCTTAACCGTTAACACCTTTTTCAGGTACAGTACTAGTTTTAAGCATTCTTATTATTGCCATCTTTACACTTCTACTGATTTCAGAGCAATTACTAATAAAAGAATGAGTACTTTTGGTAATAAACTGCTGCAATGAAATATCTATTAGGCTGTTTGATCAAACTGAGGATATATATGGGCCAATTTAAGATCTGAGACACGTCATGAAAAAACAGGATTTTTGCCTATGCATAAACAAAGACGCAGATCAGCTGTGCAGTAACTGCACAGCTGATCAGCGCCTTTGTTTTTGCCACACAGATGGTACAATTCCGCTTCTACTTCATAGCCAAAACTTCAAGTCTCTGGACATTTTCTGAGTCTGTACAGGATGGTTTGTGTCGGTCCTGGTTGGAAATCCTGAATACTGGTTTTCTCGTGTCACGGCTCACCTGATGAAGGGCAAACCTGATGAAGGGCAATTACGTAGACTTACCTCATAATTCAGACTAAGGAAGACAGCAATCTGTCCAAGCAAGCAAACTTTTGGGCTTTTCCTTTATACAAAACTTGGTCCCGTTTTCCATCTAAATGTTTTGCCAATTGGCTGAAAAAATTCCCAATTAACTTGAAAAATTCTAAATTAGCAGAACAAGTTTGAAATGTCAATTTTCCCAATTTGGCTAAAAAATTGGGCTATATATATATATATATATATATATATATTTTTTTTTTTTTTTTTTTTTTCTTCAAAAAATGTGCTATCTTTTTTTCCAAAATCATGCTCTTATTTTCCAATTTCATTGGTACTAAGAATTTCCCAAAACGCCAGGAAAAGCCTTTGTAAAACTAAGTTAAACAATGAAACAACAGTTAATGCTAATGAACACTATTTCTCCTGTAGGTTATAGACAACCATGTTATCAACTATGTTATTGCTAATGAACACTATTTCTCCGTTAGGTTATAGACAACCATGTTATCAACTATGTTATTGCTGATGAACACTATTTCTCCGTTAGGTTATAGACAACCATGTAATCAACTATGTTATTGCTAATGAACACTATTTCTCCTTTAGGTTATAGACAACCATGTTATCAACTATGTTATTGCTGATGCCTTTAGGTTTTAGACAACCATGTTATCAACTATGTTATTGCTGATGAACACTATTTCTCCGTTAGGTTATAGACAACCATGTAATCAACTATGTTATTGCTAATGAACACTATTTCTCCTTTAGGTTATAGACAACCATGTTATCAACTATGTTATTGCTAATGAACACTATTTCTCCGATAGGTTATAGACAACCATGTAATCAACTATGTTATTGCTAATGAACACTATTTCTCTGTTAGGTTATAGACAACCATGTTATCAACTCTGTTATTGCTAATGAACACTATTTCTCCGATAGGTTATAGACAACCATGTTATCAACTACGTTATTGCTAATGACTACTATTTCTCCGTTAGGTTATAGACAACCATGTAATCAACTATGTTATTGCTAATGAACACTATTTCTCTGTTAGGTTATAGACAACCATGTTATCAACTATGTTATTGCTAATGAATACTATTTCTCTGTTAGGTTATAGACAACCATGTTATCAACTATGTTATTGCTAATGAACACTATTTCTCCGTTAGGTTATAGACAGCCATGTAATCAACTAGGTTGTTGCTAATGAACACTATTTCTCCGTTAGGTTATAGACAACCATGTAATCAACTATGTTATTGCTAATGAACACTATTTCTCCGTTAGGTTATAGACAACCATGTTATCAACTATGTTATTGCTAATGAACACTATTTCTCCGTTAGGTTATAGACAACCATGTTATCAACTATGTTATTGCTGATGAACACTTGTTATGTATGACAGTTACTTGTTGAAAGATGTGCATTCAGTACTGGTGGACTTCCCAAGGGAGTATGCCCAGGAAAGTATGATGTTATACATATGATGTTTACTTGTTGTCCTTAGCAATTATTTACTTTTAGTGTCCCAGATATTGGACATAAACAGGTTGTTTACTTCAGAATTTTCTAGAAATTTCAAATTGTTCTTTGACGGAAAAGTCCGGAAAAATCTGGAAGAACCAAAGATGTAGAA
Source organism: Rugalucina vietnamica (assembly GCA_964017185.1). Classification (NCBI taxonomy): domain Eukaryota; kingdom Metazoa; phylum Mollusca; class Bivalvia; order Lucinida; family Lucinidae; genus Rugalucina; species Rugalucina vietnamica. Next base: position 905,087 of record OZ024877.1, on the reverse strand, counting down.
TCTTCTAGAAAAATCTTTTTTTATGTCAAAAGAATATTGTGGAATTTTCTGGAAGGATAATGGCCTCTCTAGAATATTCCAAAACATTAAATTTTGGTAAACAACTTGTTATTTTTAGTATATGATATCATAGAATTTGCTGGAAGAATCCTGAATGTTCCTCAGTGCTATATAAGGGCTACAAATTTTCATAAGGACAATCTTTGGGTACTGTTACTATTAAGAAGTCAAAATCTATCTTACTGGAATTTAAACTTATTCTTGGATTACTTTGTGATATTCGATTCTGGATTGGGACATAGTGCTATTTTGAAACAAACTTTAATTCTTGGGATCAGAAACTGATACAGACTTGTGTTAAAAAATTCTGAGGGACATTCAGACATTCTTAAGGGAATTAACATCTTGAAAGGTATTGTACATTCATTTTTGTTTGATTGTATATATGCTTTTGATTGTTTCACATGTAATTACTGGTTAAATCACTTCTAAATAAATTTGTTAAATTTTAAACAAAGCTTCTTGCTGGCTAACCAACTTGTTGGTTTCCTTAATCTTCTAGTTACGCCTGGCACGTAACAGAATTGGGGGCTCGTCCGGGATTGAAATTTCTTGTGCACCAAATTTATTTAAAATTCTAAAGTATCTTCACTGTTTGCTGTTTAAATAGCTAAAGCCAGCAAAAAGCAACCATGTCATTCAAACTAAGTGACTTTATTGCTGCGCCTTCTCAGGAGCTGTTAGATAAGGCCAAAAAGAGTGACCTCTTAGACATAGCTGATCATTATGGGCTGTCAAATATCAAGACTTCCATGTTAAAACATGAAATTAAGAACATTTTGATTCAGTTTTTTGTTGACGAGGAAATTTTTGATTCCTCGGCTACTTCTCAGATTCTAGTCACTCAGACTGACTTGCAGTTGAGGGAACTAGAAATCAAAAGACAAATTGAGATGGAAAAACTAAAATTTGAGTATGAAGAAAGAATAAGGTTGGAAACTTTAGAACGGGGTGAAAGAATAAGGGCAGAAAAGGCCGAAAGGGAAGAAAGAATAAGATTGGAAACTTTAGAACGGGAAGAAAGAATGCATAAACAAAAGTTAGAAATGGAAGAACAAGAGAAGGAAAAAACAAAGAGAATTAGAACGAGAAAAAATTGAGTTAGAAAAAGAAAAATTAGAAAGAGAAGAAAGGCTTGAAAAAGAAAAATTAGAACGAGAAGAACGGCTCGAAATTGAAAAAGAAAAATTTAAATTTGAAATTGAAGAAAAAGAAAGAGAAAGGCAATTTCAGTTAAGAATGAAGGAAATTGAACTTAATGACAAATCAAAATCTTTATCTTCAGACACAAGCAAAATATTTGATGTAACAAAACATATCCGACTCGTTCCTCCATTTCAAGAAAAAGAGGTTGATAAATATTTTCTACATTTTGAGAAGGTAGCAGAAAACTTGAAATGGCCAAAAGAGCATTGGACCTTGCTTTTGCAAAGTGTTGTAATTGGTAAAGCTCGAGAAATTTACACTCAGCTTTCTCTTGAGCAAAGCTCAGATTATGATACAGTAAAGGAATTTATTCTTAAGGCTTATGAGCTGGTCCCTGAGGCATACAGGCAGAAATTTAGAGACTGTAGAAAAGAACATGACCAGACTCATGTTGAGTTTGCTAGAACAAAAGAGCAACTATTTGATAGATGGTGTTCTTCAAAGAAAGTAGGTTCTGATCATGCAAAGCTAAGGCAGCTCATGCTTGTTGAAGAATTCAAACGGTGCATAAATTCTGATGTTAAGGCTTTCTTGAACGAAAGAGAAGTTGAAAACTTGGAAACAGCAGCACGTTTAGCTGATGACTATGCTTTGACTCATAAGGCTTCATTTGTCAACAAGCCATATCCTAGGAAACCATATAATCCTCAATCAAAGCAAATTACCCCTCAGTCAAAACCATATTCCCCTCAGTCCGGTCCCAAAGCCAATCCCAGTAATCCAACTGATAATTCCAGTCCAAAACCCAAATTTTCTAGTGAAAACAAAGGACAAAATCCCTTATCCCAGCCAATTTGTAATTATTGTAAGAAAACTGGCCACATTATTTCTGAATGTTTGGCACTGAAACGAAAGAAAGAAAGAGAAAATATAGATAGTGCTAAACCGACAGGCCTCACCTCCTTAAAGGCTAAACCACAGTCTTGTATCCAGGAAGAAAACCCTATACTGACCAGAACTTGTAAAGAGTCAGTCTCTGAGGATTCTATTATGGAGATTTATGAACCATTCTTATCAGATGGTTTTGTGTCACTTAACAGTGACTCTGCCCAGTCTACCCCTATCAAAATCTTACGAGATACCGGAGCTTCTCAATCCCTTATCTTGGCAGATACCTTGCCATTTTCCGAGAAGTCTTCTTCTGGGACAAGTGTCCTTATCCAGGGTGTAGAGTGTGGATTTGTTAATGTACCGCTCCATAATATCTATTTGTCCTCAGACTTAGTTAAAGGTCCCGTGGCTGTAGGTATTAGACCTTCCTTACCCTTTAAAGGTATTCATTTGCTGTTAGGCAATGATTTGGCAGGAGATAAGGTTGTGGTAAACCCACTTTTGACCAGCACACCATGTGTTGATCAACCGCCTGATCCCATTGAGCAGGAAATTCCTGACCTTTACCCTTCTTGTGCTGTTACTAGGGCAATGGCTAAGAAAGCCAAATTATATGATGGGATGCAGGACATAAATTTAACTGACACTTTGATAGGTCAGTCCTTTAATAAAGAGATTTCAACATCTCTTTCCCCTAGTCAGTCTGATATTCAGACTGACCCTAGCAATCCAAGGTCGGGGTCAGAAAATGACCTTTCACCCTCAACGTCAAATGATCAAGGTCATGACCAGATGTCAAGGTCACAGCTTTGTAAAGAACAACACAGTGATTCTGATATCTCGCCTTTATTTGAAAGGGCTTTTAATGAAAATGAAATATCCCAGGTTCCTGTTTGCTATTATGTCAAAAATGGCATTTTGATGAGAAAATGGCGTCCTCCGGATGTCTCCGCAGCAGATGAGTGGACTGTTAACCACCAAATTGTGGTTCCTAGGGTTTATCGCCCTGAAATCTTAAACTTGGCTCATGAAACACCCATGTCAGGCCATTTAGGTGTAAATAAGACCTATCACAAGATTCTAAATCATTTCTACTGGCCAGGATTAAAATCTGATGTTTCACAGCATTGCAAATCCTGCCACACTTGTCAAATGGTAGGAAAGCCCAATCAGACCATTCAAAAAAGCTCAATTGCAGCCCATTCCTGCCTTTGATGAACCTTTCAGCAGAGTGATTATTGATTGTGTAGGTCCCTTACCCAAAACAAAGAAAGGTTGTGAATATCTTCTGACCATAATGTGTGCTTCAACTCGCTTTCCTGAAGCTATCCCACTCAGAAATATCAAGGCTAAAACAATAGTTAATGCACTTGTGAAGTTCTTCACATTTGTAGGCCTCCCAAAATCTATCCAGTCAGACCAGGGCTCAAATTTTATGTCAGGAATTTTTCAGCAAGTCATGTACGAACTTGGAATTAAGCAATACAAGTCATCGGCTTACCACCCTGAAAGCCAAGGTGCCTTAGAAAGATTCCATCAAACTTTGAAAAACATGATCAGATCTTACTGCTTTGACACTGAAAAAGATTGGGATGAAGGCATACACTTGCTTCTATTTGCTGTAAGAGAATCTGTACAAGAGTCTCTGGGGTTCAGCCCATTTGAGCTTGTTTTTGGGCACACTGTACGTGGACCGTTAAAACTTCTAAAAGAGAAATTTCTCTCAGATGATGACAGTTCTTTGAACTTACTTCAGTATGTGTCTGATTTCAAAAACAGACTATCAAAGGCCTGTGATGCAGCTCGGTCCAATCTCAAATCTACTCAAAGCAAAATGAAGATTCGTTATGATGAAAATGCTAAAGACAGAAATTTTGAACCTGGAGACAAGGTACTTGCTCTCTTGCCCATTCCTGGCAGACCTTTACAAGCTAGATATTATGGCCCGTGTACTGTTGATAAAAAGTTAAGTGACGTGAATTACATTGTTAACACTCCTGGGAGGCGCAAGCAAAAACAGCTATGTCACATTAATATGCTCAAGAAGTATATTGATAGGGATAGTTCTGTTATTTCATCAGTAAGTATAGTTAATTCTGTCCCTCATGAACAAAATCAAATGGACTCTGAGGACTTCAACTTGGAGAAATCTGATCCCTCGTCATCGAAACTCCAGAATTCTGACATACTACAGAATCTTGATCAGAAACTGTCTCACCTTGATTCAGACAAAAGACTTGAACTGAAACAGTTAGTTCTCGAATATGAGCACTTATTTCCGGACATTCCATCCAGAACTGACAAAATCTATCATGATGTTGACATTATTGAAGGTTCAAAACCTGTAAAGCAACATCCTTACAGAATGAACCCTGTAAAACAGCAATATCTCAGGGAAGAAGTTCAATATTTGCTGGACAATGATTTCATTGAACCCAGCCAAAGTGAATGGAGTTCTCCTTGTATTCTTGTACCAAAGCCAGACGGGACATTTAGAATGTGCACAGACTATCGAAAAGTCAATTCTGTCACTAAAACAGACACTTTTCCCATCCCACGAATCGATGACTGCATTGATAATATTGGACATGCCAAGTATGTTACAAAGTTCGATCTGCTAAAGGGATTTTGGCAGATACCCCTCACGGACAGAGCAAAGGAGATCTCGGCATTTGTTACACCAGATGGACTGTACCAGTATAAAGTCATGCCATTTGGAATGAAGAACTCGCCTGCGACTTTTCAGCGGCTGGTCAACAGTTTGATTTCCAATCTGGATGGCTGTAAAGCCTATATCGACGACGCTATTATCTTCAGTGAGGAGTGGCAACAACACTTGCAGACAATCAGAACATTCTTTGACCGGCTAAGTGATGCTAAACTAACTATGAACTTGGCAAAAAGTGAATTTTGCCATGCAAACTTGACATTTCTTGGACACATTGTAGGTCAAGGTCAGGTAAAACCTGTAAAAGCTAAAGTTGAGGCTATCTCAGATTTTCCTGTACCTACTAGCAAAAGACAACTGATGCGCTTTCTGGGTATGGCTGGATATTACAGGAAATTCTGCAACAACTTCTCGGCTATAGCTGAGCTTCTGACAAACTTGCTTGGTAAGAAGGCCAAGTATGTTTGGACAGATGACTGCCAGAAGTCATTCAGGGTGCCCGGTAACCTATAAAACCCTATATTATCCTATATTTTTGAGGTTTACCTATAAAAACCTATATTATCCTATATTTTTCCAAAATACCTATAAAAACCTATATTTTTGGATTTTGGATACACAAGAAACTAAAAGATTGAATAAAAGTCCCTGTATAGAACAAGATGTGATATAAGTGGAGCTGCCTAACTGCATGTAATTCAATTTGAATTTAGTCTGTAGGAATTAATATTCCTTTCAAGTGTATTGACTTTATTAGTTAATACTGTAAATGACTATAATGATTTTAACTTTTTGTATATAATAATCAAAAACACTTTTTACAAACACCCTGGATCACATACTAACCTTAATTAAACCTTTGTGTATAGAGAGAAAGAAAAATGGAATAGAATACTAATTGTGGTCATTCTGGAATGAGACAGGAATGTATAGCAAGTGAAAAAAAATACTGCTGTTTCATTAGTGGTGGCCAAATTTCAAAGAAGTAATAAATTGTCATCTTTGACATTAAATGCAAAGGCATATTTAAGTTCTGCTCTGAACATTGTTTCTGGGCATTCAAATCTGTCCTTAAGAATTTAAGATTTTGTGCCATAAAAGATAGAGGAGAGACCTTTAAATTCTTGTTTAAGTGTTTAGTAGAGGAGAGACCTTTAAATTCTTGTTTAAGTGTTTAGTATGATAAAACAGAAACTTTGCTACCTTTTGGCTAAGACTTGGATGATTATAAAGCTGAGAAACGGTATGATGTGTTACACTCAAATTTTCAACATACAATTTCACCATAATGAGAAGATTATAACTTGAGGTAGATTCTATACACATAGCATAAAATACTGATTCTGAACATAATAACAACAGGCTCTGAAATATAATTTTAAGTGCTTAAATTATAATTTCCTTCAAAGGTCTTTATAGTGACAATGATAGTGTTTTACTATTCACAATGTTACAACAATCATAAGTTTACAGAAATTCAAGAACACTAAAATTCTGAAAGCATGAAAGCTTTTACCCAAACCATAACATACTTCTTATTTACTCATTTCTCTTTCTTGCGTTATTGATAAACAGCATGTGATATTTCTTTTCTTTTGGAGGATCTCCTTGCTTTTGAAAGCAATCTCCCCTTTTGGAATTTCAGAATTTCCAAGTAATATTATATAAACCTCTCGATTTGAAATTTCAGATCAAGAATTCTGGCTATCAAGAATTTCTTCTTTGTTCAATCTTTCTTTCTATTTGGAAAGAGGAATATATCTGGTTGGCTTCACAGATGTATCATGTGACTGGTGGATGATAAACATTAATTAAGCTTGTTTTCTTCATTCTATATACATCCTATTTTATCCTATATTTCTGACCTCGAAAAAACTATATTTTTGAACCCGACCTATATTTTTGACACCAAAAGTCACCGGGCACCCTGGTCATTTGATAAGCTCAAGGCCATACTTAGAAGTGCTCCGGTTCTCTTAGCACCAAGTTTTGACAAAGAGTTCAAGTTGGCTGTAGATGCCAGTGATGTTGGTGCAGGCAGTGTATTGTTGCAAGAAGATGACAATGTTGTTGACCATCCTGTTTGTTATTTTTCCAAAAAGTTTAACAAGCATCAGAGAAATTACTCTACCATAGAGAAAGAATGCCTATCTCTAATCCTTGCACTTCAACACTTTGAAGTTTACTTAGCTTCTTCACATGCACCAATTGTTGTCTTCAGTGACCACAATCCACTGACTTTCATACATAAAATGAAAAACAAGAACCAGTGTTTACTCAGGTGGAGTCTCATGTTGCAAGAGCACAATCTTGACATCAGACATATCCGAGGAAGAGATAATATCATTCCAGACACCCTAAGCAGAGCTTAAGTGTCTCTACAATGCTGATGTCCAGCTTTGTGCTGTTGTATTTGATTAGTTTTGCACAAATTTTGCTAAACATATTGTATACAATTATCCAGTATTGCAAAAGAAAGCTTTATTTTATAAAACTTTCTTTTCTTTGAAGAGGGGAAGTGTTATGTATGACAGTTACTTGTTGAAAGATGTGCATTCAGTACTGGTGGACTTCCCAAGGGAGTATGCCCAGGAAAGTATGATGTTATACATATGATGTTTACTTGTTGTCCTTAGCAATTATTTACTTTTAGTGTCCCAGATATTGGACATAAACAGGTTGTTTACTTCAGAATTTTCTAGAAATTTCAAATTGTTCTTTGACGGAAAAGTCCGGAAAAATCTGGAAGAACCAAAGATGTAGAATCTTCTAGAAAAATCTTTTTTTATGTCAAAAGAATATTGTGGAATTTTCTGGAAGGATAATGGCCTCTCTAGAATATTCCAAAACATTAAATTTTGGTAAACAACTTGTTATTTTTAGTATATGATATCATAGAATTTGCTGGAAGAATCCTGAATGTTCCTCAGTGCTATATAAGGGCTACAAATTTTCATAAGGACAATCTTTGGGTACTGTTACTATTAAGAAGTCAAAATCTATCTTACTGGAATTTAAACTTATTCTTGGATTACTTTGTGATATTCGATTCTGGATTGGGACATAGTGCTATTTTGAAACAAACTTTAATTCTTGGGATCAGAAACTGATACAGACTTGTGTTAAAAAATTCTGAGGGACATTCAGACATTCTTAAGGGAATTAACATCTTGAAAGGTATTGTACATTCATTTTTGTTTGATTGTATATATGCTTTTGATTGTTTCACATGTAATTACTGGTTAAATCACTTCTAAATAAATTTGTTAAATTTTAAACAAAGCTTCTTGCTGGCTAACCAACTTGTTGGTTTCCTTAATCTTCTAGTTACGCCTGGCACGTAACACACTATTTCTCCGTTAGGTTATAGACAACCATGTAATCAACTATGTTATTGCTAATGAACACTATTTCTCCTTCAGGTTATAGACAACCATGTTATCAACTATGTTATTGCTGATGCCTTTAGGTTATAGACAACCATGTTATCAACTATGTTATTGCTGATGAACACTATTTCTCCGTTAGGTTATAGACAACCATGTAATCAACTATGTTATTGCTAATGAACACTATTTCTCCTTTAGGTTATAGACAACCATGTTATCAACTATGTTATTGCTAATGAACACTATTTCTCCGATAGGTTATAGACAACCATGTAATCAACTATGTTATTGCTAATGAACACTATTTCTCTGTTAGGTTATAGACAACCATGTTATCAACTATGTTATTGCTAATGAACACTATTTCTCCGATAGGTTATAGACAACCATGTTATCAACTACGTTATTGCTAATGACTACTATTTCTCCGTTAGGTTATAGACAACCATGTAATCAACTATGTTATTGCTAATGAACACTATTTCTCTGTTAGGTTATAGACAACCATGTTATCAACTATGTTATTGCTAATGAACACTATTTCTCTGTTAGGTTATAGACAACCATGTTATCAACTATGTTATTGCTAATGAACACTATTTCTCCGTTAGGTTATAGACAGCCATGTAATCAACTAGGTTATTGCTAATGAACACTATTTCTCCGTTAGGTTATAGATAACCATGTAATCAACTATGTTATTGCTAATGAACACTATTTCTCCGTTAGGTTATAGACAACCATGTTATCAACTATGTTATTGCTAATGAACACTATTTCTCCGTTAGGTTATAGACAACCATGTTATCAACTATGTACCTCTTCTCCGTTAGGTTATAGACAACCATGTAATCAACTATGTTATTGCTAATGAACACTGTTTCTCCGTTAGGTTATAGACAACCATGTAATCAACTATGTTATTGCTAATGAACACTGTTTCTCCGTTAGGTTATAGACAACCATGTTATCAACTATGTTATTGCTAATGAACACTATTTCTCCGTTAGGTTATAGACAACCATGTTATCAGCTATGTACCTCTTCTCCGTTAGGTTATAGACAACCATGGAATCAACTATGTTATTGCTAATGAACTCTATTTCTCTGTTTGGTTATAGACAACCATGTTATCAACTATGTTATTGCTAATGAACACTATTTCTCCGTTAGGTTATAGACAACCATGTTATCAACTATGTACCTCTTCTCAGTTAGGTTATAGACAACCATGTTATCAACTATGTTATTGCTAATGAACACTATTTCTCCGTTAGGTCATAGACAACCATGTTATCAGCTACGTACCTCTTCTCCGTTAGGTTATAGACAACCATGTTATCAACTATGTACCTCTTCTCCGTTAGGTTATAGACAACCATGTTATCAACTACGTACCTCTTCTCCGTTAGGTTATAGACAACCATGTTATCAACTATGTACCTCTTCTCCGTTAGGTTATAGACAACCATGTTATCAACTATGTACCTCTTCTCCGATAGGTTATAGACAACCATGTTATCAACTATGTACCTCTTCTCCGTTAGGTTATAGACAACCATGTTATCAACTATGTTATTGCTAATGAACACTATTTCTTCTTTAGGTTATAGACAACCATGTTATCAACTACGTACCTCTTCTCCGTTAGGTTATAGACAACCATGTTATCAACTATGTACCTCTTCTCCGTTAGGTTATAGACAACCATGTTATCAACTATGTACCTCTTCTCCGTTAGGTTATAGACAACCATGTAATCAACTATGTACCTCTTCTCCGTTAGGTTATAGACAGCCATGTTATCAACTATGTACCTCTTCTCCGTTAGGTTATAGACAACCATGTTATCAACTACGTACCTCCTGAAAAATTCAAAAATTCTGCTGGCTGGAAACCGTGGTGGGGGGACAATTACGGCGTCGTGGTGGTGGGGGCACTGAGTTGTAGCCCCTGGCAGTTTACCAAGGCCTATAACAACCTGTTTGCCAAGGCTGGAGTACCACCAAAGAGAAAACTGACAAGATTTCTAGTAACACCTGATGCTGCTATACAACCAGGTATTGACACTTAAGGATGTTCGCTGCCTTTGAAAAAGTATTCAAACTTTTTTCTAACCGCTCTTTTTTGATTCCAAAATATAAAATAAGACATGTGAAAACAAAATAAATATAGGGTAGTGTGCATTTTTTCAAGCTACAGGCCTCTGAATGAGAAGGTACAAGTAGGCAAAGATCAGGAAAAGGCGCAATCAGAAAGAGATTCCCACTCCAAAAACCGAGGTGGGAAAAAAACAAACTAACAATCAGACACTTATACCATGAAACATATCGTAAGCCGAATGAGCAGCTATTTTCCCAATAGGTGGCCACTCAGTTACCTTAACTTAATTAAAAATATGAAAACATACATAAAGCGCCAACAGCACAAAAAAAATTTTAAACACCAAGACATAAAACAAAAAGAACCACCACAGAAGTATCGCCTTGGAACGATCAGTAACACAAAGTTACTGGCGAGCTTAAACCGGTTTTACAGGATCCTAACCTCACCCTCAGCTTCTGCAGTGGTTCATAACATTTAGTAAGTTCTTCGGTCCTCGTGGTGAATCTCTAACTAGTCAATGAATCATCAAGAACAAACAAATAAATCATGATAAACATCCTGATGAATCAAAAACAAGGACTCACAGATTGAGTAAGCTGCCCGACGATGGAGATCCCTGGGCGCCGAATAATCTACTAACTTTGGAGCAAAAGAAAAACACCAGTTGGACCTCTTAACAACATGTTTGAAAATTAGGAAAATTAATTAAATTTTCAATTCTTTCACATATACCTTCCTGGTCAGACAATGTATCACAAACGCTTTCAAAGGTCATTTTGTTTAAGTAACGCTGACTATTTTGGACCTAAAACATACATAAATTTTCATATTTAAGTGGATGACAATTTTTTTCGACTCATTTAACAACCCTACCCCCTCACTTGAAAAGTCGGAAAATTCCAATATTTATAAACGTGTCAAATCCATATTTGTAGATTCAAACTTTTTCTTGTATTTTCACACAACATAGAACTTGTTCATGTTATTCAAATAAAAGAATGAAAAATATAGGGTAGTGTGCATATTATAAGAGAGAACCAACAACTTGAAAATCGCCATTTTAAGCCTTTCTTTTTGGCTGGTTTATTTCTTATGCCGCTTTTCATAAAACCACCCAAAATTTTAAAATTATCACACTAGAGAAAGAAATACTGATAAAGAAAACCCGAGTTGTATACATCTACTTCTGCTAAAACAAGCATCAAATTAGTGCAAGTAATTTGAAGATGTGTAATATTCAAGTTTAATCTACCCTACCCCCTAAATTTTGCTGACACTTACAACTTTTCTAAAAAGTTGCAGAAAATGGGGTGAAAAATTAAGATTCCTTATATTGACAATTTTCAAATATAAAATATTAGAAAAATATCTGCAGCCCTTTACGAGATATTCAACAAACATATGTTGACATATGTACCCTTTTTATAAATTTTTGGTTTGCTGGGATAAACAGTTTTTCCTATTTTTGCTCCAAAACATAGATTGTGGGTACTCATTGTGGTTATAGCATGTACCTATAATCAATGTTTTGAGCAAAAATTGTTTAAAATATTAAACTTTTTATATTAAATAAAATTTACGATCTTTACAGCTGTAAAAGTATGTAAATTAAATGATGAGTTTTATATGTATATGTTTTGTCTCTCTGTAGGTACTCCACTAAATGTATTGCATTATAAAGTTGGAGATTATGTGAATGTTAGTGCCAAAACGTGAGTAACATAGAATAGTGATAAAAATTAGACACATCAATATGCCTGTGATAGTTTCGTACTGTGTACATTCTCTTATCTCACTGACCGCACTTAACCCCCATTTTCCTATGCTTTGTGGGGGGAAAGTGTGGTGTCCACTTATGCTGTAATACCTGCTGTGCACATCTGCTGCTCATCAGTATTGAGCTGCCTCTACTAGCTAATTATGCATGGAGTGGTCAGATTTACTGTAACTGGATACCTAGAATTCCAGGTATTTTTCAGTACAAGCCAAATCAAAAAATGCATTTTTGTTAATTTTTAGCTCACCTGAGCCGAAGGCTCATAGGTGAGCTTATAGTATACCCATGCTCCGGCGTCCGTCCGTCGTCCGTCCGTCCGTCGTCCGTCGTCCACAATTTCAAAGATCTTCTTCTCTGAAACCACTGGGCCGATTGTTCTCATATTACACATACACCATCTACAGGTAGGGGGAAAGAATAATTGTGTTTTTTGTTTTGATCGGATAAGGACTCTGGTTCTACTTGTAATCAAAACAATTTCTACAATATGACTTGTCACTTCAGTATGAATTATCAAATTTTTGTGTCATAAAAAGTTCAAAATCATCTGTTTTAACTCGTATTTTAAATTTGATTCAAGTATGTTTCATATATGAGCCGCCTCATGAGAAAACCAACAATCTGCATATGCGAAAACAAAGGTGCCGATCAGCTTCACAGTAACTGCGAAGCTGATCAGCCCCTTTGTTTTCGCTACTCAGATAGTACTCTTCTTCTTAAATCCGAAATTTCAAGCTTTTAGCTCTTTTCTGTGCTTGTACAGCCCTGTTTGTGTCGGACCTGGTCAGAAACCACATTGTTGGTTTCCCCACGAGGCGGCTCATAATGTGTTTTAGGATAGACCAAGGCTTTTAAGGAGTGGTAAAGAGACATGGTTTTAAGGGTGGGCCCAAGTCACATGGTCCCTGGCCAGACTTTCAAAAAAAAAAAATTATGAATAAGGAAAAAAAGTGATTTCTGTGTTAAATTAATTTTTTGTAGGATAGACCATGGTTTTGAAGGAGTAGTAAAGAGACATGGTTTTAAAGGTGGGCCAGCGTCACATGGCTCTACGAAGTTTCATCGCCGACCAGGAGCTATAGGAGGTGGTGGGGTAATGATTTATGATCAACTTGAATAAAAAGTTTACAGATACATACATGTACTTTTCTTTTGTCATGATGAATACCTTCACTAAGTTATAGCCAAAAAGTAGCAACTTGTCTTGTGTCTTGGTAATTCCCTTCGATGACATATGAGTCATGTCACGAGGGTTTCCGACTAGATTAGACGCAAACTGGTCTGTACTGTCTCTGAAGAATGAAGGTTGGTTGGTTGATTGGGGTTTAATGTCCCACCAACAGCTAAGGTCATATGGAGATGGGACCTCGGTTTATAGTCCCATCCAACGGACTGGAGAAGCCTGGGATCGAACCTGCGACTCCTGGTTTACAAGGCGAGTGACATAACCACTTCACCACGGAGGCTTCTGAAGAATGAAGGGCAGTGACATACAAAAGGCCTAAATGACCTTAGAAATATTTTAGTTTCATCCCATTGCTAATTTATCAGTGTTACAAGAACACCTCCCATCCCCAGAAAAAAATAAATAAAATTAATAAACAAGAAATCTGTAGGAGCAGTGTATGACCACTAACCACAGTTCCACATCCTTTTTAGTTGCCACAATACTTTACCACAAAGTTGTCTGAATGAAACAAGTTTTTACTAGTGTTTGTATTGACTACACTGTTGTGAAATGTAAAATAACAGTAATTCTCTTTGGCTCCATGCTACAAAATATATAAGGTCACTGAAGAGGCAGAACCGCGGTATGGCGCATCCCCTTTCTAACTAATATGTTTGCTGCCCTTAAAGGATATCTGTTTTATTTTTATTATACATCTTGAAATCTTTGTTTCAGAATAAACACAGCATATGGAAAGGTAAAAAGATGCCAGGGCATATGGGCAATGACTGGAACATATCTAAGGCATTAAAGGTTAGTAAACAACATTACAAAAACATGCCCATGTGGAATACTGAATTTTCCTAGGTTGTAAAAATTGAAAATTTTCATTAGGAATTTTTGATATTTTTCTAATTTTTGTTCAAAACATAGATTGTGGGTACACATTAGAACCGGTGATCAAAAATAAGAAAAATAGGTATACGCCTGCATACCCCCCTTTTTCTATATAAAAGTGGGGTATAAGGGCATTTACACGGACATGTTTTCCTGATGAGACTTTAAAAAACTAGAGATGTTGTTTGTTAACTAGTCACATAGACATTTTAGCTCACCTGAGCCGTAAAAAGATGCCAGGACATATGGGCAATGACTGGAACATATCGAGGGCCTTAAAGGCATTACCAGAACTTGCCCATGCAATATATGGACATTTTTGGCTTATAAAAATTAAACAATTTAGTAGAAAATTTTTGAAATTTTTCTTATTTTTGCTCAAAACATAGATAGTGGGTACATGTTAGAACTGCCGAGAAAATAAGAAAAATAAGTATACCCCTGCAAACCCCAGTTTTGCTATATAAACGTGGAGTATAAGGTGGTATCTATTTCACGGACATGTTTTCCTCATGTACAGTTATTAGCTAGACAAGTTGGTCAGAAATTAGTGTAGTTTTCTCTTTACAAAACTGGGTCCAGTTTCCAGTACCAATTTTTCCCCATTTTTCAGTACCAAAAATTTTCCTGATGAAAAGAATGTGCCTTACTGGCTTGGGGGACAATCTTGGCTACTCTTTGTTACTGGCCCATGCAGAATACAGAGATTTTTTCAGCATTACAAATTCACAATTTCATTGGAAAAGTTTTTTTAGCTCACCTGAGCCGAAGGCTCATAGGTGAGCTTATAGTATACCCATGCTCCGGCGTCCGTCCGTCGTCCACAATTTCAAAGATCTTCTCTGAAACCGCTGGGCCGATTGTTCTCATATTACACATACACCATCCACAGGTAGGGGGAAAGAATAATTGTGTTTTTTGATTTGATCGGATAAGGACTCTGGTTGCTATGGCAACTTATGCTTCCCATAGACTTATAATGGAAAAAAGTGAAAATTGCCAGTTTTTGCTGTCTTGTTGCAGATATTTGAATTTTGTTTCTGCAGAAATGTTCATTGAGAAGTCCTCTACGTTTCATGTGACTTTTGTCCTAATCCTTCATTTTGATTGGTTGCAGGGGCCCCATATAGGGCAAAATTTCGAAAAACATTCAAAAATCTTCTTCTCAGAAACTGTCAAGGGGATGAAGCCTATACTTTGTATACATGTTCCTGACAGTGGCCTCTACATAATTTGTGTTTTTTATTCCAGGCTGATAAGAACTCTGGTTGCTATGGCAACTTAAAGTTTCCATAGACTTATAATGGGAAAAGTGGAAATCGGCTATTTTTCCGCTAAACTTGCAGACATTTAATTTTTGTTTTTGCAGAAATGTTTATTGAGTAGTGTTTGACGTTTCTTGCGAGTTTTGTCCTAATCCTTTATTTTGATTGGTTGCAGGGGCCCCATATAGGGCAAAATTTTGAAAAACATTCAAAAATCTTCTTCTCAGAAACTGTCAAGGGGATGAAGCCTATACTTTGTATACATGTTCCTGACAGTGGCCTCTACATAATTTGTGTTTTTTATTCCAGGCGGATAAGAACTCTGGTTGCTATGGCAACTTAAAGTTTCCATAGACTTATAATGGGAAAAGTGGAAATCGGCTATTTTTCCGCTAAAATTGCAGACATTTAAATTTTGTTTTTGCAGAAATGTTTATTGAGTAGTGTTTGACGTTTCTTGCGAGTTTTGTCCTAATCCTTTATTTTGATTGGTTGCTGGGGCCCCATAAAGGGCAAAATTTTGAAAAAAAATTTCAAAAATCTTCTTCTCAGAAACTGTTAAGTGGATGAATCCTGTACTTTGTATACATGTTCCTGACAGTAGCCTCTACATAAGTTGTGTTTTTTATTCCAGTCAGATAAGAACTCTGGTTGCTATGGTAACTTTAAGTTTCCATAGACTTATAATGGGAAAAGTGGAAATTAGCTATTTTTTGAAAACTATTGCAGCCTGAGATCTGAAGAGTGCTAGATGCAAACAACTAATGGATTAGATGAAGGTATATGATTAATTTAGGTCAAGGTCATCTCTTGACCTTGGTCGTTTTGTCGTCCATACACATTTTTCAATGATTTTTTCTCTGAAACCACTTGGCCAATCAAAGCCAAATTTTATATGAAGCATCTATAGGAAGTGGGAACCAATGTGTATATAAATAATCCAGGTCACATGACCAAGATGGCCACCATGCCCATATATGGTAAAAACCCTTAAAATATCTTCTCCAGAACCGGTGAACCGATTTCAACGAAACTTTGCATGAAGTATGGATGACTCAAGTACTACAATGTATATATAAAACATGACCCTGTGGTGACCTTGACCTATTTTATGGCAAGGTCAACATAGGTTGTCAATGCATTTGAATGGGGAAAACTTTTAAAATGTCATTTTAAGTGAAAGTCTTGCAGGGAATGGGCAGTAGGACTGAAATTTAATGATTCTGAAAAAAATGGACCCCAGGGGCTCATCTGCTTTTAAAATGTTATTTGAAGGGGAAAATCAGGAGGAAATTGGCAAATGGACAGAATATTGATTATTCTGAAAAAAGAAAATGGCCCAAGGGCTTCATCTGCCCCTGCACTGGGGTTAAATAACATAATATTCAAATATGTTTATTGGTATATGAAGCAGATCTCAGGTGAGCGTTTACAGGACCATTGGTCCTCTGGTTTAATATTTTTGCTCAAAACATTGATTATGGGTACACGTTAGAACTGCCTTAGCAAAGAACAGCCTCGGATTGATTGTGGGTACACGTTAGAACTGCCTCATCAAAGAACAGCCTTGGATTGATTGTGGGTACACATTAAAACTGCTGCTTTTATGTATCTTGCAGATAGTGAGAATCAACACCAAATACAATGTCTTATATCTGAAGGGATGCAATGTGCCTGGACCTCCACACGCCTATGTAAGAATATATGACACTCTTGTTGCGGGTAAACAGCATACTATGCCAATGCCGACCTACTATCCGGAAGACAGTACAGAGGAAATTCCGGAGGAATACTTTGACGAGGAACTGTTTCAGTTTACTAATGATAGTATAGTGTATGCTGATGAAGAACAATAAGTTTGAAAAGATTTAGAAAAAAAGAATAAAGTTTAAATCTTTAATTTGTGTTTCTCTGAAATCCTTAGCATGTCTGAAGGACCTTTCTAGCTGGCCTGTAGAAAAGTACAAATAGAGATATTGCACTGATCCCTGCATCAGCATTTCTCAAATATTAAGATTTTGTTTGAAGTTTTTAGAACTATTTTATCTTTTGAACAAGTGGATGGATCTACATCATATTATGCCTGTTGTAAGTTTTATGATGTACCATCCCAACCCACCTATGTGACCTACATGTCAAGGTCATGGACTTCAAAATTAGAATTGAATTGCTATTTAGGCATAGCACTATTCTATCAGGCCAGCTACCTGCAACAGCTTTAGTTCTATCCACGCTTTGAAAAAGTGGAGCTTTATAGGATTCAATCTGTCCTGTTATTCAATCATTCTTGAAAATGAATTTGCAGATTTTGACCAAAATCATGTTCTATTTCCTATATTCATTTTATTAGTGCTTTACTTTCTTAGTAAAAGCTGAAGTACATAAAATTTGGAAAGTTATCTTAGCAAGGTCCTGTGCAAGCCTCCTGAGGCAGATTACCAGTACTTAGTGCATATACCTTTTACCAATAACAGACTGAAGTGTTAACATATGAGCCTGCGCATGAGAAAAACCAACAATTTGGGTTTCAGACCAGGTCCGACACATATTGGCTTGTGCAGTCATAGAAAAATGATAGAAGCTTGAAATTTTTTTATAGAAGTAGAAGACGAATTGTACTATCCAAGAAGCGAAAACAAAGGCAGGGTTCGCATTATGCAAATTGCGACATTTTTTTAAATCTGGCGATAGAAAATAAAAATTGGCGAAAAAAAATGGCAACAACTAAAAATTGTCTGTTCACTGCACTGTCTTTGCCAATGTTGTAAATATTGTATCCTCATGGGCCTTACGGCTTTTTGGAATGTGAATAAACTTTTCTTCTTCCTAAAATCGCCATCTCCGGCGTAAATACATTGTCCATAAGGCCCTGATCAGCATTGAAGCTACTGCACAGCTGATCTGCCCCTTTGAGATCCCATATGCAGATTGATGGTTTTCTGATGCGGTAGCTCATACTTAATCAATAACAAGGCTGTAAATAAAGATAAACACAAACCATATGAAAATTTCATAATTATATGAAATAACAAGGAATCAACAAGGATCAATAACCAACCAATGCACACAAACATAAATTTCCAATTTTGGCTGAATTATTGCAATAAGCGGGAATTCTAAGTGGCTATTGAGAAATTTATCTGCAAAGGTTCAAAAGCATTACAAACTACCAAGGATCAGAATATTAATCTCAAAGCATTCTGATCTTGGCTGGCACTGATTTTTAATAATATAGGGCCTAAATCTTTACCAAAATATTTTGTTGCACATTGATAACTTTGATACTTTCTCGAAACAGAAAACACGATGATGAAGAGGTGAAAAGGTTAAAAAAGGTAAAAAGTATGTAATGAAGGTTAAGAGATGATGAAAGTTTACATTAATTATTCTTACATTAATTATTCTGCACTAACAGCAAGTGCACAGATGCACCTTTGACTGATAGATTACAATATTTGGTGTTGACAGTATTGTAATACAGTTACTGTAAATTGGAAATTTTCGCGTGACTTTTATTTCGCAAATTTTCTGTTTCCAAATTATTAGCGAGTTCTTGAATTCGCGAGTGAGTGTCCATGTATTCTATAATTTTATAGTAACTCTTTATTAGCTAGAACTTTGAATTCGCGAGGCAACCAATTCGCGAATATTAGCGAAAATTAAGTTCTCACGAATATTTCCGGATCTACAGTAGTATCTGAATGTACCTAACCACTGTCTGTCTGATCATTTGACAGAGCAAGTGGAAGATCAGAAAGCTCTAAAACAGGTTTCGTAAACACCTAAGATGAGTTTTCAACCCGTAAGAAATGTTTTTCTTACACTTCTCAATGACACATTGTGACCAGCACAAATAAAGTCCATCTAAGCTTACTTTATTTACAATGTCAGAGAAGCTCATATCACGTTCTGCTGAATTTTCACATCAACCTATATGTTTAGTGTCCTACCAACAGTTAATGTGATATGGAGACATGTCCTCAGTTAAAGTTTCCTACCAAAAGCTGGTCCCGAGGTTATAAAACTTTTTTCAAGCTAAGCTCGGCTGAGACTAAAATTTACCCTGCTCATAAATGTTAAAATGCCAACAATTGTTGGCATTTTAACATTTACATGTATAAGCAGGATAAATTACAGGCTTTGGTGATCTAAAGATGGAGTTATTTGGACTATTTTGCCATTTATGAGCAATTTAAATTTAAATTTTAGACTCAGCTGAGCTGAGCATGAAAAAAGTTTTATAACCTCGGGACCTGTAGTCCAGTTTCTAATCAGGACTCCTCAAGTACAAGATGTGAAGTTAATCACTGCCCAACTGAAGGTACACTGATAACGGGATAGTCTCCCTTGACTGATAATGTTTGCCATTTATACAAAGGTACAAACTGCACAATACACAAGAGCACCATATTTTGCCAAATGTTGAGCCAGGTCATTGGAACATAAGGATATTATGCAATACTGACCAAAGTAGTGTTCCAAATGATCAACCGATGTTGCTTGGGTTTGGGTTGTTGTTTAATGTCACAATCACCACAATGTCACAATGAAGTAACTGCAGTTTTAAAGTGTCTCATTCAAAGACAACTCCAACACAAAGGGTGCAATCCAAGACCTCACTCTGATGCTCTTTGGCTAGTTACTCCACAAGTGAAGTTTCATCCTGTAACCAGCTGTTAATCTGCCAGTTCCAGCTGTTTATCTGCCAAAACCAGCTGTTAACCTGCCAATTCCAGACCAACACTGATCAACTTCTTTTCATGATATAGAACACATTTCTTCTAACGTCATTTTGAAATCACCATCCAGGAGATTCTTTACGACTGATTTAGCAATGTAACTTGTGGTGCCACGTTTAACGAGTGGCTGAGTGTTCAAGAACAGTCTCATATCGTCCTGTTTTTCTCTGCCTTCCTGTTTATTCAGATCTCTTTGGAATTCATCAAATGCATCTTTGATTGTCTGAAATGAAAAGGTATTTATCATACAAAAATTGACAACAAAATACTGAAGTCACAATACAAGCAACTTTAATTTCTATCTCAGAATTTTCTCAATCAAATACAGCACTTTGTAGTTCACACTAATGCCATGTAAGAGATCTATATTCATTTTTTGGCTTGTTAATGTTGTTGACTAACATTCAAGCTACCTATATAAAACTATAAGCTAACTATTTTTTAGTCATGCCACCTATTAGCTAAGGTGTCAACATGGCGGTGGCAGTGCAGTAGGGTTCGATTCTTACATCCTGAGTGTGATGTTGTCCTACTGAGCAACCTCACTTCCCTTTAAACATCTTGATTTCACACTTTTACTGCCACGCCTCTCAACAAATCAATATCTCACTGCCAAGGATTTTTTTTATTGATTTATTATTGATTAATGAATTTATTTATTAAATTTTATATTTACTGATATATGCGAATAGCATATATCACTAGAAAGGGATTTTTATGCTGAAAAATCTGATATACAATACATTTACCTCCCTTTAAAATTTTCATCTATAACGTGGGACATACCAATATACCTGTAAAACAACTACAGTCTTTGGTGGCAGTGAACAGTAAAAACAACTACAGTTATCGGTGGCAGTAAAAGTGTTAAAGACTTTTCACAGACGACATGAGATGAAGAAGTAATACTATATGACATACCCTATCCATTGCTACAGGCTGACTAAAGGTAAACTCTGGATTTCTGCGGAGAATTGTTGAGACGACCATAAAGGTTTCTACCATCAGTTGCCTATAGGCTGGGTCGACTATTTTACTCAACATTTGTTCTACTAGCAGGGAGAAGTTCAACTCGTACATCGTCATGTCGGACTGTGTTGGTTGCTGAAGAAAAAGAATGAATAAGTGAGCCACCTTGTGGAAAAACCAACAATGTGGTTTCCGAACAGGTCTGACACAAACCGGCCTGTACAGTTACAGAAGCAGGCTAGAAGCTTGAATTATTGGAGTTAAGTAGAAGAGGAATTGTACTATCCGATTAGCGGAAACAAAGGCGCTGATCAGCTTCGCGGTTACCGCGAAGCTGATCTGCGTCTTTGTTTTCGCTTATGCAGATTGTTGGTTTTCCCATGGGGCGGCTCAAGTGATATGAACTTCGTTGTTTGAATACCTGGTTACATGTACTACTGTTTTGACAGGTCTTTTCAGTGACAAGGTTTATATACTGTTGGTGTTAGAATTTTTATCTATGATGATGTCTTTTGTCCAAGGACCAAAACAACTTGCAGACTTTTCACAGTGTATGAATATTTAATATAAAAAATCTTCAAATAAATGAACCAGCTTTTAGGTCAATATTTATCTGTTCATTACTATTTAGGCAACATGTATCATAAGTGCAAGATCAAGTAGTAGTAGAGTGCAGGCTATGTCATCTTGTGCCAGGTAGACTTAATCCACATCCCCACCTCAAGGATGTTACAAGGTCAAGAATCTCCCACACTCTTTTATAGCGATCCTTTGGTACCCGGCTTTTAGGACTATCTACTTACTTGAGGTAACAGGTAACCAGCCACTTTGATGCCACCAGGGGTTCTCTCGAGGATTTCCCAAACTCTTTCATAGAAGTCCTTCGGTACCCGGCTCAGTGCCCCATCAATCTGCCTCCTCTGAAGAGGGGACCGGTAATCATATTCCTCTGGATGCTTGGTGATGATACTAAAGAAGAGCTGCTTGATGCTGGAGGGAGACAGGGAGTTGATGTTCACATGCTCCTCTTCTTGTTCAAGTTCCATCTCCATGGCACGCACAAACCAACTGAAAATACATGTAAATTAAATTAACATCATTTTATTTCATTTTTTGCTCTTTGTTTGTACATGTATTGAGCTTTAATGTCATCAGTTTTCATCATGTCAGGTCCCAGACGTGACATCGCTTCCTATGTATTAATCAGTAGATTATGGAGTAAATGTGTCTTGCTCAAAGACAGAAGATGGAGCCTAGATGGTTGTCTTGCTTGGAAAGAGCTTAGTCAATTTTCCTGGGGTCGCGGTTTGGAATTTAAACTTGATTGTATGATCTATTATTTCCTGAACATCCTATTCTTACGTAATCATTTGCAAGGAATTTAAGTTGGTAAGGCTACATTACGAAAACGTGTCCATGCATTCTACAGAGAATTTTTTCAGCAGATTGAAAATTTCATTAGATTTTTTTTTTGCTATATAACAGTGATGAATACTAGCAAACAGTAAGTCCTTGAAAGTATTTTGTTAATTAAGATACATGAATTCTAGTCATTATCTTACCCTATTCTTATCTTCAGTATCCCATCAAACTGTTCTGGCGAGGTAGCTATCAGTTTCCCAATAGCCAGTATGAGCTCCTGCTGTAATACTGCTTGGCAGATGTCGTATGGCATACACTTGGCATACAGGATGTTCTTGATCTCGTTGGGCGAGACTGGTTTATCTAAAACTTCTTCTTCATGGCCGAAGACACCTACTGTGACCTATAGAATTGATCAATAAATTAATAAATCAGTAATTATTCAATCCTGTTGTAATACTGCTTGGCGAATGTTGTACGGCATACATTACACTTGGCGTACAGGATGTTTTTTATTTTGTTGGGTGAGACTGGTGGCTTATCTAACACTTCTTCTTCTTGACCGAATTCACCAACTATGACCTGTAGGGGCAATCAATGCATTAATTAATCAATTAAACTAATCAATCAACCAATATGGCATAGACTTGGTATACAGGATGTTTTTAATTTTGCAAGGCTTTATCTAAAACTTCTTCATGACCAAATACTCCTACTGTAACGAAACTCAGAGTCAATACTAGAATTTGTTTTCTATGTGAAAACTGATGTCTCCCCCCTTTCTAAGTGCATGTAACCAAGCTTAGTCTTCAATAATATTACCACAGATGGTTGCTTAGATTGGTTACAAAGATTCATAACAACTGAGAAGTGTAATAGAAGAGTGGCACAGAAGAGAACGTCTAAATATACAAAACAGATTAAATGAGCAGCAGCATGAGAAAACCTGTGTTTTGCCAATGCAAAAAACAAAGACAGATAATCAGCGCCTTTGTTTTTTGCTATCTAAATAAAACAGCCACTCAGCTTTCTAATTCTGAAATTTAATGCCTCTACTCTAGCCATAGCAGTGGCTGTACAGTCTAGTTGTGTCAATCTGGTTGGAAACCCCAAAGACAGAAGTTCTCATGTCATGGCTCAATTATCTATACAATCCAGTATTACGGTTCTTGTGTTCTGCATGTCGTCTCATGTTGGTTAGTAATCTTACGAAAAGGTACAAGTAGGCAAAGATCAGGAAAAGGCGCAATCAGAAAAAGATTCCCACTCCAAAAACCGAGGTGGGAAAAAACCAAACTAACAGTCAGGTACTTATACCATGAAACATATCGTAAGCCGAATGAGCAGCTATTTTCCCAATAGGTGGCCACACAGTTACCTTAACTTAACTAAAAATATGAAAACATACATAAGGCGCCAACAGCACAAAAAGAATTTTTAAACACCAAGACATAAAACAACCAGAGGACCAATGGTCCTGTAAACGCTCACCTGAGATCTGCTGCATATACCAATAAACATGTTTGAATATTATGGTGTTTAACTCCAGTGCAGGGGCAGATGAAGCCCTTGGGCCATTTTCTTTTTTCAGAATCTTCAATATTCTGTCCATTTGCCAATTTCCTGCTGGCTTTTCTCTTCAAATGACATTTTAACAGTTTTCCCAATTCAAATGCATAGGCAACCCATGTTGACCTTGCCATAAACTTGGTCAAGGTCATCACAGGGTCATGATTTATATATACATTGGAGTACTTTAGCCATCGATGCTTCACGCCAAGTTTCTTTGAAATCAGTCTATTGGTTTCAGAGAAGAAGATTTTTGATGGGTTTTTACCATATATGGGCATGGCGGCCATCTTTGTCATGTGACCTAGATTATTTATATACACATTGATTCCTCAATTCTATAGATGCTTCACATAAAATTTGGCTTTGATTGGCCAAGCGATTTCAGAGGAGAAGAGGTTTGAATATATATTATGGAAATATACATGTATATTGCCCCGGGGTGGGGGCACATGAGCCCCTGGGGTCCAATTTTTTCAGAATCATTAATTTTCAGTCCTACTTCCCATTTCCTGCAAGAATTTCACTTTAAATTACATTTTAAAAGTTTTCCCCATTCAAATGCATTGGCGACCTATGTTGACCTTGCCGTAAAATAGGTCAAGGTCATGAAAAGGTCATGAATTATATACACATTGTAGTGCTTGAGCCATCGATGCTTCATGCCAAGTTTTGTTGAAATCGGTCCACCGGTTCTGGAGAAGAAGATTTTTGAAGGGTTTTTACCATATATGGGCATGGCGGCCATCTTGGTCATGTGACCTGGATTATTTATATACACATTGGTTCCCCTTTCCCGTAGATGCTTCATGTAAAATTTGGCTTTGATTGGCCAAGCGGTTTCAGAGAAGAAGATGTTTGAATATTATGATAATATACATGTATATTGCCCCGGGGTGGGGGCGGATGAGCCCCTGGTGCCCAATTTTTTTCAGAATCATTAATATTCAGTCCTACTGCTCATTTTCTGCAAGATTTTTCCTTTAAATGACAATTTAACAATTTTTCCCATTCAAATGCAAAGGCGACCTATGTTGACCTTGCCGTAAAATAGGTCAAGGTCACCGCAAGGTCATGATTTATATACACATTGTAGTACTTGAGTCATCGATGCTTCATGCCAAGTTTGGTTGAAATCAGTCCAGTGGTTCCGGAGAAGAAGATTTTTGAAGGGTTTTTACCATATATGGGCATGGCGGCCATCTTGGTCATGTGACCTGGATTATTTATATACACATTGGTTCCCCCTTCCCATAGATGCTTCATGTAAAATTTGGCTTTGATTGGCCAAGCGGTTTCAGAGAAGAAGATCTTTGAAAATGGTGGACGACGGACGACGGACGGACGGACGACGGACGGACGCCGGATCATGGCCATCCTATAAGCTCACCTTGTGAGCCTGACGGCTCAGGTGAGCTAAAAAGAACCACCACAGAAGTATCGACTTGGAACGATCAGTAACACAAAGTTACTGGCGGGCTTAAACCGGTTTTACATGGCCACAACCTCACCCTCAGCTTCTGCAGTGGTTCATAACATTTAGTTAGTTATTCGGTCTTCGTGGTGAATCTCTAACTAGTCAATGAATCATCAAGAACAAACAAATAAATCATGATAAACATCCTGATGAATCAAAAACCAGGACTCACAGACTGAGTAAGCTGCTCGACGATGGAGATCCCTGGGCGCCGAATAACCTACTAACTCCGGAGCAAAAGAAAAACACCAGTTGGACCCCGGTGGGCCAAGCAACAGACAAGAAGCTCCGGCCCCAACCAACTAAAATGAATAGCTTTATGTCGGGGCCATCATAGAGTCTGACGCCCGACCCACCGGCGTGCAATTAAAGAAGGCAGCATAGTTATCAACCATGATTGGGTTAAAAACTAAGCATGCAGACTGTCGCATAACATTCAAGTTATAACCTATACGTCTGTAACGTGTTATGATTTTTCTGAACTGAAAAGAAAAATCATTAATTCCTTTAAGCTTCTTAAATTTGTAAACCAAGTCACCATAAAATTCAGGTTCCGAAAGGCCCTCACTTAAAAGCGTCTTTAAACCAACATTGTATTTGGAAATCAATTCATAGTGTCTACGATAAAATTTAGAAAATGTTTTTTGAAGTTTATGATACCGATAGCCCTGTTGGAGAAGTTTTGCCGTTAAACATTTATTTCGAGCGTTGAAGTCTGTAACATGATTGCAGACTCTAGCAAACCTAATAAGTTGCGAAATGTATACACCATAAGAAGCACGACGAGGAACGTCACCATCCAAAAAAGGAAAATTTACTATATCAAAATCAAAGTCATCGCGCTTATCATAAATTTTAGAAGAAACAAATCCATTTGCAACAGAAAGATGTAGATCTAAAAAGGGGGCTTCAGTATCTGAGATATTGGCTTTGTTCAACTGAAGTTCAGGTGGATAAATTTGATTGACCATACCTTCAAAATAAGGGTTGTCAATGTTCAAAAGGTCATGTGGAATTAAAAGCCTCGATAACATCAGCTTGATTATCATGGTTAAGAGAATCCATGAAATCTCTTTCGTAGCAGTATAAAAATAAATCAGCTACGAGAGGTGCGCAATTTGTACCCATCGGAATTCCAACAATTTGTCTGTATAACTTGGTCCCAAATCTAATATAAATATTATCAAGGAGATAGGATAAGGCATCGCATACATTCTGACATGACCAAAGTGTATACCGACTTTGGTCAGAGGAAGTGAAAAAAGCCTTTCTGTCATTACATGCCAAATAAAGTGAACCATAGTTTTTTAATGCCCTTTTGAAGGTCCACTCTATCAAATCCAGAAGTTTTTCTTTAATTAGATTATGTGGTAATGTTGTATACAGAGTAGAAAAATCATATGTGGACAAGCTTGTCGCACGGAACCCTCTACACTTCAATTTACTGAGCACCTCACCAGAATTTTTAATTGACCAAAACCAATTTTTATTTGAAGTTTCATACACTGTCTCACAGTATCTTATAACATGAGATTTGATAGCAGTAAGACAGGAAGTTAATAATTTAGAAAGTTCAGTGGTAGTACAAGAGCTAGAATTTGCAATAAATCTAGCTTTGTATGGTCTTTTGTGAAGCTTAGGTAACCAATACATCGTAGGAAGTTTGTCTTGGCCTTCATTGACACAAACAGAAAACTTAACAGGTAAATTGTTTAAGTGGGCATTAACTACAGACACCTCATCAGTATCTGTCTCCAGATAAGCCCTGGTACCATCAAGCTCCTGTTTTAAGGTGTTAACGTAGTGAAGCCTACAAACGACAACAACATTGTCATGGGGTACTTTACTCGTACTAGCACTTCTACAGGTATTGGCCAATAAATTGTATAAAACATATAGGGAAAAAATATTTAACACTTCGTAACTTTCTTATTTCTTATGATATTTTTATATCACGAACGGCGTTAGAAAGTATAATTCTTTATCTTTACCATAGTTTTAAATTTTTGACGTAGCGCTATTATAAAATGGTCTGTTTGGGGTCGGTCGTCTTGTTGTACGCAATTTAATTAAATATATAGCAAAATTTCCGTAAAACGCGGTTAAATACGCCTAGGTACATGACTTCAGCAACAATTTTAAGCTATAATTTTACATAAATGTTAGGCGTCACAAACGGTCCAATGTAGCAGAAATATTATATTTTAATCTGGTGTATTTTTTATTTTTGTAGCTCAACGATAAATTGGTCTGTTTGAGCAAGGACCAAAAACCAATAAATATTATTTTCTATCTGGAATTTCCGTGAGTATCCGTAAAATGCACCGATAAGACCCGACTTAATTTCCAGGTATTAATGCCGTGGGCGAAGATTATCGCTCTAATATGAAAATAAAATGTATTTGATGACTGATTGTGTAATAAAGAATTTTATATGAATAAATTAATAGGCTTAAGTTTAGAGAGTGATATTTTGCGGAAATAAAACATTAAACTTTACCATATTTTTTTCTCCTTTTTCGGCAGTAGATGCCGAATTGAAAACACAGATGTCAATTCGCTCATGACTGCATAATGTCAATTGGTAAGGACACTGTGTTAAATTCGCAATCAAGTTCTACTCATCTAATTTATCATTTTATTTTTATGAGAATCTTTTTTATAATTATTTCATGAGGTATTTGTATTTTTCTTTTGATGCTGTAATCCGCAACAGGACGTGTGCTCTACATGTATATCTGTCATTCAAAGTCAATCCAAACAAAATAGCAGCTTTTATTAGCTTTAATTAAAAAGCATAAACATCAAACATAAACGTTTAAAGCGATCATCGCATGAACAGTTGAATCTCGACATCAATTAAAGAAATCAAATTACATGTAAACGATTTAACTTAAGTATTTCACACATACTCGAGATATAAATGAGCAAACCGAACGAGTATAATCACTCATTTACCGAAAGCGATGACACTGTGCCATAACACATTATGCATGCTTTATTTAACCAACGTGAAGAATTCAAAGATATTTAAAATCTATTTTTAATATCTTTCTCAAAGCATTTTGACACGAAACAAAAAGCATTTAATCATTATACATGTATCGTAGTACGTGTAGATAAGACTCCTACATTTATCAACCTAAATATGTGTAATTACGGATTCGTTAAATGCGCATTCATTCATTCATTCATTCATTTCTTTCATTCTTTCTTTCTTTCTTTTATTCATTTCTTTCTATCTGTCTTTCTTTCTTATAATGTGATATATGAAATCCTTGACGACAAAGAAATAATTTGAGATAATAATCAATGAAAATGAAAATGGCAAGTTTCCGTCATAGATAGTACATCCCTCTTCTTAAATACGAAATTTCAAACTTCTAGCCTGCTTCTATGGCTGTACAGACCGGTTTGTGCCTGACCTGGTCGGAAACCAAACTTGTTTTATCATGCGAAGGCTCATTTGTTTTTTTTATTCTTGTACATGCGATTGTTAGAAAATAAACCGTTTGCATTATTGAGGCATGTCAGGTTTACACCGCATGGTGCTTTAACAAAAACTTGCCCATGCAATATACAGAGATTTTTCAAGTCGTTCAGTCGAGGCGGTTCTAACGAGTACCCACAATCTATGTTTTGGAGCAAAAATAAGAAAAATAGGTATACCCCTGCAAACCCCAGTTTTACTATATAAAAGTGGGGTTTAAGGGGGTATATATTGCACGGACATGTTTTCCTGATGTGTAGTTTAATAAAACATTAAATTTCGTTTAAGAATCTAGATCTCTGTATGCAGACTTGGCTAAGAGTAGCCTGCCTGATATGCAGAATCAGTTTTGTCTGTCAAAACATATTTCCTATGACGCTGCCAAATTATCATGTGAGAATGTTTTTATAAGAAGCGTGACTTTAATACCTTGCGGCGACAGCCTAAATACGCTGGATGTCAGGTGTAATCCCTTAATCTAGTCATCCATGATGATCGTTTTAACTACCTTATAATCAGCAAAGCGTGAAAACCTACCTTCTGGTCGGCATTTCTGACCATGTCAGACAAAGACCAGATTGGTTATCATTAAAACTGTATCAAGGTTGAACTGCATACTTGGATAAGAATAACCGGTCTTATGGAAAATGGTGTTTCAGCGCTGTGCAGGTCATCACCACCTATACACCGCCAATCTTTTTCTGGGCGAGGCCAGTACTATAGGAGGTTGTTTTGTGTTTTTTTTTTGTCCCGGGAGCACCCGAAGGCTCAACCGGGAAAATGATTTTTTTTTTTTTTGAGAAGCCCGCCCGGTTAAGTATAGATGTGAAGAACTTAATTCGATATATCTTTCATGATATATAGACTGTGAATATCTAAGTTTTTTTACCCAGCGAAAATGTAAATTCTAAATTAATTTATTTGGCGCGAATTACATTTAATTTCTATATAAAGAAAAACGTATACATTTAATATTTTATATGTGTCTTTCACATTCGGATCCTGATAGCCTTCTAACTTTATTTTTAACAATATGATTACTATTGTGCAAATATTTTCAAAAGGGGAACAACACGTTTATTCTCCATATAAGGTTTCAAACAACTAATGGAGTCTATTAAAATAATATATGCAGCTTCTTAAATCATCTTGAAAATGCAAAGGCGTGTCCGCGTCTGCAAGACGAATGCTTTTGTTTACGATGGGTCTCTGTTATAATTATCCTATATAAAATCATCCAAAGTGACATGGGGGTAGCAGATGAATACCCCCGGTCCCTGCGTCATGCATTTAGTCTTGTAACATGTCAACTGCGCTTAATTAAAATAAAGTTTTCACGCAGAGAAAGCTGCAGAGAAAGCTTTTAAAATAAAGCGATGAAATCTTTAATCCCTACAACAAATGTCCCCAGGCAACACTGACATTACCTGGACAGATTAGCCGAATGATAATCGAATACCGCCGGCCAATATCGGATATTATCGGAAAGTCACCGTAAATTTACCTGAGCGCTAGTAAAATCGATTGCTTGCTTATGTGCCTATATTGAAATACGACTATTGTCCCGGTTGTTGCGGCTTTATCTGCCGGAACCAAGACATACTTTCTATGAAATTCTTGGATACCCTGCTTCAAATGCCTAAATGACGATTTGGGTTTAGGAGGTAAAAGATTAGTATTTCGTGAATAAAACTTAATACGTTTATCCACGATAGTGAAGATACTTCTTTTCCATTCTTTAAGAGCATTATCCTCAACACCCTCTCGTTTACACCATCAATTACCAAAATCATTTAATGCAAATGAAATCTCCTCTCTACATTTGTCGAAATTAATGTAGGAAGGGAATCTATATTTCGGACCTTTAGAAACAATTTTGCAAATTCTAGAATCCGAAATTATTTTTAAATTTCCAGTAACAATATGTCCAGCGGGTTGATAAACATATTTTGAATCTTTACAATCTCAAGACTTAGGAGTATTAGCATGGATATCAAGATCAGAAACAAGTTTATTGAAATTAAAAATTGTATTTCTGATTGGTTTGTTATATTTGTTATATTTGAAATTAAAAATTGTATTTCTGATTGGTTTGTTATTTTTGTTACGAAGTTTCATCTTAGTATCTTAAACGGTTTTCGAGTTACAGAGCAGACACGACAAGAATGCAAATTCTGCTAGTTTCCATCAAAGGGCCATAACTCAAAAAATATGCAATCCAGAGTTACGGTTCTTGTGTTCTGCACGTCGTCTAATGTTGGTTAGTAATCCTATGAAGTTTCATCATGATATCTTAAACGGCTTTCGAGTTACAGAGCGGACACAACTTGAATGTAAATTCTGCTATTTTCCAACAAAGGGCAATAACTAAAAAAATAAACAATCCAGAGTTACGGTCCTTGTGTTCTGCATGTCGTCTTATGTTGGTTAACAATCCTATGAGGTTTCATCAAGATATATTAAACGGATTTTGAGTTACAGAGCGGACACGACTAGAATGCAAATTCTGCTATTTTCCATCAAAGGCCAATAACTCGAAAAATATACAATCCAGAGTTACGTTTTTTGTGTTCTGCACGTCGCCTGATGTTGGTTAATAATCCTATGAAGTTTCATCATGATATCTTAAACGATTTTCGAGTTACAGAGCGGACACGACTAGAGTGCAAATTCTGCTTTTTTCCATTTCAAAGGGCCATAACTCGAAAAATATGCAATCCAGAGTTACGGTTCTTGTGTTCTGCACGTCGTCTCATGTTGGTTAATATTCCTGTGAAGTTTCATCGTGATATCTTAAACGGTTTTCGAGTTACAGAGTGGACACGATTTGTGACAGACA
Source organism: Rugalucina vietnamica (assembly GCA_964017185.1). Classification (NCBI taxonomy): domain Eukaryota; kingdom Metazoa; phylum Mollusca; class Bivalvia; order Lucinida; family Lucinidae; genus Rugalucina; species Rugalucina vietnamica. The sequence goes on along the minus strand of OZ024877.1, from coordinate 873,275 downwards.
GACGGACAGACGACCAGGGCAAAAACAATATGTCTCCGACCCTTCGGGGGGAGACATAATTAAACTCAGCTTGCTAAATCACAGTTCATAGTAAAACTATACATTGGATAAATGTAGATAAATTGCCTCCTTATAAAATCAAGAACTATACAATGAAATCCATATAAACAGTCACCAGCTGTCTTGTGTATTGCGAATTCAAGATTCTCGCAAATAATTCGGAAATAGACACTTCATGAAATAAAAGGGACGCAAAAATTTCAGAATTTACAGTACTACATTCATGTTACATTCAGAATCTTATGGAACTGTATCATATGAGGCTTATAAGGAAGTAATTGGGTACTTACATGCTTTCCTCTGACTAGAATACTCGTAATCGATGGCGCCAGGCTGTCCACCATTTTACCCAGTAGCGCCGAACACAACCGCACAACATACCACTCTTTATGTGTCCCAGCCTTCGTGATCAAAGCCTCCAGCTTCTTGTTGACAGGTACGCCCTCTACGTGGTAGTTTGGGCCTTCACGATAATAGAGTATTTTGAGGATCTGACAGTGAGCCATGAGACTTTCTATGTTGTGTAAGGTATTGACAAGGTCCCATGTTGCCTTGTGTTTTAGTTCCTGTAAAAAGAGAATTCATTGGTGTGTGAAAGGTTTTATGTGTAGAGTTAATAAACTTAAATCATTGCATCTTTAACAGAGCAGCATTATTTGTTTTCAACATCAAGTTAATTGTACAGCTGCATTCAGTTATATGTGGAATCTTTGAAACTTGAATATCAATGAAATTTTGTTAAACATTTGGCTCCATGTCATGTAATCAATTTAGGCACACAACATCACAAGATCTGGAAGTTTTATATACAGAGTAAATATATACGAGTACTGCTACTGAACAAATTATACAAACAAATTCCTCCCATTGTCCATTTCTTGACAGTGATGATTGCTCAAAAACAAGAAGAGTTGTCAATTTATTACTGAATATTGCAGGGGTATGTTAATAACTGAAAGCAGCTGTAGTCATATATATAAATAACAGTTATTAATACCTTACAAAAGCACAAAGCTTTTTCATTCCTCAGATGTTTTTATGAACTTAAGTAGGAACAGAATGGCCAGAAATTGATAAATTCATCAAGAAAGCATGTCCATGTAATATACACCGACTTAAACCCCACTTTTATATCTAGTAAAACTGAGGTTAACAGGGGTATATTATTTTTCTTATTTTTGCTACAAAAAATAGATTGTTGGTACTCGTTAGAACCGCCTCGGCGAGGGAATGATAATGAGTAACCACAATCTTTGTTTGGAATAAAAATAAGAAAAATGTCAAAATTTTTCTACTGAAAATTTTCATTTTTTTTCAGGCAATAAGAAAAGTCTGTATATTGCATGGGCGTGTTTTCGTAATGTAAATCTAAAATCCTAACCAGACAACCATGGTATATGGCAAGACATCAAAACTTTTCTTATGCTGCATGATGTGTGTAAAAAAGCTGCTGCAAATGAAATATAGCAGGATAATCAATTGTAATAGTTCTCTTGGAATCTTAATTTAATAAGGATCCACAACATTCAATTTCATGGAGTACTCAACTACTACTAATCATCTTTTTCATAAATTATCTACTTATCTGTTACTTAAAACTGTTTATAACTATACCTGTTCATCAAACACAGTTTTATCTTCTATTACTGGTATTGGTGGGACTTCAGTTAAGCTCTTAAAGCTGTGCCGCCGACCTACCGACTCCTCAAATGGGTGAAATATCTCAGCATCAGGGAGGTGGTGTAGAAAGTCCAGGTGTTCTATACAGGCTGATGAAATCATAGACTAGAAAAGAAGTTCAAATGACAATGAGATACAGACGGTGATGTCTTAGTCAAGCTCTAAAAGCTGTGCCGCCGACCGACCGACTCCTCAAATGGGTGGAATATCTCAGCATCGGGGAGGTGGTGTAGAAAGTCTAGATGTTCTATACAGGCTGATGAAATTTCATTGACTAAAATAGAAAAGACATGCCGTAAGTCAAGATCTTAAAGCTGTGCCACCGACTCCTAAAATGGGTAGAATATTTCAGTGTCTTACTGAAGGACACATTTTGGAAACATCAGTTTCTTAAAAACACTTTGTCATAGAAAAAGCTTCCACTGTGATAAGGTCTGCTATTCTGCAATGAGCGTATTGCTTTTAAGTTATTGTGTTTGACTTATTATTCAATATTGTGTACTGTATCTATTCTTACTGTATTTGATTATTATATTTCCTAATCTTTCAATTGAATGTTCACCTGTAATTTTCCAACCCTGACTCGCACTCCATCAATTTCTCCCCTCTTTAGCTGGGCCAGTAGGTCCAGAAATTCGCTGAAGTTAGGACCCCTGATGTTGTTCTCTCGCAGTAACATACAGAATGTAGGCCTGCCTGCCAACTTCCAACCCTTACACAGGAAGGCTAGGTCAGTCTACAAAATAAAACATATACAATCATCATGTACTTTTATTACAAAATATACAACAACATACAGAAGGTCAGCTATTGTAAGAGACATCAAAATATCAATTAAAATGAATTATTAATTAATTGAAAAAAAAAAATGACGGCAACCTGATCAAACATTCAAGTGATTTTTGCTGAATCAGCCGTAGAGAAAGAATATAGGTTTAAAATGCTCTCATGACATATCTTCATAAAGAAAGTCTCTAATTTAAATATCAAATGTAAATCTTAATGGGGATTACTATATCGTCAGCTATATACATTTAGCTTCTCAGCTTCACACTAGGATTCAGCCCCCCTCCACCCCCTATTAATTCCCCATCCCAGATTACTACAATATCCTTCAAATCATCGACCACCACACTGGCATCTTGTGCCATGTAGAAGTCTGACAGTTCAAATAGTAGAGGTTAACATAATACTGTAATATTAGCACCCCGTACCCACTGTTCCAACCCTTATATCACCACCACCCCCTAGCCCCTAGCCTCATCCTCCAGTCCACAAGCTATAATTACCTTAAGGTCATCGACCACCACACTGACATCCTGTGCCATGTAGAAGTCTGACAGTTCAAATAGCAGAGGGTAACATAATACTGTAGCACCACATGCTCTGTAGATCTAAAAGAAATGAGCTGCCTCGTGAGAAAACCAACAATGTGGTTTCCGAACAGGTCAGACACAAACCAGTCTGTACAGTAACAGAAGCAGGCTAGAAGCTTGAAAATTTGGTTAAGTAGAAAAGGGATTGTACTATCCGTGTAGCGAAAACAAAGGCGCTGATCAGCTTCGTAGTTACTGCGCTGATCAGCTTCGTAGTTACTGCGAAGCTGATCTGCGCCTTTAGTTTCGCATATGCAGATTGTTGGTTTCTGATGTGGCCACTCAAATGTCATTCAATTTAATACTATAAGGATCTTACATGGGTGTTAGTTAAAACGCATCTTATGACATGAAAGCTAGTATCAGAACATAATGGGCATACTGTTAGTTCGGAAATTTTCATGTGACTTTTATATTTCACAATTTTTCTATTTCAGAATTACTATCAAGTTCTTGATTTCACGGATAACTACTCTGGAAGTTTATAATGCTGATAGAGACTCTTTATTAGCAAAAACTTTGAATTCACGAGACAACAAATATGCAAATATTAGTGAAAACCAGAGGACCAATGGTCCTGTAAACGCTCACCTGAGACCTGAGATATATACCAATAAACTTGTTTGACTAGAATGGTAATATACATGTATATAACCCCAGGGCAGGGTCAGAGCAACCTCTGGTGTCAATTTCTTTTTTAAATCATAAAGATTCAGTCCATTTGTCAACTTACTGCCAGTTTTGCCCTTCAAATGACATTGTAACAATTTTCCCCATTCAAATGCATGGGCAACCTACGTTGACCTTGCCGTGAAAAAGGTCAAGGTCATCCCTGGGTCATGATTTATATAAACTTTGTAGAGCTCTATTGCCTTATGCTTCATGCCAAGTTTCAAAATCATAGGCCTTCTGGTTCTGGAGAAGAAGATTTTTAAAGGTTTTTGCTATTTATAGCCATGGCGGCCATCTTGGTCATGTGACCTTGACCATTTATACAAACTTTCATTCACTCTTCCTAAGAGTGCTCCACATAAAGTTTGGCTTTGATTGGCCAAGCGGTTTCAGAGAAGAAGATGTTTGAATATTATGGTCATACACATGTATATAGCCCCGAGGCAGGGGCAGACAACCCTCTGGGCCCAAAATATTTTCATAAACATGAATATTCTGTCCATTTGCTCATTCCTAGCAAGTTTTTTGTCATTAAATGACATTTTCCTATTTTTTCCCATTCAAATGCATGGGCGGCCTAAGTTGACCTTGCTGTAAAAAAGGTCCAGGTCATCCCAGGGTCATGATTTATATAAACTTTGTAGAGCTCTATTGCCTGATGCTTCATGCCAAGTTTCAAAATCATAGGCCTTCTGGTTCTGGAGAAGAAGATTTTTAAAGAATTTTGCTATTTATAGCCATGGCGGCCATCTTGGTCATGTGACCATGACCATTTATATAAACTTTCATTCTCTCTTCCTAAGAATGCTCCACATAAAGTTTGGCTTTGATTGGCCAAGCGGTTTCAGAGAAGAAGACGGTCATACACATGTATATAGCCCTGGGGCAGGGGCAGACAACCCCCTGGGCCCAAAATATTTTCATAAACATGAATATTCTGTCTATTTGCTCATTCCTAGCAAGCTTTTGCAATTAATTGACATTTTCCTATTTTTCCCCATTCAAATGTATGGGCGGCCTAAGTTGACCTTTCCGTAAAAAAGGTCAAGGTCATCCCAGGGTCATGATTTATATAAACTTTGTAGAGCTCCATTGCCTGATGCTTCATGCCAAGTTTCAAAATCATAGGCCTTCTGGTTCTGGAGAAGAAGATTTTTAAAGGTTTTTGCTATTTATAGCCATGGTGGCCATCTTGGTCATGTGACCTGGATCAGTTATACAAACTTTCGTTCCCCCTTCCTAAGGATGCTCCACATGAAGTTTGGCTTTGATTGGCCAAGCGGTTTCAGAGGAGAAGATCTTTGAAATTGTGGACGGACGACGGACGGACGGACGACGACGGACGGACGCCGGAGCATGGCCATCCTTAAGCTCACCTGTGAGCCTTCGGCTCAGGTGAGCTAATAAAGTTCTCCCTGTCAACAATTTTTCAGTCATGTGGATGTACTATGGAAAGTGTATGGCTCAAGGTCACAAACATAGCAGCAGTGGGTTTTAGAAACTCTATCACAGAGCAACTCCTATTTATATTTGAGCCTTTGCATGAGAAAACAAAGAATCTGGGTTTCTGACCAGGTCTGACACAAACTGGCCTGTACAGTCACAGAAGCAGGCTAGAAGCTTGAAGTTTCAGATTTAAGAAGAAGAGGGATTGTGCTATCCATGTAGTGAAATTTTACAAAGGCGCTGATCAGCGCCTTTGTTTTTGCATATGCAGATTGTTGGTTTTCTGATGTGATGGCTCATTTATATTTGTATTTAAAATGTTTATTATAAACAAATCGTCCCTGGGCTATTCACCTTAGAAGTACTCAGAACCCCAAAGGGCCTCTTTGGCCTTCCTGTGAGATCTAATTTCTTGTTAAGTCCCAGATATTCATACGCCTTAGATAGTTCCTTGGGGGACCAGATCTGTATGGGTTCCACCTGGTGTGGAGTCTGGGTCGGGATGCCGTAGGTTGCAAGCAGTTGCTGGAGTCGGGAACTCTCAGCTATCAGGACAACTTGGATCACCAGATCGGGAGGGGTCACCTTGAAAAAAAAAAGAAAATATTAGAAAGTGATAAACTTAAACTGTGAGAAAATAAAAAAAGTGCATTTCAATGGAAAGTATGATCTTGAGAATTCTAGTGAATTAAGATGCATAACATTTCACTTAAACGAAACAAATTAACTATTTCTCAAGCAGCCAACTGTTTTTTGAACATGAACAGAATAAGGTGTTTCATTTGTGCATGGAAAAAATAGTACACAAAGAAAAAAATATGACTTGAAGCACATGCAACTAACATTTTATAAAATGATAATTAAGTTGCCATTCAAGTTCAAGCTAAAATTTTGAATCTGCTCAAAAATATGGTAAGATCTTTTTTGAACATTTTAGGCTGCCAGCCCACATTTAATTGCCTGATTACCAATATACCCAACCCAAACCATTCACATGCAAGAGATATGTACATTGACCTGACCAAACTATTCCCCAAATACTAAGGTTTATCATAGAGACTATACTTTATTTCAGCTTGAATATCATCATGCTAACATGCCCATGGTTTATATTTGAGCCCAATATGTAAAAGCCTGTTTTCAGAATATCTAACCATGCCTTCTACAAACTGGGGTGTAAAGAACCACAGAAGACTGGTAGTAGCTTGAAATTTCTAATCTAGGAAGTACATGTAGAGTCATTTGGTGTACCTTTCCCAAGAGCTATTTTTTCCATGTGTATCAATTCCATTACCATCATATGAGCTACATCCTGAGAAAACCGGATTTTGCCTATGCAAAAACAAAGACACAGATCAGCTGTGCATTTACTGCACAGCTGATCTGCGCCTTTGTTTTCGCTAATCGGATAGTGCAATTCCTCTTCTACTCGAATCCAAAATTTCAACTTCTAGCCTGCTTCTGTGACTGTACAGGCCAGTTTATGTCGGACCCGGTTCAGATAACCCCAAAGACCAGATTTCTAGCGTCACAGCTCATATCTAACCAGCACCAGATTTGACTATCTATCAAATATTTAAACTTGATACACCTAGACCTCTTTATAACATGATTCATTATAACATGGTCTCAAAACTTGATACACTGGGACCTCTTAAAAACATGATTCATTACAACATGGTTTTGGATATAATACTGATCACTGCTGAACCCCCTAATGGTCATTTTAGACTACTTTTGCTATATGTATGTATATACATTTTACTCTCACTATAACACTCGGCTTGGACATCAACAATAGTGTTATAAAGAAGGTGGAGGTGTACATGTTTTCTACCAAAACGTTTCAGGGTTGATTATCAATCAAAACTTGAAGATGATACATATTTTCTACAAAAAGATTCATTTTGGTATCACACAATATTAGCGGCAATCACGAACAAGCAATTCGAAAACAAAACGTTCTATATTGCCATAGAAAGGCGTTTTGGATTGCCAAAATGATGATGTAGAACTTAGAATTGAACATACTTGAATGCCAACACATGCTTTTTGGCAATTTGGCAGTCAGGAACGCAGTTTTGTATAAAATCACACATTCCACATTGCTGCTAATACAGTGTGGTGGGTATGTAGAGAAAAAAAAAACAATTAGTGATTTAATAAAGGGTGAAACTAAGGGTGTTGTTATTTTAAAAACATAGAGTGCAATACTGGCAAAATAAAATTTTTAAAGACTTTATTTAACTGTCCTTTTTCTGTTTGATAAGTGTATTATTCCTCTTTTCAAAAGCTTAGAAAAACTTAGCTTCTACACAGACTGTCAACATGCTAACAGGCCTGTGCTAATTTTTATACCCGCTAACACCCCATTCTTATGTTGTTAAAGGCCTCGTCACACATAAGTGAAAATCCCTAAATGTAGACTTGTGTTTTATTTCGAAAAGGGATGATTGTTTGATTTACTGCTTTACGTCCCTTTCAACATCTAATGTTTCAACATGTCCATAGCTATTGACTGGGACGTAAAGCAATAAATCAATCAAACAAAAACTATTTTTCACAATTAAATGCAAGTCTGCGTCAAGCAATTTTCGCTTGGGTGTGACAACTCCTTAACAAATGGACTTTGTGAGAAAACATTTTTTTTTTCTTCTCATTTTTTGCTAAAACATACTCAGTCAGTACTTCTTAGAACCAGCCCAGTTTAATATCATTTTTAATCCTTGAAATGAAAATTGTCACAAATTACAGCTAAAACGTGGCTGAATAGATTATAAAACATTTTGTTACCATAACCTAATGGGGAATGAAGGTAAAGTGAAGGTTTATGTGTAAGAAAGTGGTATTTCACTAATTTGGTTAAAAGTATGCACCCTATACACCCCTGACTTTTACATCACATATTGATGCAACATCACAAGACATGTGACAAAATGAAGTGCAGTGATTGGAAACTGGATTGATTTGGCTACAACCTACAGTGACAAGTTCATTGTCTCACTGTAGGCTGCAGCGAGATTGTCACTGTAGGCTGCAGCGAGATTGTCACTGTAGGCTGCAGCCAGATTTTCACTGTAGGCTGCAGTCAGATTGTCACTGTAGGTAGCAGCCAGATTGTCACTGTAGGCTGCAGCCAGATTGTCACTGTAGGCTGCAGCCAGATTGTCACTGTAGGCTGCAGCCAGATTGTCACTGTAGGCTGCAGCCAGATTGTCACTGTAGGCTACAGCCAGATCAACATGACTTCCAATAACCACACTCCATTCTGTCATGTGTTGTGTGATGTTGAATCGATCTGCGCTATTAGAAATTGGGTAGCATCAGGGGTAAACAGGGTGGTATGGGTAGATTACAAAGAATGGGTCATTATCATTGAAGGGTCCCTCACAAACTAGCAACTTAGAGTGATAAAAACACTTGTTCTACTATAATACTGCTTTTTTTACTGGGAAGGGTACCCAAGAAGGTTAGTTGTATACTTTGCAAACTTAAAAGCGTTCAGTTTCAAAAGGATGTACTCTATGCCTAATGTTAAAGGAAAGATCTGCTGACATGTAATGTATTTGACCAAACCTGTTTCACAAACACGATTCACACCATCCCTCATTAAAATCCAGGACAAACCAAGATTAAGCTGCAATCATTTTGCATGTGATTTATTGTAACATGTATTAACAATTAAGCACACGAATTGTTTGTCCTAGGTTTTTGTCACAAATTTACTGTCACTGCATATTTTGAATGACAGGTGGCATTTAGTCAATTGCATTTGTCTGTTGGTCTATTAGGCAGCATAAGTCCCAGTAAAAAAACTGTGATCATGCCGAGATGTCATCTCCATTTTTATAGGACTTCTATCTAACATTAAGATATGCAAAAAAGCTTACATTAGTGTTTGACACTTTGAAAACGGCCTTTTTATATGACGCCAGTATAAACTGTCATGCATTTTTCGTAATATACATGCAGTTCTTCGTAATATACATGCAGTACACTGATTAATACATGGTTATAACATTGCAAGAGCAATGCCTCCATCCATGAATATTAAATCAAATTAAAATGTTACACTTCTCTATCTTATGTGAGGCAGCATGCTACCATTCTCTTAACTCTGTACAACTTTTATATTAAGATGCACTGTCCCCAATTTTGATGGATTTTTTTGCATCTGACCATTTCATAGCAGATTGTAGTCATTGTATAGCTTTAGCACACTTTTGATGAATAAAAAATTAAGAAAAGCACCTAATCTGCCAAAATTCACCATTTAGATCTCATACTCTCCAATCAGTGTTATCCCCAGTATGAATCATTGCCAAAAAGACACAAAAACTCAGCGATTATCCTTGTTTTTAATAGTCTGGATGATTCTACTAATATCATTTTCCATTTTTAGAGCCACTTAATTTAGTTTGAATCTGCATGCCATAATGATGAAAATTCTGCTAATTACAGGTACAGGTCAACCTCATTATAACGCTATCTTTGGGGTCCATAGAAAACAGACCATGTTATAAGTGAACCGTGTTATAATGAGGTTATTTACTATAGACATATAGCAAAATAATCAACTTGGGAGCCATGAAATGGCCGTGTTATATTGAAAACTGCATTATAATGAGGTGCGTTATAATGAGGTTGAAGTGTATCACCTTTTTAAAAATTTTGGACCAAAAATAACAATAATTTGCCATCTTTTCTTAAGGATGCTCACAAAACAAAAAGTTTTTGACTATGCAAAAAGGCTTTATTCGGTGTTTTGTTTAGCATTTTTAAAGGTGTCAAAATTGCAGGCAGTGCATCTTTAATTTAATATGTAACATAGATTATACCAAATACAAGTAGTGAAGTGGCATGTTACAGTGCATGCATGGTATCTGAGAACTAATGTCTTTGTTGCATTGTAAAGCTGAACAGACTGCTCAGCTTTCTAGCTTGTGTATATCTTTGCCTACTTGTACCTTTCAATTTATAGGGAAGCAAATAAATATATGTGCATTATTCTTTTGGCATTGTTAACTTTTTTGTATCCATCTGGTCAACCAAGCTAATGAATGGTAGGAAAAATTAAGTGCTATAATGAGTGAGAGAAAAAAGCAAAATATGAAAATGATTTTTAACAGGTTTATTCATACTCCATCACGAAAACATGTCCGTGTAATGTATACCCCCTTGAACCCCACTTTTATATAGAAAAACTGGGGTATGCAGGGTATACCTATTTTCCTTATTTTTGCTCCAAAACATAGATTGTGGGTACTCGTTAGAACTGCCTCAGCGAGGCGGTTCTAACATGTACCCACAATCTATGTTTTGAGCACAAATGAGAAAAATAACAAAATTATACTGAAAATTTTCAATTTTTACAACTTAAAAAATCTCTGTATATTGCATGGGCAAGTTTTGGTAATGCATCGTCTCTTGTTAAGTCTGTTAAATCTGAATACTTCTAAAGTTTGCAAAGTATAATCATTGACTATCATATTAAAAACTTTGTTTTTCCTAACAGAATTCCAATGGATTCAGCAATTCTGATACATCAAAAATTACTGTATTGTCCTTCCATATGACATAATTTTTTTCTCTTTACTTACTTCTCTTATCTGTAAGATAAACATAACAGAAATAAGAGAAAACTAAAGAAGCTAGAAATAAGACTAAAATATTACCAGAGGACCAATGGTCCTGTAAATGCCCACCTGAGATCTGAGATATATATACATGTACCAATAAATTTGTCTGACTATAATGGTCATATACATGCATATAGCCCCAGAGCAGGGTCAGAATAACCCGAGGTAAATTTCCTTTTCAAAATCATAAATATTCTGTCTGTTTGCCCATTACCTGAGGTGTTTCCCTTCAATGACATTTTAACAGCTTTCTGTATGTATACTTGAGCTAAGTTGACCTTGCCTTAAAATTTGTCAAGAACTTTACAGATTCATGATTTATAAACACATTGTAGTAATCTAATCCTAATTGTCAAGTTTCGTTGGAATAGATTCAGCAGTTCCTGAGAAGATTTTGGAATGGTGGTATGGGCATGGTGGCCATCTTGGTCATGTGACCAGAATTATTTATAAACACATACTACTGCCGTGACATTGGTTCTCTCTTCCTAAAAAATTGGACTTTGATTGGCAAAGCAGTTTCAGAGGAGAAGATTATTATAGTTATATACATGAATATTGCTCCGGGGTGGGGGCAGACGAACCCCTGGATCCAAATTGTTTCAGATTCTTGAATTTTCAGTCCATTTGCCCATTTCCTGCAAATTTTGCCCTTCAAATGACAATTTAACAATTTTTCCCATTCTAATGCATGGTCGACCTAGGTTGACGTGCTTTATAGACACATTGTAGCAGTTTAGGTCCAGATGCTACATGCCAAGTTTCATTGAAATCGGTCCACTGGTTCCGGAGAAGATTTTTATAGGGTTTTTACCATATATGGACATGGCCGCCACCTTTGTCATGTGACCTGGATTATTTATAAACAGAAAATTCCCCCTTCGCATAGATGCTTCACATAAAATTTGGCTTTGATTGGCTCAGCAGTTTCAGAGAAGAAAATCTTTGAAATTGTGGACGACAGACGACGACAGAGGACGACGATGGACGGACGCCGGATCATGGACAGGTTAGGCTCAGGTGAGCTAAAAAAGCAAAGCAATTTTGACAAGAGCTAGACAATTTTACACTCAGTAGCTTGTGCAACACATAAATAACACTTCATTCAACATGGGCTTCAACAGGTTTGCATTATAAAGCTAAATGCATGCATGCCAGTTATTCTACGTGGTTGTTAGATGATATACAGTGTCGCAGCTTTTGCCACCTGTGACAGAATAAGGGGTATGTAGCCTTTGTGACTCCTTCTACCATGGAAATATAACACTGTAAGTTCAGAAATGTTTGCAAGAACTTAATTGTTGCTAAAACACCTGGACCTCTTTAAAACATGGTTCCTACAATATACGGTTTTGGACAGCACTGATCATCGTTGGACCCCAATTGGTCATTTTAAAATATTTTTGCTATAATTATATCTATACATTTTACTCTCATTATAACACAGATTGGATATTTAATGCAGAAACTGGCTTGGATACAAACAATATTGTTATAAAGAGGTTGAGGTGTATTTGTAACTTTGTTCTCTTTTGAAATCAAATTCTCCCTAATAAAGACTACCAATATAATATATTTTATTGACTGCCTAATGCCAATTCAAGCACTTGCAAATGAATTAAAAAACATAATAAAAGTCACACAAAAATTTCCGAACTAATACAGTAATAACTTTGTTAACCAAAGCATACTTAAAGAGTCATGAAGGCAAGTGTTAGAAAGTATAGTTTTGCATATTTTGTGTTACCAGTTCTTGCATAACTTTGGGGTAATAATATAATAAATAAAATACATGATATAATTCTTAAATTTCAATGTTCAAATTTTCAAAAGTTTCAAAAACCATGTATGTTCAATTAAGAATAGAATACATAAAATAGCCATACTCCTGTCAAATTTTGTAAATATAGTTTGTAAGAAAACTAGACCTTTACTTGTTTTAATGCACTTTGTCATTTTCAAATTTAAACTTGGAGATTTTCAGAGTCAGGCAGGACTACATTTATTTCAACATTTTAGTGGGTAGCTAGGAATTTTGGATTTGTCACCTGTCTTTGTCTCTAAATTAAGCCAAAGCTATATAATCTTTATTAGCTTCTTGTGCTATCAGAATGCCAAGCCATTTCTATTCATCTATAAACTTGTCAAAAATTGTTTATCTCAGTTAAGCATAATACCTTGGCAACCAAGACTGTCTGATGACCAAATCTCCAGGTTAAGTCAAATTATCATGGCTGACAAAGTGTTATGAGTGATTAGTTCTTTGTGAGGCCAATAAAGCTGCCTTAGCAGGATAAACAAAGTGCAATTAGCTAGGCCTCACAGGTGTGCATTTGGGGGTAGGAGCAGTAAAACTGGCCCTGAAAGGTGCCTGGACCAATGAAATGGGTTTTGATGAAGTTTTGGAGAAGTTTCAAGAAGTGGGCCGGCCATGGAATTGGATCCCTGAACAAAACCAGAGGTTTCGTCCTAGGAGGTTGCTTTTATGCTGTAAAACCTTCGAGAATACCTAGTGTAATAAAAGGACGAAAACTCTGAAAGTTCTTGTGGATCTTTTTCCAGGTATGTTTAATTAATTTTACTATCTTTAATTTTCTGTCTTTTTCTTCTATCTTCATAGATAGAATTTTTCTTACTGTTTTACTTTTTGTTTAATGTATATATGTTATTCTCAGTTTTGAGATATAGTTCAGTCATGCAAGTTTTAAAGGAATTAAAGCATTTTATATAATTCATGAAAATAAAATTAATTTTGAAAGTAGTGAAATATTTCTAAGTTCCTGGTCTTGTAAACTGTTCAAAATAAATTATGCTCCTAAACAAAAAAAAAAAAAAAAGGTTCAAGTACCTCTTCAACTGCAAGTGAGTTATTTCCCTTAGACTAACTCAAAAGAGCATATAAATTCCATAATTATTCCTTTAAGACTGCATGACTATTTAATGAAGGAAAAGCAATATTAAGAAAACAATTGTCGCCTCCATCTTGCACATTTTTAAGGGAAATGTAATTTCTTGGTATAAATCTAATAATTTGAGAATATAGTTTTAGTGAGGAGGTGAGTGATAATTAAATAGAGATTAAAATATGTACATGTATGAAAGAGTTATATTGATTTGTCGAAAAAGGGTGATCTTGTCCAGCAATGGGCATAGTATGGTAATATGCAAAATTAGCACATGTTGTTTAACATGTGATAGCAGAACATAATGTTGGAAAATGAGATATTTTCTAGGTTCTGCTTAGAATGCATTTTATTTCACCCTTTGAAACAAGTCAATTATTCGGTTTCAATGATAACATTAAATGATAATTTAAAAAGGAGGCTTGAAAATGAAATTTGGAATTTTGTCTGCACTTTAAGGATCAGGCTTCATTAAATGATTCTGGGCAATTCAAAAACATATGTCCCATGCACTAGTGTTTTCATGCCATAATAAGAAAATCTTTCTCAATGTACACATAATAGCTATCAGGTGTTAGCATGGCAACAGAAAATATCAGTCAGGCTTATGGTCCATAGTATGGGGGCTTTTTGTAAGAGCCCATCCGTCGGTCCGTCCAAAAAGGTGCCGTCACCTGCAAACCTAAGCAGCCTGGATTTGTGATATTTTATGTTTGCCAAATAGCATCTGAATGTTAACAGAAAATATTCTCTCCAAAAATCTTTCTAGTTTGGCAAAAATAATAGAAAGATATTAATCGATAAACACTAGTGTAACTTTGAAGTTTTTGACATGGTATGTTTATAATCATTTAATCTGAAGATGTCCTGCATTTTAGAAATATGCCAGTTTGGCCATAAATGCTTGACTTTCATGTTAATGAAGCCTGTACCTATTTTGATTTATTTGATTTTGGCTTTTATGCTGTAAAACCTTCGAGAATACCTAGTGTAATAAAAGGACGAAAACTCTGAAAGTTCTTGTGGATCTTTTTCCAGGGAAAACAACAAGTCACAAAAACAACATTGTAACAGTTTGGTGGGGTAGAGAGGTCAAGATTCCCGTATGAACCCTGAGAATAGGGGATATTACCTCAGGAACCGCAGTCTGGGACAACCACAGGCAGAACACAGAGACACTGTCCAAGGGGGTGATAATCTGCAAGCCGCAGAAGAACAGCAACAACAGCCACAACCGACGACAGAATATTTCGACATGTACCAACCAACAGGACTGCAGCTGGAGAAGTTTGCAGGTGATGACCAGGATGGAAAAAGTTGGTTGGAATGGTTTGAAAGGTATTGTACTTTTCACAAGCAAGATGAAGGTCAACAACTCCTCACCATGCCTTTCTACCTGACTTCACATGCCAGAATATGGTATGATGCTTTGGATGACAAAATTAAAACCAGCTTGAAAGACTTGAAAGAAGCTTTTAAATTGAGGTTTAAGACCCATGACATTTTAGACACTGAGTTACTAGAAATAGTACAAAGACCTGAAGAAACAAGTAATGATTACTTTTCGAGGGTGCTGAAAAAGGCTCAGTACAGTAATGCAGACAAGAAGTTAGTGACTTCCTTAGCAGTTAAGGGGCTTCGCCCAGCTATCAAAGCTATAGTCATGCCTCTTAACCCACAAACTTTCGATGATGCCAGACAACGTGCAATCTTGGCAGAGAAAACTGTGATCTCTACAACACCACCAGTGGCCGCTTACGTCAACCCGAGGAACGACGCTAGGGTGGAAGAACTGACCAACATGGTCAGGGATCTCCAGGCGAAATTAGATGCTAAATCAAGCACCGAGACGAACCAGCCACCACAACAACAGAAACATCACGGTGGACGAAAGAAGCACTGGAGGAAACCCCAACACCAGAGTCACTACCAGCCATGGAATCAACAAGGAGGACAGCCATGGAACCAGCAAGGCGGACACTGGCAGCAGTCCCACAATCAGAACTGGCAGCAGGGACCAGCACAGCAGCAACACCCATGCCCAGGATGCAGAGGTGAGGATTTAAATTGTAATTTTCCTGGCAAGTGTAGATCTTTTTATATTATATGCAATAACTGTAACCAAAAAGGTCATTATGCAAAGGCATGTCCAAACCAAGGTCCAAGATAGGGATTCGCGCCTATCTACAGGCCATCTGTGGGTAGGCATACAGAAGGCAGTGATAGCTGCAAAACAGAGAGTAAAAGTGCTAGTCAATCAAAAAATGAAAATTTTCCGTCAGTTTCTGTGCTAACTAGTTTAAACAGAAGTACTATTTTGGCTAATGTCGGTAAGAAAAATGTAAATTGTTTGCTAGATTCCGGCGCTTCAATTTCCTGTATTTCTAATTCTTACCTCACAAATACCAGTCTGCATGGTACCAGGTTGCAACCATCTGACATACCAGAAATTGCAGGTGTAGGAGGTGAAAGACATAAAATTTTAGGCATTCTGGAAACGCATGTTACTATAAGTAAGGCAAAATTCAAATGCAAATTTTATGTTATTGACAGAATACAGCATCCTGTCATTTTAGGAATTGATTTTCTGACTGCGCACAAGGTTGACATTGACTTTGGCAGTAAGCTGGTTTACATTGAAGATAATTTGGTCCATACCTCATTAATTCAGTCAAATGATGGGTTAGCCAGAATTGTTGTTCCAACAGAAATACCACCAAATTCACAGATAAATGTGCTAGTTAGGGTATCACGTAGAAAAGCGGGTGAACAAGTGCTATTAGAACCTTCAAGTACCTTAAATAATCGCAACTTAGCTGGTGCAAGATGCATGGTAAAATTACATAAGCCAGATAAAACCCCAAGGGCAAATATGAGCATCATAAATCCTACAGAAAATTCTGTTTATTTGCAAGCTGATACAGTAGTTGCTACCGTCCATGACGCTGACATAAGTGAACAGCAGCCCTTGGCTGATGAAGCTGACAATAATTCATCCAGTGCTACTTGTTTCAACATTAACCTTCCTTCACAGGAAGAACCCAATATCAATTTTGATCTCTCAAAATCAGATTTGACCGAGGTACAAAAAGAAAAACTTGCAGCTTTTCTAGGGGAAAATAAAGATCTGTTTTCTCCGAGTTTGCAAAACTTGGGCAGAACTGATCTTTACCATCATGTCATAGAAACAGAACCTGGTAAAGGACCAGTCCGTCTGCCATTCTATAGACAGGCTCCTCATATAAGAAACGAAATTGATAGACAGGTCAATGAAATGTTGGAACAGGGCATTGTGGAACCATCTAATTCCATTTGGCACAGCCCTGTGGTGCTGGTCAAAAAGAAGGATGGTTCATATCGCTTTGCAGTTGATTACAGGCAATTAAATAAAATTACCAAGCCTATTGCACATCCATTGCCTCGGCTTGAGTCTGTTTTTGATGCAATTGGGGCCGTAAATGCGCAATATTTCACCAGTATTGACCTTGCTTCGTCATACTGGCAAATACCAATGGATCCTGCTACCAAACATAAGTCGGCATTCATCACTCATGACGGCATTTACGAGTTTAATCGTATGGCGTTTGGTTTAAAAAATGCACCTATGTCGTTTCAATTTTTTATTTCGCAGCAGATGCATGGTCTGAATTGGAAGCACGTTCTTTGTTATATTGACGATATCCTTATCTTCAGTAAAACATTTGAAGATCACTTAGAGCATATAAGTCAGGTGTTTCAGAGACTTAAAGAGGCTAAACTGACTCTTAAGCCCTCTAAATGTCATTTCGCTGTGCCGAAAGTTACTTATCTTGGTCATAACATTTCAAAATCAGGGATAGAGCTTGATCCGTCCAATACCAATGCAGTCAGAACTTTTCCGGTCCCTAAAAACCAACGGGATGTTCGTTCGTTTTTGGGATTGGCAAATTTCTACAGACGTTTCTGTAAAGATTTTGCAAAGATAGCTACACCTCTGAATAAGCTGTTACAAAAAGGTATTACATGGAAATGGACGGAAGAAGCTCAGGATGCATTTGAAAAATTAAAAGAATGCTTAATTACGGCACCTATGTTACATTATCCTGACCTCAATTCAAGTTTCTGTCTCACGACTGATGCATCAGATGTGTCGTTAGGCTATATTCTAAGTCAAAAAGATTCAAATAACAAAGATAGGGTTGTCGCATATGGGGGTAGATCATTAAGGCCTGATGAACGTAAATGGACAGTGACTGAGAAAGAATGTCTGGCTGTGGTCGAGGGTATAAAGGCATATCGTGAATATTTGTCCCATCGGCCGTTTACAGTCTACACTGACCATAAAGCACTTCAGTGGCTTAACAATATGAAGGATCCTTCAAATAGACTTGGCCGCTGGGCCTTGAAATTGCAAGAATACCAATACACAGTAGTACACAAGGAAGGTAGAAAAAATGGAAATGCTGATGCCCTTAGTAGACGAATCTATGACAATCCCAATGAGAATACCGGAAAGGAAGCTCCGCAGGAACAGACACCACAGGTTTGCGCAGTTAACAGTCATGACAAATCGGAGATTGAAGAAACTGGTCGATGGCTGACGGAAGTAACATTTGAATATACTTCAGCACCGTCAGTCTCACCGGTGGATTTACCTCCAGACACAGAGGAAAATGTCCAAACAGATCCTGGTCACAGTGGCCACCCTTCTGAGGAAGAGCAACCTCAAAATCAGCTTGAACCTGACCATTCAGACTTAATTGCTTTGCAAAAGGAATGTCCAGATTTTCATGTAATCTATGATTATTTAGCAGAAAGAAAGCTGCCTGATGATGCAACCCTGGCCAGAAACACAACATGGGAGTCTGATCAGTACATGTTAGCGGACAGAGTCCTCTATCATTACTATCAGCCCCGAACGAAAAAGGCAAACCAGTCTGAGGGATCCATCATTCAGGTAGCTCTTCCTAAAGCATTAAGGCTGGATGTGCTCAGAAGCTATCATGACTCCATTGCTGGAGGCGGCCATCTTGGAATTCAGAAGACCTTTGAGTCTATTCGACAAAAGTTCTACTGGCCACATATGTATCAAGATGTGCAAGATTATGTCCTTTCATGTGATGTGTGTCAAAGAGTGAAAGTCGACAGACGACAGCCTCGAGTTCCAATGACAAACATGCCTATAACAGACACATTTGACTCTTGGCACATAGATTTTCTGGGACCACTACCTCGGACGGAAGAAGGATCCTATGCATTCATCTTGCTAGTAGTTGACAGATACTCCAGATGGTCAGAAGCATTTCCGATGAGAGACCAGGATGCTAAATCAGTAGCTAAGGTACTGTTTAATGAGATCTTCGCACGTTATGGGGCTCCCAGAGTACTGGTATCCGACAGAGGCACCCAGTTTATGTCACGGTTGGTGAGTGCTCTGTGTGAAATGTTTGATGTCACACGACACCACTGCAGTAGCTACCACGCTAAGACAAATTCAGCCTGTGAGAGGACCAACAGCACTATTGCCCAAACCCTCCGTGCTTACACTGATGAAAACCAGAAGAACTGGGCAGATTTTCTACCAGCGGCAATGATGGCTTTGCGCAGCTCACCAGCTAGTGGAACAGGTTTGTCTCCCTTCCATCTTCTCTTTGGTAAGGAAATGAACCTTCCTATAGACACTTCTTTGATCCCCAAAACAACATTGGGACTGGATGCACAGAATTTCTTTGAGCGGCTTCTAGAACGATTGAAAGCAGCCAAAGAAATTGCTGGCGCCAATATCAAGATTTCACAGGAGAAATCGAAACAACGCCATGATCTGAAGGCTAAAGATCCTGATCTCAAAGTAGGTGACAATGTACTTCTGAAGAACCTAAAAGTACCAAAAGGACTCTCACCAAAGTTGTACCCTAAGACTAAGGGACCTTTCTACATTACGGAACTGGGCCCAAATTTCACTTACAAGCTCAGGAGTTGTGCTGATCATTCAGAAGTTAAATGTTTGATCAATGCGTCCCGGCTGAAAAAGTATGTGAACCCAGAACCAATAAGAAGAGAATTGGAACAGCAACAGGACAACCTGCCTCAAGATGAGCAGGAAGAGGACGAAAATCATCAAGAGCCGATAGAAGTGGAAGAGCAGCAAAATGCTGCAGCGCAGGCTAATGGCCGAGAGGAACCACCAGTTCCAGCGCGAAAACCACAGAATCAGCCAGATGAACATGTCCAAGATAGAAAACCGGTCAGATTTGACCGAGATCCACTTAAAATTCTGAAAAGCAGAAGAGTAGATAATAAACGGCAATATTTTGTCCGTTATGAACAATCCTGGGAACCTGCAGAAAACTTGAAAAAGATTCAGGAAATATTTCCTTGCAGGGTCCTCAGGAAAGTTTTAACAGGTGGAAAACTGTACTGTTTGGTACGATGGACAGATACTTGGGAGCCAGCAGAAAAATGCAGTAATGAACTTATTAAGAAATATAATATTGCTCGAGCAAATAGTAGACGCGCCAAGAAAACTCGCCCACAGCCTAGGCATGAATACTTTCTCCGGAGTAATCAGTAATGATAAAAACAGTTGGAATTAACCAGGGGAAAAACCCTTAATTGTGGTAGCTCCCAGCAGTCAAAGCTACTCAGATTACATTTTAGTCTGCATGCAGCATTATGTTTTCATTTTTCATTTTTTTCTGTCAAACTCAAGTGACTGTGTAAGAAAAACTTTTTCCATGTAGTGGAAGCAACCCTAACAATGAAAATTGTTGTCTGATAGTGCTATTGATGGTTGCGCGCCCATCATTCCCGCTAACACTACATGTTCATTTTTTTTCTCTCGTTTTAGGGCCTGGTAATCTGAGTATGCTGCGAACCTTGCTGTGGTCCTTGGTCCTTCTGTGTTGTTTAATGGGTGGTGCGCAAAGTTCAGAGACACTACAGAGAATGAACTATGGGGTAGTGTTCCAGACTAAATCTGCATTACAACTGTCAAATGAATATTGGCTACATACATATAAAGTACCCTTGCCAGCTGGACTCCATCTTCCATCTATTGGTACTTGTCATAAGGATGATGACACATGCATATTAATAGGTCATGTCTTAGCACAGATTAACACTGTGCGCGCTGAAACTTCAGCTAGGTTAAATGACACCCTTGAGACAGTATATAGGCTTATACCTGAGTCAACACACATAAAAGGCAGAGGGAAGCGCAGCCTGCTGCCATTCCTGGGCCAGCTATCTCGCTCGATCTTTGGCACGGCCACTCTTGATGATATCAATGTACTCGCTCGGCACATAAATGAACTAACTCGACGGTCTATGAAGATTTCTAATGCAATAGAACAACATGGAGCACACATGAGCTCATTTATGGAAAAGGCAAATAAACGCATGGACAATTTAATGGAGGGAGTGAAAAACAATGAAATGGCTATAAATTATGTCCATTCCCAATTACAAACTAGCATTAGGGACCTGCAAAATAATTTTGAGCAAATGTCAAGCATCCTGACTAAGCAAATTCAGCAATCTAACCATCTAAACCATCAGCTAGATGAAATAAAATTAGGGATAATCGATTTGGTAAAAGGTAAACTGTCACCACTCATATTGCCACCTGAGTTATTACAAAATACTATAAAGGAGGTACAGGCACTCTTAAATTCAAAATATCCTGAATTCTTTGTGGCGCATACACCAGTCGACCAACTATACAAGTCCGAAAATTTTCTGTATGCAAGGTACAACAATAGCTTATTTATAACTATTAAGTTGCCAATTTCTGCACATAAAAACAACTTAAAACTCTTTGATGTCAAATCATTTCCAGTACCAATAAATAATACTTCACCACAGGCAACACAATTGTTGGACCTACCAGCTCATTTCACAATTTCTGCGGATCAACAATTTTATACCACACTAAGTGATTCGGAAATTAGCAGATGCAAAGGTGAAAAACCTTTACATTGTTTCTTCAATAAGCCTTTGACTCCTATTACAACTGAAAGTTGCATCTTAGCTCTTTTTACTAACAGTAAAGAAAAGGTTCATGCTCTCTGCAACTTCAGATTTCTTCAAAACACAATAAAACCAAGTATTCATGAGATAGGAATAAGTTCCGTGGTGGTATACAGAAGTCCAATATTATCTATGGAGTGTTCCAAGCAACATAAAATGATAAAAGGTTGTGATTATTGTATCCTAGCACTACCTTGTAGATGTTCGCTGTTTACGGAAAAATTCTACTTTCCGCCGAGACTAACTGCCTGTCATAATCATACAAATAATGTAACTAAACTTCATCCCTTCAACCTAGTGTTATTGCAAGAATTCTTTGATGATACGAAAATACAAAATGTCTTTGCTGATACAACTTTTGAAAACCCATTGAATGTCACAGTACCAAAATTTAAAATTTACCAACATGACATGCATAAAATCATTGCAGATGATAAGAATTCTCATCTTAGTCTCAGCAGAATGACAGACCAAGTGAAAAATGATCAAGTTATATTTCAATCTTTAACTGAACCCTTGCTTGATGGTCAAATAAAAATTGAGCCACAATGGCCTGACTTTAATGCATTTTTGATTTTTGCAACTATGGGTGCCATAACAATTTGTATAACCTTCATGACATGGACATTTTTCAAAATGAGAAAATTAACTGCACTTGTAGCAGCATTAAGTCAACCTAGTGCTGCTAAGGCAATGTCAACCGAGGTGCCATCTTTTGTTTATAAACATGCTCCAAAACCAACTGAATCATCTAGCACATTTGTTATAGATTTTGAAGTAGCCTGGGACCATGCTATTTTCTTGCTTTGTCTAATAAACTTTGTTTGGTTCCTGCTAAATACATACAATATTATAAAACATAACAATAGGAATAAATCAATGATTAAACTAGAAGTTACATCTGGAGATTTATGTGTGCTACTCTCTGTTATGCAGTTACCATTGTGTCCTGTATACTGCCATATTGAGCAACCAAGTGACATATGTAGTCTATCTGTAAAAGGACCTTGGTATGCTAAGAAACTGAAAGTGAACTTGGAAAACTTTTCAGTTACTAATACTCAAAACAATAAAAGTTTAAGTGTGCCTAAATCTATAAAAATTAGTTATCTTGAGAGTCGTAAACTAGAGAAAATCTTAAATAGAACTTTTCTTGTATTCCTCCATGTTCAGCACAATGGCTTTCTTAGACTTGTAAGCGATCATCATTCTAATGTAAGCACTATGTTAGAGAAACCTTAAGATCATGACAAACACTTGCCAGGTATAAGTACAATTGTAAATCCTCATGCTGTCTCAAGGCATGCAATAGTCAAAGACATTTTATAAACTGACAATGATCTATCAGTATTATGTTTATTTGTGTGTATACATGCATTTTCTTCTTCAATGATGTTTGTTGTAGAAATGTATTTTTTTTGCATATTTTTGTGTTTCACGGTACCACTTCTTGTATAACTTTGGGGTCCAAAGTTTTCGTACAACAGGAGTATTGTTAGAAAGTATAGTTTTGCATATTTTGTGTTACCAGTTCTTGCATAACTTTGGGGTAATAATATAATAAATAAAATACATGATATAATTCTTAAATTTCAATGTTCAAATTTTCAAAAGTTTCAAAAACCATGTATGTTCAATTAAGAATAGAATACATAAAATAGCCATACTCCTGTCAAATTTTGTAAATATAGTTTGTAAGAAAACTAGACCTTTACTTGTTTTAATGCACTTTGTCATTTTCAAATTTAAACTTGGAGATTTTCAGAGTCAGGCAGGACTACATTTATTTCAACATTTTAGTGGGTAGCTAGGAATTTTGGATTTGTCACCTGTCTTTGTCTCTAAATTAAGCCAAAGCTATATAATCTTTATTAGCTTCTTGTGCTATCAGAATGCCAAGCCATTTCTATTCATCTATAAACTTGTCAAAAATTGTTTATCTCAGTTAAGCATAATACCTTGGCAACCAAGACTGTCTGATGACCAAATCTCCAGGTTAAGTCAAATTATCATGGCTGACAAAGTGTTATGAGTGATTAGTTCTTTGTGAGGCCAATAAAGCTGCCTTAGCAGGATAAACAAAGTGCAATTAGCTAGGCCTCACAGGTGTGCATTTGGGGGTAGGAGCAGTAAAACTGGCCCTGAAAGGTGCCTGGACCAATGAAATGGGTTTTGATGAAGTTTTGGAGAAGTTTCAAGAAGTGGGCCGGCCATGGAATTGGATCCCTGAACAAAACCAGAGGTTTCGTCCTAGGAGGTTGCTTTTATGCTGTAAAACCTTCGAGAATACCTAGTGTAATAAAAGGACGAAAACTCTGAAAGTTCTTGTGGATCTTTTTCCAGGTATGTTTAATTAATTTTACTATCTTTAATTTTCTGTCTTTTTCTTCTATCTTCATAGATAGAATTTTTCTTACTGTTTTACTTTTTGTTTAATGTATATATGTTATTCTCAGTTTTGAGATATAGTTCAGTCATGCAAGTTTTAAAGGAATTAAAGCATTTTATATAATTCATGAAAATAAAATTAATTTTGAAAGTAGTGAAATATTTCTAAGTTCCTGGTCTTGTAAACTGTTCAAAATAAATTATGCTCCTAAACAAAAAAAAAAAAAAAAGGTTCAAGTACCTCTTCAACTGCAAGTGAGTTATTTCCCTTAGACTAACTCAAAAGAGCATATAAATTCCATAATTATTCCTTTAAGACTGCATGACTATTTAATGAAGGAAAAGCAATATTAAGAAAACAATTGTCGCCTCCATCTTGCACATTTTTAAGGGAAATGTAATTTCTTGGTATAAATCTAATAATTTGAGAATATAGTTTTAGTGAGGAGGTGAGTGATAATTAAATAGAGATTAAAATATGTACATGTATGAAAGAGTTATATTGATTTGTCGAAAAAGGGTGATCTTGTCCAGCAATGGGCATAGTATGGTAATATGCAAAATTAGCACATGTTGTTTAACATGTGATAGCAGAACATAATGTTGGAAAATGAGATATTTTCTAGGTTCTGCTTAGAATGCATTTTATTTCACCCTTTGAAACAAGTCAATTATTCGGTTTCAATGATAACATTAAATGATAATTTAAAAAGGAGGCTTGAAAATGAAATTTGGAATTTTGTCTGCACTTTAAGGATCAGGCTTCATTAAATGATTCTGGGCAATTCAAAAACATATGTCCCATGCACTAGTGTTTTCATGCCATAATAAGAAAATCTTTCTCAATGTACACATAATAGCTATCAGGTGTTAGCATGGCAACAGAAAATATCAGTCAGGCTTATGGTCCATAGTATGGGGGCTTTTTGTAAGAGCCCATCCGTCGGTCCGTCCAAAAAGGTGCCGTCACCTGCAAACCTAAGCAGCCTGGATTTGTGATATTTTATGTTTGCCAAATAGCATCTGAATGTTAACAGAAAATATTCTCTCCAAAAATCTTTCTAGTTTGGCAAAAATAATAGAAAGATATTAATCGATAAACACTAGTGTAACTTTGAAGTTTTTGACATGGTATGTTTATAATCATTTAATCTGAAGATGTCCTGCATTTTAGAAATATGCCAGTTTGGCCATAAATGCTTGACTTTCATGTTAATGAAGCCTGTACCTATTTTGATTTATTTGATTTTGGCTTTTATGCTGTAAAACCTTCGAGAATACCTAGTGTAATAAAAGGACGAAAACTCTGAAAGTTCTTGTGGATCTTTTTCCAGGGAAAACAACAAGTCACAAAAACAACATTGTAACACAAGACATTTACATGTTTTTACGCATGTGCTTAACATAATATGGCATGTTAGTAATCTGTATATTTTATACATGGTTACAACTTTTATACCATTCAAATACAGATGGATATATATATAAGAGTTACATTTAAGTCTGAAGTCATAGTCTTACACAACTTTGCAAATCCTTCTGATTTGATATGGTATAACCGAGTATACCAGTATGTTATACACATATGAGAAAAGGGGCTTCAAGTCCAAATAAGAGAGCTGTGTGACAAAATGACTAAGTCTTTCAATCCATTGAAGGCACACAGAAGCATGCATTACGAAAACATGCCCATGCAATATACAGAGATTTTTAAGTTGTAAAAAGTGAAACTTTTCTGTAGAAAATTTTTGACATTTTTCTTATTTTTGCTCAAAACATAGATTGTGGGTACACGTTAGAACCGCCTCGCTGAGGCGGTTCTAACGAGTACCCACAATCTATGTTTTGGAGCAAAAATAAGAAAAATAGGTATACCCCTGCATACCCCAGTTTTGCTATATAAAAACAGGGATCAAGGGGGTATACTTTTCACAGACATGTTTTCCTGATGCAAGGTATAGTGGTTAAGACACTTGCCCTGTTAACCAGGGTTGGAAGTTATATGAGCCGCATCGTGAGAAAACCGGATTTTTGCCTAGGCGAAAACAAAGGCGCAGATCAGCTTCGCGGTAACCGCGAAGCTGATCAGCGCCTTTGTTTTCGCTACACGGATAGTACAATTTCTCTTCTTCTTAAATCCGAAATTTCAAGCTTCTAGTCTGCTTCTGTAACTGTACAGGCCGATTTATGTCGGACCTGTTCGGAAACCCCAAAAACCGGTTTTCTCGCGTCGAGGCTCATATTGGTCATGGACTACTCCAGTCTGTAGGATGAGACTGTTTAAACAAGGTCCTGTCTCCATATGACCATAGCTGTTGAGTGGGATGTAAAATGTGATAACCACCACCACTACAAGGCACAGCTCAGCCTGGTAATGGGTAGCTTAGAGGACAGAAATTTTCATACAGAAGAAAACCCCTCAAAACTGGACAAAACTGGACAAATACTCTGCCCAGTCCAAAACTTCAATGCCTAAACAGTGGCTAAACAAAGCAGGAGTTATTAACAAAGTTGTGAAAACCGGTCCAATTCTTTTTTTTCCATCTTTAAGGCTAACACACATCATAAAGAGTAGTCTAATCAAGCACTTCACTGAAAAACTGTTGTCGGTTGTTGAAAGCCCTGATGATGCTCGGATTTGTAATGTAGGACCCAGAGAAAATGTGATTGGTTTGAGTTTCAAAATGCCAATCCCTGGCTAAATAGTTGGGTCGGGAGCTATGAAACTCAGTTACTGTGACAGCAAATGATAGAACCACACTAGAATAAAATTCCCATTTATTGCTGGTTTGCACTAAGAAACTGAGTACAAGCACAAAACATGGCTAAATACTGAATATTTACATTTTTATTGCAATCGCCCTAGATGAAAGTATCTTTTTTGATGTTCTTCATTTCCCAATGAAAAACATTAAGTCACGTGATCTAGAGGCCACGCCTATGGGCGGGGCGACGTCAAAACCCATCCAGTGACGTTGTTTGTTTACTCTTGTTGTCGTGACGTTGGTCGCGTATCGCTATGACGTTAGGCGCGAAAAATTGACGTTTTGGCTGTTCCAAAATTACGTTAAGTGGGATTTAATATCAAATAACATGAAAATAAACGGTGATATGCGTAATTAAAAATCTGATACTTGATTGATAATATAAAATGTAAATATAAGTATTGAAATTCAGATTTTAGCTTTCACTGGATGATGAAAAACATTAGCTGTTTTAATGTCTCCGAGAAGCCCTTCGGGCTTCACAGACATTAAAACAGCCTGTTTTTCATCATCCAGTGAAAGCTAAAATCTGAATTTCAATTCTTAACTAAATTTGCATGGTGACTGATCATTTGGAATATTTTGTATTTTGTGGCATAGATATGTTTAGAAATATTTCTTATACAGGGGTCGATATGCTAAAATTTAGATGTAATGTCCATTTATCTTATTTCATATGAGAAATTAAGTGAGAATACCTAATTCAATTGTATCCAATCCTTTTTAGAATGTGCAAACAAATTTTAATCAAATTGTGGCCATCTTGAAACTCAAAACAATCACATTCTCACTGGGGCCAACATTACCAATCTGAGCATCATAGTTGTGTTCGACAAGTGATAACATCCTGCTTCTTTAGGAATAAGCAATGCAAGCTTCTGTTTAGAAGGAATACTTTTACCCTGCAAAATCTGTACTGCAAGACTTCAAGAGTGGTAATGCATCAGTCATTTGTAACCACTGCTCCTCCACCTATGGGGAAGGGCAAGGATTATGACTTTTCAGTTTCAGAGCCCTGCTATGAGCCCCACCCCCAGGGGGCAAACTGGAGGTCAAAACTTTGCTCTTTGCCCTGCCCTTCGCAATAGAAAATCTCCCTGCGGTAAAAATCCTAATGTCATAACCCTGACATTTCCCCTGCACTGCGGGGACACTAGAAAAGTAATTGCCCTGTACTTTAAGACCGGCTATCCCCCACCCTTCCCCATAGGTGGGGGGCAGTGGTTACAAATGACTGGTGCATAACAGCATTGTGAAATTTCAGTAGTTTCACGCTTTCAGTAAAGCCTAAGCTTTTTAAATGCCCCTGTTCCCAATTTAACCCTTAAAGAGCCAAAAATAAAACAATCCTTGTGGATGATGTGAGTCTGGTTAAACAAGCTAAAATCAGGCATTCAAAGTGTGATCCAAAACAATTGTTTAGTCACTAAATTTGCTAGTCGGAGCTGAAAGTTAACGAAAACTTGCCAATGCAATATACAGAGATTTTTAAAGTTGTAAAAAATGAAAATTTTCAGTAGAAAAAAAATTGATATTTTTCTTATTTTTGCTCAAAACATAGATTGTGGGTACACGTTAAAACCGCCTCGCTGACGTGGTTCTAACAAGTACCCACAATCTATGTTGTAGAGCAAAAATAAGAAAAATAGGTATGCCCCAGCATACCCCAGTTTTACTGTATAAAAGTGGGGTATAAAGGGGTATTCATTACACAGACATGTTTTCCTGATGGTTTCTTTTTAAACGTTTGCAGCAATGATTTAGTCTTCTACAGTTCTTTTTGGCACATTAAGGGTTAGTTTGTAAGTGCTATATTGTGTTCCCACTTACTACTGAGCGATATCTACTCTATAAAATCGCAACAAAATTTCACCAAACTCAGAAAACAAACAAACTAAAGGTATCCTCAGACAGACAACCAAAAATATAGGAGCTGCGTGACAAGAAAATCAGATTTTTGCCAATTTTAACAAAGCGGAAAAAGGTTTTGAGGTTTAATGTCCCAGTCAACAATTTTTAGTCATGTCGGGATGGAGCCACCCCTTCCTTGGTTTTATCCAGTACTCTGGGGAGTTATTGTGCCTTGCCAGGACCTTTCGATTCAGAGTCCGATGCTCTAGCACTACAACACCTTGCTCCCCAGTAAAGGTGCAGATCTGTAGATACAGTAACTGTACAGCTGATCAGTGTCATTGTTTTTGCTACACAGATAGTACAATCCCTCTTCTTAAATCCAAAATTTCAACCATCTAGCCTTCTTTGTTAGCTTTACAGGCTGGTTTATGTCGGACCTGATCAGAAACCCCAAAGACCATTTTCCTCATGACAAGGCTAAAATGTAAGTGATGTTATTCTTATGTTTTGAGCCGCCGCATAAGAAAATAAACAACATGCACAGGCTAAAACAAAGATGCAGATCAGCTGTGCAGTGACTGCACAGCTGATCAGCGCCTTTGTTTTCGCTACATGGACAGTACAACATCTGTTCTTCTTAAATCGGAATTTTCTAGCTTCTAATCTGCTTATGTGACTGCACAGGCCACTTTGTGTCAGTTCTGGTCGGAAATCCAAATTGTTGGTTTTCTGGTGCGTCGGCTCATTTCACTGTGGCAATCTGGGGCCAGTTGCTCCAAACTTTGTTAGCTGAACGTCATCGTTAAGACCTCAACTAGTAAAGTAAATGCCAACTACATAAGCAAATACACTTCTATTCTTTGTTGATAAAATAGGATTCTCACATTTTATCAACAAAAAATAACAGTGTACATGTATTTGTAATATTCATGTTTGAAATTTTAACAAATCATTAACTAATGATGTTGTTAACTTTGAACAACTAGGCCCTGTTTGTTTGAATTTTAAGAGAAGTTCCAGCACACATATTTGATTATTTTATGAAAAGTAGGAATTTTATTTTCATAAACATTTTCAGTTGTCTCTCTATGTTTCAATGTCATACAAAAATTATTTTGTGCAACATTCACACTACATTCCAATATAAACACACATGCTTTAACATTCTAGCAACATACATGACATTACATGAGCAGCTACGCGAGAAAACCGGTCTTCGGGATTTCCGACCAGGTCGGACTCAAACCGGGCTGTACAAGCTCAGAAGCAGGCTAGAAGCTTGAAATTTCGGATTTAAGAAGAAGAGAAATTGTACTATCCGTGTAGCGAAAACAAAGGCGCTGATCAGCTTCACGGTTACCGCGAAGCTGATCTGCGCCTTTGTTTTCGCCCAGGCAAAAATCCGGTTTTCTCACGATGTGGCTCATATTTCATCAGCAAACCAACAGTGCATTCCCTCATACATGCAACTGCATTCACATATATGTTTATATTCCATCAAATACAAATTAAATTACACGCCAAAACACTCATGCGATAACATTCCAATAACACACAAACACATTCCAACATAAAACACAATCGGGATCCTTCAGGATAACATGTCCATGTAATACATACCCCCTTATACCCCACTTTTATATAGCAAAACTGGGATTCATGGGTGTATACCTATTTTTCTTATTTTTGATCCAAAACATAGATTGTGGGTACTCTTTAGAACTGCCTCACCGAGGCAGTTCTAATGAGTACCCACAATCTGTTTTGGAGCAAAAATAAGAAAAATAGGTTTACCCCTGTAAACGACAGTTTTACAATATAAAAGTGGGGTTCTTATGAGGGGGTATTCATTTCTTGGACATGCTTTCCTGATGTGACAGACAGGTTCATATAAAAATATTTCATTGATACAAATCGGCAAAGTATTTAATTTAATATTCAACAGAGAATATGTAATTTTACAAAAACTGCTCTTTGATAAACTACATTGTATTTGTATATTATAAATGTATTCATTATGTTTTGAGCTGAATCATGAGAAAACCTGAGTTTTGGGTATGTGTTAAAATGGCTTGGATCAACATGGCAGTAGACCAGGTACCGAGGTTATAAAACTTTTTTCATGCTCAACACAGCTGAGACAAAAATTTATCCTGCTCATAAATGTTAAAATGCCAACAAATTTAACATTTATGAGCAGGATAAATTGCTAGATTTTGAGTTTTGAATCTGAATTTTCCACTAATTTTGACTATTTCAACATTTATGAGCTGTTGAAATTTCATGCTAAGCTAAGCTGAGCTTGAAAAACGTTTTATAACCTCGGGGCCAGTTCCTTTGTGTCCAGTGCACAGAGCAATTCTTCAAGATTTCTGAACCTGCTCAACAATATCAAGCCTCTAGTTGTTGTCTGTGACTATACAGTCCAGTTGGTGTCAAATAGAAGATCTTACACAAGTGGCCCTTTCATGGCCCTTTCATTTCATTTCATATGAAATTTATTAAACAAGCCATCGGAGAGTTTAATAAATTGCATATGAGATGACCACAAGTGAAAGCTTCGTTTAATCAATGAACATATACAAGAACTCCGCGGAGGTCGATATCGCACCTGCATCAGGTAAAGTCAATAGACCGTGAAATATAGGTCAAGGGCACCGAGTTAAGGTGTGTGCTTGAAGGGTATGTCATGGACAATTACTATGCAAGGTTTCAGACTCGCAGCTATCTCTGATGTCGAGAAAACCAAACTTCGATGTAAAAATTTTCAAAGTCAGTGGACCATGAAATATAGGTCAAGGGCACTGGGTAAAGGTGCGTGCTTGAAGGGTATGTCAAGGACAATTACTATGCAAAGTTTCAGTCTCGCAGGTATCTCTGATGTCGAGAAAACCAAACTTCGACGTAAAAATTTTCAAAGTCAGTGGACCGTGAAATATAGGTCAAGGGCACTGGGTTAAGGTGCGTGCTCGAAGGGTATGTCAAGGACAATTACTATGCAAGGTTTCAGACTCGCAGCTATCTCTGATGTCGATAAAACCAAACTTCGACGTAAAAATTTTCAAAGTCAGTGGACCGTGAAATATAGGTCAAGGGCACTGGGTTAAGGTGCGTGCTTGAAGGGTATGTCAAGGACAATTACTATGCAAAGTTTCAGACTCGCAGCTATCTCTGATGTCGAGAAAACCAAACTTCGACGTAAGAATTTCAAAGTCAGTGGACCGGGAAATATAGGTCAAGGGCACTGGGTAAAGGTGCGTGCTTGAAGGGTATGTCAAGGACAATTACTATGCAAGGTTTCAGTCTCGCAGGTATCTCTGATGTTGAGAAAACCAAACTTCGACGTAAAAATTTTCAAAGTCAGTGGACCGTGAAATATAGGTCAAGGGCACCGGGTTAAGGTGCGTGCTTGAAGGGTATGTCAAGGACAATTACTATGCAAGGTTTCAGACTCGCAGCTATCTCTGATGTCGATAAAACCAAACTTCGACGTAAAAATTTTCAAAGTCAGTGGACCATGAAATATAGGTCAAGGGCACTGGGTTAAGGTGCGTGCTTGAAGAGTATGTCAAGGACAATTACTATGCAAGATTTCAGACTCGCAGCTATCTCTGATGTCGAGAAAACCAAACTTCGACGTAAATGTTGACGGACGAACGGACGGACAGAAATTTGGACTCCTATATCGCACCCTGCTATAAGCAAGTGCGATAAAAATTGCAAGCCTCTAGCCCGTTTCTATCACTGTACATGCCAGTTTTTGTCCGATCTGGTCAGAAACCGAGATTGTTGGTTTTCTCACGCAACTGCTCAAATTATACAGACTGAAAAGACATGTATCTGAAAAGACATGTATTGCAAAAATGGTAATCACATAACATACAAGAACTCCGCGGAGGTCGATATCGCACCTGCATCAGGCAAAGTCAATAGACCGTGAAATATAGTTCAAGGGCACCGGGTCAAGGTGCGTGCTTGAAGGGTATGTCAAGGACAATTACTATGCAAGGTTTCAGACTCGCAGCTATCTCTGATGTCAAGAAAACCAAACTTCGACGTAAAAATTTTCAAAGTCAGTGGACCGTGAAATATAAGTCAAGGGCACCGGGTTAAGGTGCGCGCTTGAAGGGTAAAACAAGGACAATTACTATGCAAGGTTTCAGACTTGCAGCTATCTCTGATGTCGAGAAAACCAAACTTCGACATAAAAATGTTCAAAGTCAGTGGACCGTGTAATATAGGTCAAGGGCACCGGGTTAGGGTGTGTGCTTGAAGGGTATGTCAAGGACAATTACTATGCAAGGTTTCAGACTTGCAGCTATCTCTGATGTCGAGAAAACCAAACTTTGACGTAAAAATGTTCAAAGTCAGTGGACCGTGTAATATAGGTCAAGGGCACCGGGTTAAGGTGCGTGCTTGAAGGGTATGTCAAGGACAATTACTATGCAAGGTTTCAGACTCGCAACTATCACTGATGTCGAGAAAACCAAACTTCGACGTAAAATTTTTCAAAGTCAGTGGACCGTGAAATATAGGTCAAGGGCACCGGGTCAAGGTGCGTGCTTGAAGGGTATGTCAAGGACAATTACTATGCAAGGTTTCAGACTTGCAGCTATCTCTGATGTTGAGAAAACCAAACTTCGACGTAAATGTTGACTAAACTTCGACGTAAAAATTTTCAAAGTCAGTGGACCGTGAAATATAGGTCAAGGGCACCGGGTTAAGGTGCGTACTTGAAGGGTATGTCAGGCACAATAACTATGCAAGGTTTCAGACTCGCAGCTATCTCTGATGTCGAGAAAACCAAACTTCGACGTAAATGTTGACGGACGAACGAACGGACGAACGAACGAACGAACGAACGGACGGACAGAAATTTGGACTCCTATATCGCACCCTGCTATAAGCAGGTGCGATAAAAATAGAATTTTATCACTTTCAAAGTGGATATATTTTCAATAAAAATTTATGTTGTTGTTCCAGACTTCATCAATGCCATTAAAAAATCCAGCAAAAAGTGTTACCACATGTGTGGTCATAACATATCTATTAAACAACCTTATCCACCGGCACTGATGATAAGAGTGACATCATATGAGCCGCGTCGTGGGAAAACCGGATTTTTGCCTATGCGAAAACAAAGGCGCAGATCAGCTTCGCGGTAACCGCGAAGCTGATCAGCGCCTTTGTTTTCGCTACTCGGATAGTACAATTCCTCTTCTACTTAAATCCGAAATTTCAAGCTTCTAGCTCTTTTCTGAGCTTGTACAGGCCGGTTTGTGTCGGACCTGGTCGGAAACCCCGAAGACCGGTTTTCTCGCGTCGCGGCTCATATCATATAACCTATCATGCACCATGTACCCTGTAGAAAGGTTTTCTCACAATACAGCTCTTGTTATTTATGATTGTCAGTGGAAACGCTATGATGGGTATTTTGTGACAATTACACTTTCTCATCAAGACCATATTCAGGGGCACTAGGTTTTTTTTTTATTATTTTTGTCTCCCTTTGTAAAGAAAACACAGTAGCCCTTGATGAGCTGTCCGATCCTG
Source organism: Rugalucina vietnamica (assembly GCA_964017185.1). Lineage (NCBI taxonomy): Eukaryota > Metazoa > Mollusca > Bivalvia > Lucinida > Lucinidae > Rugalucina > Rugalucina vietnamica. The sequence continues at coordinate 838,932 of OZ024877.1, read as the reverse complement.
CAATGTCTCATCTGGGTCTCTACAATTTGTGTTGGTACCATAGGTAAGCTGCAAGGCTTATATGGATTAATATATAAGCCACATTGAAAGAAAACAGGATTTTTGCATATTATGCAAAAACAAAGGTGCAGATCAGCTTCGCAGTAACTGCGAAGCTGATCATCAGCGCCTTTGTTTTCGCCACACGGATAGTACAATCTCTCTTCATTTTAAATCCGAAATTTCAAGCTTCTAGCCTGCTTTTGTGACTGTACAGGTCAGTTTGTGTCAGACCTGGTCGGAAACCCCGAAGACCGGTTTTCTCGCGTCGAGGCTCATATGTTGTGTCTGTGCCTAGAATTATGCACTACCTAGGGTATGTAAAGAATATGGGAAATATCTAACTGTCACCAAATACACCATTTATACACACCATTTATACACATATTACAAATTAGATTGGAAAACTTTCTAAAATTCTACAAAAAGCTTTTCACTTATACAAAGCTGGCATCTTTTTTATGGGGCATATACAAACTGTATAGCCCCAGATGTGATGCCGCAGAACATCACGTCTCATCTGGGGCTATTCTGTTTGCTAAGAGGATTTTCATCGAAAAATAGAATAAAATTTCAAAATCACTCCTGATCCCCTATAAAAGATAGTGGACTCACCCAAATGATAATGATGGGCAAGTCCATTCATCACAAATGGGTTAAAACTACCTACCTGAAATGAAGAATATCTGCTGTTAGCCTTTGGTCTCTCTGAGGCTGGAAGATGTCTCCTGATTGGGTCTAGTTCACTGATGTTTAGTAGGCCTTTCACTAAAACAAGAACACGAAAATGTACAATAACCAATACATAGTTTGTTACGTTTTCCTCCAGAAAGTATAGGAAAATAAACCATGATTTAGTACAAGCAAGTATGTTTGTTTTTATTATAAAATGACACGAATGACTTCAAAATCTTCATGATCAAGTTAAAATTTTTGAATGATCATGAATTACCTCCCTTGCCAATGCAAAAAATCCCTATTAAAAATTCATTTAGGCCATAAATACGTTACCTGCTGACCGATTTTCATAATTTTTGCAAGCCCTTTTAGGACAATTTAAGATCAACATTTTTACATAAAAATAAATTTCCTATCATTCTCCACAAAGAAATTATTTGCAAAAAACTATTTTCAGGGGCAAGGTTTTATGCTATAGTAGCTGTGACTTGATGATGACAGCCCTGTTGAAAGTTGCAAAATAACAGTATTTCTCTTTGGCTCCATTTTGGCAAATCTAGAGAGTCACTGAAGAGGCTCAAGTAGTTGAAACCGCTGTATGCCCCATTCCTTTTTCTCATTAATGTGCTCCCTGCTCTTAAAGGATCTCACTTTTCTTTATTTGTAACAAGAATATGCCATTGGTTGTGACTGCATCAATGGGCAGTCTCTCCAAAGATTTGGCCAGATTCTAATTACCCCCAGGTTACAATAAAAATACAACATGAGAAGCAAATACATGTACCTAGTAGCTGTGAGATGAAGTAGACTGCCTGTCCCCACATGAAAATACCATTGGTAGTCCCTGCGTCATTGGGCAGTCTTTCTGCGGACCCTGGTATTTTTTAATTTTATTATCCTCAGGTTACAAAATAAGTACAACATGAGAAACACATACCTAGTAATTGAGAGATGAAGTAGACTGCCTGCCCCCACATGAATATGCCATTTGTTGTCCCTGCATCACTGGGCAGTCTTTCTGCTGACCCCGGTCTATTCTTCTCCATCTCTGTTTGACCACTCGGAATGTAGAAATACTGGGGGATGAGCAAGCCTGAAATACAGTAGAGAATGTTTTTTAGTTTTTCTTTTAGCAAAAGATCTGTTATCTTCATATTACAAAACATGCCACCATTTTATACAGTAAAAGGACTACATATATAGATAAGATAAATGGAATGTCCATCATAAACAACTGGCATTGTCAGCTTCTTGCGCAGCAAACAAGCACTGTGTAGACTGCTTTGTGGTGAAGGATGGTTTACTACTTTGCTTCAGGCATTAGATGGTATCCTCATAAATTTGTTTGCTAAGATTTACCAGTTCAGCCTTGAAACTAGCCCTAATTTATTTGCTGTTTTTACATAACAGTTTGAAAATTGTTTAATAACAAATTTTGTCATTTTATCAACATAGATTGACTGGTCTGCCAAAACATTAGCCATAAAGGCATTTACTATGCCTTACCATCATTTGTCCGTGTCATAAGTGGGTCTAGCAACTCTGAATATTTCTCTACTCCTTCACTGTCTCCACGGAATATACCTGGAAGAAAACAATATTGTGTTTACTTGTCTATGTATTGACTGCCCAGTTGAAACTTGCAAAATTGCAGTAATTTTCTCTGGCTCCATGATGCCTGATTTACACTGAATAGCTTTGAAAAAGCAAAAAGCGAAAATTAGTATTTTTGCACCAATGACATTTATAGTCTTCTTTAACAGGTGAAAGGGGTCGGTAGTTGTACTCTACTTCTATTTTTTACATGAAGCCAACATTTTGAAAAGCAATAAAAAGCCATTTTACACTTTTTGCCATGTGGTGTCTCTTTAAGTATTTTACCATTTCACATGGAGCTTGTAGTAATCCATATATGAAAAGCGATTTAGTTTTAGTTTTGTCTCTTTTTTTTATCATTTTACGGGTATTCGTCATACAGGGAGTTTTACAATCTTGATGATGTATATATGACGTCACGTGACGTCATATTTGCCATCGTTCAACTACTCTGCACCCCAGTGGTCACTCCCAGGCTATGGGAGCATTGAAAGGTTGATGCCGATCTGATCAACCGCTCATTTTACATCACTGCAATAATGTCTCTAGAGAATTGATGTAATGGCGCTAAATTACGTCAAAATTACATCAAAATTTCATCAACCATGACCATTCAAATAAGCTAGCATCCTTGCCACACAATCAGTGCAATTGGCAAAACTTGTGTGTTTAATTAGAAAGTGATGCTCTGTATGGCAAGGGGCAAATTGTAGTCAATCTCAATGTTACTTTGCAGTTTTGGATTTTAGGATAATTGCTATATCAAAGACTGTTGCACTCACATTACTCATTTTGATATAAAATTCACGATATAGTTTGCATACAGATCAATGTTTATGTGTGTGAAATTAGACTGAAATCAAAATACTACAAATATGCAAATCATTTAAATAAAAAGCTTTTAAGTTTTTAAAGCTCTTCAGTGTACAGTGTTACTGATGAGGCCTGAGTAGCTGAAACCGCAGCATGGCCCATCAACTATCTCATTAATGTTTTCGCTACTATTAAAGGAGCTCGGTTTTCTTTTAATTTGGACTTTTATGAGTCAAGGCATTATCAAGCTGTATAGCTGTTTATTATATAGCTATAAATATCAAATGATTAAAACTTACCGATAAAAGCCGAGTAACAAGTGTGCAGATATCAGACGATATCTGCACACTTACTTGATATTGCACACTTTGTTGGAAGCGAAAATTTCTTTTTATGAAAAATTGCAAAATTCTTGACTTGAAGGTCATCGTGCAAAATTGTAAAATTGGGACATCAACTCTAATGACGTCATCTTCATCTGACGTTGCGTGGAAAATGACGTCATACCGGGCCGAAACGTCAACTGAAGTTTGTCACTTTCAGATTTCAGCAATTTAAGCCAAAAAAAGAAAACAAAGTGTCAGAAATATTGATCTAATTGCAAAATGTGCTTCCGAAAAGTAACAGTGCAAAAACGATATCATCTGATATTGCACTAGTGCAAAAATGATATCACTTATGGATATTATCACGGCCTTCCTGCATATATTTCAATTTGCTGAGCAATTTGTAAGGCTTTCAACAAAACATTAAATATGAGAAGCAGATATTTATAGCTACATGTATATAATAAAAGGGTTTTCGCACTGATATCGGTGAATATTGTCCCGCTTTGGGATATCTACGGACGCTCGCAAGCTCGCGTCCTTCGATATCCCAACTCGGGACAATATTCACCGATATCAGTGCAATAACCCTATATTACCATTACACTGTTTCTGGAAAAGCAATTTCGAAATACTGGATCAAATTACATGTATTAGGAGACCTACCAGTGACCCACGGGTTGTTAGGAATCCTTGTTAAAGAAATAAAGCATTAAATCAAATTATTAGGGTTTTTACCAGTATCTGACACTTATGTCATAATCATTGTTTTGAAAGGAAAAAGTGATGTAAGAATAGACTTTTTACAATCAAGTCTAAGTTCCAGCTTATTGTGGCTTTGACTGCAGCCCAAACCCATTTGTCCAAAGACAAGCAAGTAACAACTTTTAAAGAGATTATGTGTAAACTAATATGAAATAAAGGCACGCTGCCTTATCTGCAAACACACACGGAAAACCGTATGCTGGGATTTTTTTGTCAATAAGTGTATCCAGCTATCCATTTTAGTAGACCTGAGTAAGTAGACCTTGTAGGTAAACCTAGGTAGGTAGATCTTGGTAAGTAGACCTTGGTACGTAGACCTAGGTAAGTAGACCTAGGTAAGTAGACCCCGGACGTAGACCTTGGTAAGTAGACATAGTAGGTAGACCCAGGTAAGTAGACCTAGGTAGGTAGACCTTGGGAAGTAGACCTAGGTAGGTAGACCTAGGTAAGTAGACTTTGGTAAGTAGACATAGATAGGTATGTATACCTTGGTAAGTAGACCTAGGTAGGTAGACCTAAGTAAGTAAACCTTGGTAAGCAGACGTAGATAGTTAGACCTTGGTAGGTAGAAATAGGTTAGTAGACATTGGAAGTAGACTTAGTATGTAGGTTTTGGTAGGTAGACCTTGGTAGGTAGATATTGGTTAATAGACCTAGTAGGTAGACTTTGGTAAGTCGACCTAGGTGGGTAGACCTTGGTAAGTAGACTTGGTAAGTAGACCATAGAAGGTAGACCTTGGTAAACAGACCTTGGTAAGTAGACCCCGGAAGTGAGACCTTGGTAAGTAGACCTAGTTCGATAGACTAAGGTAAGTAGACCTAGGTAGATAAACCTTGGTAAGTAGACCTAGGTATGTAGACATTGGAAGTAGACCTAGGTATGTAGACCTTGGTAACTTGACCTTGGTAAGTAGACCTAGATAAGTAGACCTTGGAAGGTAGACCTAGATAGGTAGACTAAGACATAGGTAAGTAAACCTAGGAAAGGGAACCTTGGTAAGTAGACCCAGGTAGATAAACCTTGGTTAGTAGACTTAGGTAGGTAGACCTTGGAAAGTAGACCTAGGTAGGTAGACCTAGGTTGGTAGACCTAGTTAGGTAGGTAGACCTTGGTAGGCAGGTAGACCTTGGTAGTTAGGTAGACCTAGTTAGCTCCCTTAAATGTTTTCCTTCTGTTCCTTCAAACCTCAAATATTGTCCCCCAAAAATAACCAGGCACGCTATTCACGGCGTAATTTCCGTCTGTTCGAAACGTCTCGATAATTTCGCCGGTTACCTGCTTTAGGTACACCTCGCAGACGCTTGTTTTTTCGAGCGTTTATATTGCCTTGTTGACTGGTTTGCTATAATACGAGGATTTTAACGGTGTAATTTCGAAAAACCAATCTTCATCGTCGTCTGCATTTGTAAATTGTGTATTTATCTTATATTTTTACATTTTGGAGACAAATATGATCTGAAATAGGATATATGGAAATATGTTTGACAAAGAAAAATGTTCAGCCGAAAAAAGAAAAAGAAAGTACAAATTTCCCGACATCTGAACGACACATTGTCTGCGCATGCCGACAAAAATGTCTGCGCCCAACATTAATGGCCGCCTAACCGTCGGTTTTGTTCGGTAAGGTATGTAGATTTTTTATTCTAAATTTCTTACGTACGTTTATCCTAAAGCAAACACACATGTGTGTTTGCTATAAAAATTGAAGCATGAGTATACATGTAATTATATTGATCCTATGTATATAAACTTACAATCCATGAGCAAGAACACATAAAACATAGGCCATTCACACTCTATACCATCATAGCTCTGTAAGAGAAAAGGCATATATGTTAAGAAACTGACAAAAGACCAATTTACTCACCTTCCTAAAACTTTGTTCAACATAGGCATATAAAAAGCACAATTTGACTAAGTAGACTATAATTATATACATGTACGTATATAGATTTGGACCAACAACACCCTTCCTGAATTTTTGCGTAAATGATCACTGTCTTCTGACAACCTGTCTTGAGTCTCTAAGAACAGTTCTTACACAAACTGAGCTGTAAGCAGAAATAGCAACAGGTTTGATGAGGGTTCAGTATACGAAATTGCACAATATGGCCCATAATACCTCCCTTTCAATGTTTTCACTGCTTCCAAAGGATTAAACTTTTCTATTTTATTTGAAATTAACAATCATATTAAATATATTGTGAAAAACATATGAACGTTTTGACGTTACCTTCTTATCAAACTTCTCTTTAATATTTATACTGTGTACAAAGATCAAATCATTTGCACTAAATCATTAAGATTAGTGCAAATGATTTATACATGTATAATGTACAAACCTTGATTTCAGCAGCTTTGTAATATTTTCTATTCTTGTCCTCCAACACAGTCTTATATCCGTCTCTGAAGAATCGTTTTATCCCATTTGGACCTTTAAGTTTCCGAATGACCTTGTCTATTGTCCTTGACCTTATTGGTTCTTCATGTATAGCAAAGGCTGGCCAACCAACTGTGAGTAACAAGGAGGCATCTGTATTCTAAAACGTTATGGGTAAATACAGTGGAATATTTATATAGAGCAGGATATTTATAGAGAAGGATATTTGGCATGAATGATGATATCTTCGAATTCATGAATGTTGAGAAAGTTGGAATTGTAAAGCGTAAACAATAAAGATCAAATATTCAACACCTATCAACATACAAATATCAATAATCTATAAAAAAAAACATGATCAGGAATCAAAAGACACACATTAGGAAACTCATTGAAAATTGGTTCCTGAGTTATAATACATGTAGTTATATTTTCCTACAATTGCTACTTTTCTAATGTCTAAAATGTACCAAACTTGAATGAGAATGCTACTTCTTCATTCTTCCTATGAAGCAAATATTTTTGTACAGTACCTTTGAGTTTGATTCTCTGGGTAGGATAGATTCAAATATAGTTCTATTTCTGTTGTGAGCATCAATATCAACAAATATGACCGACCATGAGGCACCTTGATCTCCGAACAGATTGATACCATTGATAGATTCTAATGCTGCCTTGGCAAAACCAATGGAACTGAAAAGAAAGGAAAATTATACACTGTAGGAGATCACTTCAGTGTTCATATACAGTATAAACTACATTTTACATAGAACAAATAAATTTTGGTTGTTTTATGAATTGTCACAAAAAAGTAAGTGAATGAATTTTCAGATACTCAAATAAACTGTAAAGCCTATAACAAGCTGTCATGCCAATACTTTTCTACTTGCAGTTTAAATACCAACACAATAAATATGATATTTTTATGTCAATGTATAGCTATTAAATGCAGACTTTCATGGCACAAAACAATCCATTGTTTATTACATTTTTACTGATATCTACATTAAACATATATAGTTCCCAGACAATCGTAGTAGACTTAAGTCACAGATTTACCATTATACATATGAATGAAATGAATATATTTGACCAATAGGAACAGGCATGTCATTCTTCTTAATAACAGTAAATCTGTGACTAAAGTCTACTCTGATTTTCTGGGAGCTATACTGCGGGTATACTTAAACTGTAAATAAACAAAGAATTGTTTGGGACATAATATCCCAGCTCACCTGTAGTTTGTGCAGGCTGACAAAAAGGCCTCAGGTTTTTTAAAAGGTACATGTATTATTTAACACACCTTGCATGCATTTCTGTGCTACCATCGTTATATTTACTGCCTCTCTCCCACATTCCATAGTCAGGAGTTCTATAAGCTCTCTCTACATAGAACACTAGATTCTGGACAAAATTCACCTCATCTGTTGTGAATATGATCTATAGAGAAATGTGAAAAGATGTATCATTTTATCATTAAAGTCAACATACATACAACTAGAAATGTGTGTTTGTAAAACACTATGCCCCCAACTGTATGCTTGTCCCTAAACTTGCAGCTTGTATGATTTATTTATTTCATTTGAATGAAGTGAAATTTAATTTCCTAAAGAAGCTGTTCGGTTGCCTCTGTTTTTGACCTCGATCCAGAAACAGAGTGTAAGCTTTTTGCATACAAGTTAGAAATGGAGTAAAAATTTCAAAATGGAGTTATTTTGTCAAAATATGACGGAAAGTCCTCAAAAGTTAATCAGGTGATCTTCTTTTCAGCCCCAACCAGTATACCAAATATGAAGGCTCTAGCTTAAATACTTTTTCAGATATCTTGCACACAAGATTTTCAAAGTTTGTTTTAAAAGAGGCATAACTCCAAAAAGGTGCATTACTTGAACATGAAATAAAAATACGGGTCAACTATTTTTTCATGAGGAATTTGTATATGAAATTTCAAAACCCTAACATTCACAGTTCAAAAGTTTGAAATTTCACCGAAAAGTGGAAAAAATAATCAAAATTTCAAAATTCCATATTTTTGTCAAAATTTGACAAAGTTCTCAAAAGTTAATCAGGTCATCTACTCATCAGCCCCAACCAGTATACCAAATATGAAGGCTCTAGCTTAAATACTTTTTGAGATATCTGGCACACAATATTTTCAAATTTTGTTTTCAAAGGGACATAACTCAGAAGAGGGGCATAACTTGGACATGAAAAAAAATATGGGTCAACTATTTTTTCATGAGGAATCTGTATATGAAATTTAAAACCCTAGCATTCACTGTTCAAAAGTTTCAAATTTTACTGAAAAGTGGAAAAATCCATCAAAATTTCAAAATTCTGTATTTTTGTCAAAATTTGACGAAAAGTTCTCAATAGTTGATCAAGTCATCTACTCATCAGCCCCAACCAGTATACCAAATATGAAGGCTGTAGCTTAAATACTTTTCGAGATATCTTGCACACAATATTTTCAAATTTTGTTTTCAAAGGGACATAACTCAGAAGAGGGGCATATAACTTGGACATGAAAAAAGATATGGGTCAACAATTTTTTCATGAGGAATCTGTATATGAAATTTCAAAACCCTAGCATTCACTGTTCAAAAGTTTCAAATTTCACTGAAAAGTGGAAAAATCCATCAAAATTTCAAAATTCCATATTTTTGTCAAAATTTGACGAAAAGTTCTCAAAAGTTGATCAGGTCATCTACTCATCAGCCCCAACCAGTATACCAAATATGAAGGCTCTAGCTAAATACTTTCGAGATATCTTGCACACAAGATTTTCAAATTTTGTTTTCAAAGGGACATAACTCAGAAAAGGGGCATAACTCGGACAAGAAAAAAAATACGGGTCAACTATTTTTTCATGAGGAATACATACATGAAATTTCAAATCCCTAGCATTCACCATTCAAAAGTTGACAGACGTACACACGCACACACACACAGACAGACAAGCCGAAAGCAATATGCCCTTCCAACTTTTTCAAAGTTTGGGGCATAACAAGTATGAGAGACTCCAATAATCATAATGTTTTCACGGTCTGCACAGAAGGTGTATAGATCGTTTAGTCATATGCCTAACTTTATCTGAGATATAGAGGATTTTACACTTGTGATCATTTCATATGAAATTTGTTTTATCATATGACTTTTATAATAGGATTTTATCGCCTTAAAAGTAGACATATTTTCAATGAAAATTTACATTGTTGTTACGGACGTTGTCAATGATGTTACGTATTCACACAAAAGTGTTAATACATGACTTTGTGTGGTCATAACACTTTTTATAACATTATCCACTTGAAAACTTGAAAAAGCATAATACCTGTAGCCCCAATTTGATCATCTGAACCAGGAACATAAAATATAGTCCTATGACATCCAATTTGTAGATGTTCGTATTCATCATTTTCTGTAGACATTATTGAATCACCTGCAACCCCCCCCCACCCCCCCCCCCCCCGCCAACAAATTTCCTTTATTTGTGAAAAAAAAACAAACTTTACCTGTAATCCCCTGATTTGATCATCTGAACCAGGAATATAAGGTACAGTCCTATGATTTGTAGATGTTCATACTCATCATCTCTGATTAAATCATTGAAACACCTGCAACCCTCCCCCCCCCCATACATGTGATGAGTTTGAAAGTAGCATCAGGGAGATTTTTCCTTCATTTCAGGGAGGTTTTTGAAAAATGTATAGATTATATAGGAAAATCCTTGGTTCATTTCAGGGAGATTTTGAAATTTTCTTGAAAAAGGGGGGTATTTTAGACAAATTTTAGACCATTTTATCGCTCATTTCCTGGAGTCTCCCTGATGATGAGGGAGGTATCACATGTATGCCCCCCCAGCCCCTGTCCCCACTAAATCTGAATTTGAGCAAGCATTACCTGTAACCCTGATTTGATAATCTGAACCAGGAATATATGACATAAATTCGTAGATATTCATGGTCTCTGTATACATCAATGAATCACCTGCACCAGCCCCCCCCCCCCCCCCCCACCCCCATTTTTTCTTTCTTTATTCAAGAGCAAAACTTTACCTGTAATCCTGATTTGATCATCTGAACCAGGAATATAAGATACAGTCCTATGACCTCAATCTGTAGATGTTCATATTCATGGTCTCTGTATACCTGTACATCATTGAATCACCTGCCCACACACTGACCCCCAATTTTCATTATTTGAGGACAAACTTTACCTGTAGCCCCGACTTGATCATCTGAACCAGGAATATAAGATACAGTCCTATGACGTCTATCTGTAGATGTTCGTACTCATGATCTCTGTATACAGGATCACCAGTGAGGGCATCAAACACACAGTGTAGGGCATGATCAGCACTTTGGTTCTCTTTGAACTTTTCAACCTATAAATTGTAAACTACAGAAACTGTTACAATAGTCATCAAATAGTATGAGCTGTGTCATGAGGAAACCAATATTTTGCTTACGCGAAAACAAAGGCACAGATCAGCTTTGCAGTAACTGCAAAGCTGATCAGCACATATGTTTTCGATACATGGATAGTAGTTCCTCATCTTTCTAAATATAAAATTTCCAGCCTCTAGCCATCTTCTGTGCTTGTACAACTTAGTTTGTGTCGGACCTCTTCCGAAACCACATTGTTTGTTTTCTCATGATGCGTCTTGTATAATCTCTATATTTTCTACAGTTTATGAGGACTAGCATATTAACTATTTTGCACAAATGCCAGTCTTTCATACAATCCTCCAGAGATTACAGACCGATTTTTGTGAAAACGATTTTGATCCCTGGTTTAAAAAGGGTTGCAATACAATTGGTGCTTTCAGCTGATATCAATGACATTTCGAATGAAATTCTGATCATTCAGAAAAAAAAAAAAAACACTGATGGTTGATGTTGGCAACTCTTTTTGTTAGGTATAATTTCTGCTGCATTTTTTAATTATGTTGCTTATCTGGATCACTGTATGTTATTGTTGCATAAAACAATTCTTAAATAAGAACAGACTTGAAACATTGTATGCTATAGTAAAACCTGTCTTTAATGCCAACACTGATTGGATTCAGTACTATTAAACATTTGCTTTCAATCAATCCAGCGACCTTGGTAAATGGTAGACTGATATTCATCTAAGAACTGTGGCAGTCATTTTGAAGGCATTACGAAAACATGCCCATGCAATATACAATGATTTTTAAAGTTGTAAAAATCGAAAGTTTTCTGTATAAAATTTTTGATATTTTTCTTATTTTTGCTCAAAACATTGATTGTGGGTATCTTGCTGAGGCAGTTCTAATAAATACCCACAATCTATGTTTTGAAGCAAAAATAAGAAAAATAGGTATACCCCAGTTTTGCTATATAAGATCAAATCAAAGTGGGGTTCAAAGGGGTATACATTACACAGACAGGTTATCGTGATAAGGTATGTCCTTGGAAATAATATCAGACTTTTAAATTAAATTAAAATCTGAATGAAATCGACAAAATGTGATCAACATTGAACATATTATCTCTCCCTATTTCAGAGGGATCTCCCTTTTTTTGAGAAAAGCTCTGTTAGGAATTTCAGAGCTTTCTTAAATAGCTCATAACTTTCTATTTTGAAAGGGAATTCTCCCTGGTTTGCCTCTCAGATGGATGTATGCAACACCAGAGGCAATGTATATGCATAAAATAAATATTTATCAGTTTATATTTGATTTCATTAATGATTTAATTTTGATTCATTCATCACCCAAAAATCACCTTTTCAGCTTGTCTAAGCCAACAGAACAATATTCCCCTCATTGTTTTAACAGCAACTTGTGCCAGCTCGTGAGTCCTGCCATGATCATCATCTTTCCTCCTGTAGGCCTGAGATAGCGCCCAGGCTGCTGCGGCGCAGTAGATACTGTCTCGTATGTGTGCTTCTTTGGTTGGGTTGTTTATACTGCCAAACCTTGGAAATAGACCCAAGGTGACACTTTGGTATTGCAGGATCTGGCGCTTTACTGAAACAACATACATGCATGAACAGCCTAGTGTGCTTATTTGTTAGTTTTGTGGTTTAACATTCCAGTCAACAATCTTTCAGAATGTTACAACAGATTCATGATTTCCTTGGTATTAGCCATTAATTATTTAGTATCTACTATGTGGAATTAATGAGTCTTGCTCAAGGACACAACATGGCTCCTGTAAAGTCTATAAAATTCTATCTATCTCACTGCACATAATATGGCAGAAATTATCTGATAACACAAAGCAAAAATCCCCTTTCAGGCTGATACTTAGCTAACCTATTCATTTGATTCAGTGTCTTGCATTAAAGTGATGTCAGCTACTTAACCATACAGCTTCTTGTCCAAGCTTTCATGAGCCAGTTTACCAATATCTAGTGCAAGTTCATTTGTCATTAATTGTCTTGACTCAGTGGAAGAGCAAAAGTTTACAATGTCAATGTTCAATAAATATTCAACGTGCAACTACCTAGACTCTGTCAATGAATAAACTTGTTTGTATTTGAGGCATGGTTGGAAACCCCCACTGTCAGATTTTCTTGCAATGTAAGGCATATATGATATGTCCTAAACAATTATAAACAAGCCTGAATTTGGACAGATCTTGATCCTACATGAGCAGACTGATCAGTCTTTGCAATATTAAAATCTGCATCTTTTAGAAGCTATTGATAATCTCTAAATACTTAAAAAAAACCTCATTGTTTTGAATCTTATGGTACATGTATAAATATGATTTCAACAGCTGTTTGGTGTAATCAAATAGTATATCAGCAAGTTTCATTTTACAAACCTGGCAGTATGGTTCAGACAGTACATAAAATTAGTGTTATCCTTGAAACAAATAAATAAGGCCTTGGATAAATACTGATATCCATCCATATTTAGACAACAGCTAAAACTCATCTAAAACAACAAATAAGCACTTGGTAAAACTTTGTTTTCAAGGATAAAAGGGCTAAAGTTACTAAAACAGCTAAACCGTTGCCAACAATTGTTGTTCAAATGTTATAAATAGTTGTGTCAGTTTCTGGCAGAACCTTATCTTATTCAGTGATCCTAGATTCATCTTAAAATAAATAGCAACATACACCAAGCATAGTATAACAATTTAAGAGCATAACAATGTGTTCAAATGTGTATGGTGTATTGAGTGCCTTGAGATAGCCGAAAAATAGTGTGTGCGTTTTCAGTTTCGTGTATCATGTATTTGAAAATCAAAATAAGGACTTCATATTCAAGGATACAGTGTTACAGTTTTTAGATATTTATAAAGCAGGCTAACATTTTGGAGTTCCTAAGCAAATACACTGGGTCCAGGCATGACAGTTTAATAACAAGCAAACAACACATATTGGCGAGGGTTATACAACTCCCTATCATCCGCAGTTCGATGGTATGGATGAGAGATTTAATAAATGAAACATGTACCAAACCAGCCACAACTAATCCCATCAGTGGAAAAGCATGCTCCAACCCACTCAGGGTGGTTTACTACACTTATTTACTTATATCACAAGAGACTGTATTTAAAATTTGCCTATCTATTAATAGTACAGAATCACAAAATTTAGGCAGCAAAATAATAAAAATATCATTCATATTGTTAATGAATGAATAGATATTTTCATTGACAAGCATAATATGGTCTTTTATAGCTTGATTTAAGACTTGTGTTCAGTTATGTGTAGCTTAATACTGATTGTAACATAATAAGTTTTACCAATACCCTAGTCAAAACACCCATAATTAAAAATATGGAGCTTTACAATATGCTTATATTTTTTTTAAAAAAAATAATCTTAGTTTGCCTTTGAATAAGTAGGGCAGTTTCAGGTTACACCAAAACACAACATGCTTTTCTATAGGGTATGAATGTTTTCTATTGCATGCAATTATCATAGTTCAAGGCTAATATCAGCCTGCAATGATTTTATTGTCCAAATATCTGTCAAACAGGTGTCAGATGTACCTAGTTACATTCAAGAGACATGATATGAGAGAATGAGCACCAATACAAGGACATGGGGTCAATGAACATTTGTACTTTAAACTAAGTTTAGCTTGAGCTCAGCTGGTAGAAATGAGCCCTAGCTACAGGACAGAACCAGCCATCATCTGCCATGAAGAACTACTCACAGATCTTGTACTGTTCGTCGAGATTTCTGATGAGAATTTCCTGATCTTCCTTGTCTCCTGTCTCAGCCATCTTGGAAATCCTACTATCCAATCGACCTGCAACGGGCAAGGTCGCTCTGAAGTTACGTCGGCTGCTTGACATAATTAATTCTTGAAGTTGCAAATCTGCAACGAGCAATTTATATTAAGAATAAGAGTTCCATCTAAACGCAACGATAGATGTTAAACAAATGCTCTGATCTGCATAAATCAATTATGCAGATCACCTGTCACGCATGAAACGCTTGTAAAATGAATTGTTTATCTCAAACCGAAAGTAGGTCGATTAACTTGCTTTCGGCTTCCCCGTGATTTTGACTGAAAGCTAGAAACCAGCTTAGGTTGTGTTCCTTTTAGCGTGTCTGTGCAATTTCGTGACTAGTCGCACAAATATCGTGTTCACGAAACTGAATCAGACTGGCTTACTCAGTAATTGTAGCAGTAATTGTAACGTTGCAAGCGATTGGCCCAAAATGTAATACTCTGTTTATTAGGTGTTTGGAGTGCTTGGCAGATGTGGGCAGAACTACCGCCCTAAATTTAAGATGTAACGCTACCTACCATTGGTCATAAATGCGTATCTATCAGCCGTCTTTTGTCACATGATAGTATATTCTTTCTAGAATATTCTGCTATATTGTGTGATTTAATCAGTTGCTGTTTTGTCATTCAATGGCCAAATTGCGAATGTGGTGATTTTTGAATAATCATTTGTTTCATTGTTGAGCGATTTTTGGGTGTCCCTAAACAGCGAAAAATATCGTCCTTGGATGCTGGCTAATCCCCTATTTGAGCCGCCTCGTGAGAAAACCAACAATGTGGTTTCCGAACAGGTCCGACACAAATCAGGTTGTACAGTCACAGAAGCAGGCTAGAAGCTTGAAATGTCGGATTTTAGAAGAAGAGGAAGTGTACTATCCGTGTAGCAAAAACAAAGGCGCTGATCAGCTTCGCGGTTACCGCGGAGCTGATCTGCGCCTTTGTTTTCGCATATGCAGATTGTTGGTTTTCTCACGAGGCGGCTCATTTGTTGCTGCACTTGTACACGGCCTGGGGCGATCTCTCGTCTGCTGAATGTGTTATGAATAAAATATAATTGTTGGATATGAATGAAGCATATGAATGAGTCTTGTTTTGGGGCAAATTACATTGGGAGTCTATGGGAACGATAATTACAGGTCTCTGCCCAATGGTATTACCATTTTGACAATTTGCACTAATTTCTTTACCAATGGTACCTTTGGCAATTAAATTGGTACAGATGGTACAAATGTTACCAACCAATGGTACCATTGGAGAACCCCGAACCCCGATATTAGCATGCACAAATGACAGAATGAGGATTCAGCTAGGTTGTTGTTGTTGTTGTTGTCGTTTGTAATTTCCTCCCATGTTTGGAGAACTTCACGTAAGTGAATGAATGTCCTTATTTTAAGTGTACTCACGATATTAACACGCACAAATGACAGACTAAAATTCAGCTAGAATGGAGATAAAAATCAAGATCATAAAAGAGAAGCAAACATGGACACAAAATAATCTGATATGTTAGATGAGGAGATTAAATAATGATTGTGGTCATTCCAGTCCCTGTTTATCTGGAAGTAGTATGCATATTTATAGATAACTATATTTATAGATATCTAGTTAACATACTATATTTAAAATGCCATTTAGAGATTATTTAGGCAACACCTACTTGCGTACCTGGAAAACAATCTCTTCGGAGCAGGGCAAAATGATGCCGAGGTCACTGTCAGAACCGTATGAAACTATGATGGGCTGGAGTCCCAAATGCTACATACCAAGTTTCATGAAAATAGGTCTACCGGTTCTGGAGAAGAAGATTTTTGAGTGGTTTTTACCATATATGGGCGTGGCGGCCATCATGGTCATGTGACCTGGATTTCGTGATCAAACTTTCGTTCCCCTTACCCATGGATGTTCCATATAAAATTTCAGTTTGATTGGCCATGCGGTTTCAGAAAAGAAGATCTTTGGAAAGTGTGTATGGACGACAGACCGGTCAAGGTCAAGAGATGACCTTGACTAATTAATCACATACTTTCATTAGTTGTTTTGCATCTACCATTTTTCAGGTCTTTTTAACAACATCATGAAATAAACAATGCATCTGTTAACCAAAAGGAATTAAGCTTTGCACCAAGCTAACAGTCTACAAGAATGTGGTAATTTTATTCCTCTCATATACATGTTGGTGTTACAAGAGAGATGTCCATTTCCACACAAGTTGCTTGAAAATATGTTTAAACTCAAGTGGTAAGACAAGATTTCAGAAATGAGGGCATTGAGAATTCCGGAATGAAAAAACATGCACAGCTAAGATGGACTGGCGCTATTATAAGAATGACTGATGGCAGTCTTTAATTTTTATTTCCAAAGAAAGTTTTCTAAGCTAAATTACAGAAGGGAATGCTCCCTCAAAGTGTTTTCATATTTTAGTTAATTTAAGGTAACTGACTGGCCACCTATAGGGAAAATAGCTGCTCATTCGGCTTACGAAATGTTTTCATGGAATAGGTACCTGATTGTAGTTTGGTTTTTTCCCACCTCGGGTATTTGGAGTGGGAATCTTTTGCTGATTGCGCCTTTTCCTGATCTTTGCCTACTTGTACCTTTTCATACATTCACCATTTTTGCATTCTGGGCTGGTTTCCAGCGTAGAAAAATCAATATTGAAAATGCAGGTAACCAAAACCACACTGCCCTCAAGTCAATAATGCAAAAATGGTGAATTGCATAGACACGCTAAAAGCATCACTGGACAATGTCTACGTACGTGTGCTATTAGAGTCTTGGTAAAAGCTTCACAGCGTCAACAGAGTGACACCTTTGACGGCCACAAGACTTTAAATTTCCACAGAAACCTCCACGGCATAAGGGTCACGCTACTCATCTTGTAAATCAAGAGTCGTGTTTCGACCCTTGGCTTCTCCAGTTTTTCTGGTGAGACTTTAAACTGAGCCCCCGACAATTTTCCAGGACAAACTCGTGACAGGGACAAACTGTAACTAGGTAGGAGACTATCCTGTGCCTAGAGGGTTAAGTCTTTTAGACCTACATGTAGCCTTCTGCATTTTACTAGTCTGTCCAAGCTAACACTGTGACCACCTAACCTTTAATAGCCGCTCACCCAGCTCTCCGTTATACATGTCTTTTCCTGATCTTTGCCTACTTGTACCTTTTTTATATTAACTGGAAGATCTTCGGCACTGGTACAAATACATAACAAAAACAACATGATAAATAACAAAATAACATAGTTGCAAGTCGCTTACGAAATCCTCATACAGTTCGACATTGGTTTAAATGCAACCTATGCTAAGCTGTCAGGGAAGTGGAACGAGGTACCGAAGTGGAACGGAGTGACAGTTAGCCAGCTGATCTAGGTTTTCCTTATTTCTTGTTTATATTTGTGTATCATGGAATCACTTCAGAAGCTGAGGGCGAGGTTAGGTGCCTGTAAAACTGGTTTGAGCCGCCCCCCCGCCCCCACAATAATTTTATATTACTGATACTTCTGTTGTGGTTCTAATTGTTTTGTGTTTTGGAGTCGAATTTTTGAACTGTTTGAGCCTTATGTACGTTTTCATATTTTTAGTTCAGTTCGTTTAGTTTAATACTATTTATTGCATAACAGAAAAGCAATGGGTTTGGGCTACAAGTTTTCTCAACCTTAGTTACAGCCATCCACCTACAACATATTTACAATGATCAACATGGCAACAACAGTTACAAATTACAATATTCATATTTCAAAAATAAACAAGGCAAAAAATATATAGGATAGGATAGGATAGGATAGGATAGGATAGGATAGGATAGGATAAGATAAGAAGATAAGAAGATAAGATAAGATAAGATAAGATAAGATAAGATAAGATAAGATAAAGAAGTTGTCCAGTGAAAGTCTATGTGCTGTGTCGCTCGTCAGGGTAACGCGAGTGGCTTGTTAAGTGACTTGACTTGCATTGATTTTACCTAAAAAAGATGGATTTTAGAGTTAAACAAGTGAGATTTGTAGTGTATATGTGCTCAAGTAAATCTTCCGGTAGATTGAATGTATATTTGGACATACTGAAAAAGGCGAGAGTTATCCTCATCAGACAGTGTTTCTTTGCCTTGTAAGAGAGTACTAATACTAAAGGGATGGAAGTTACGTGTGTCCCGGAATAGGATAATTCTTTGATCTGTATAGCGAACACATTTAAAAAAGTAGTGCTCAGCAGTTTCTTCATTTCTAAGGCAATCACACATAGAATCAAGTCTTAAGTGATTATAAAACAAGTCATAATTTAAATTACTACAAAAATTTCTCAGTCGAGCATGAATTATAGAAAATTTTCTTTTTCCGTCAATAAAATGCTTTGGGACTTAATGTTGCGAGTTATGTTTGAGCGTATAACAGAATGAGTTGAATGTTTCGGATTCAGTTCAGTTCGGGTAACTGAGTGGCTGCCTATTGGGGAATAGCTGCTCACTCGGCTTACGATATGTTACCCTGGTATAAGAACCTAATGTCAGAACGCGGCGTCCCATCTGGCGCTATTCTGTTTGCTTAGAGGAATTTCATCGAAAAAAGAAAAAAAACATCAAAATCACTCCTGATGTCCCTAATAATGACAGTGGACTCACCCAAATGATAATGATGGGAAAATCCATTCGTCAAATATGGGTTAATAGTAATAATAACCACCTATTGGGAAAATAGCTGCTCATTCGGCTTACGATATGTTTCATGGTATAAGTGCCTGATTGTTAGTTTGGTTTTTTCCCACCTCGGTTTTTGGAGTGGGAATCTCCTTCTGATTGCGCCTTTTCCTGATCTTTGCCTACTTGTACCTCTGTATTTCAGGTGCATTTGGTTGGGATTTTAACTTAATTGCATCAAAAGTTTTTGTTACATGTGTTCGCCAGTTGAACACCATGTTTGTTTTTATTTAATTTTCTTTCTTTATAAAATGGATGTCCCAAGGTAAAATGGATGTCCCCAGGTAAAATGGTTTTCGGCGTTGTCCCCAGCACAAACGGTAAACGGCGTCCCAGGAAAAGTGCTTTTTCCAACTGGTGTTTTTCTTTTGCTCCGGAGTTAGTAGGTTATTCGGCGCCCAGGGATCTCCATCGTCGGGCAGCTTACTCAGTCTGTGAGTCCTGGTTTTTGATTCATCAGGATGTTTATCATGATTTATTTGTTTGTTCTTGATGATTCATTGACTAGTTAGAGATTCACCACGAGGACCGAATAACTAACTAAATGTTATGAACCACTGCAGAAGCTGAGGGTGAGGTTATGGCCATGTAAAACCGGTTTAAGCCCGCCAGTAACTTTGTGTTACTGATCGTTCCAAGTCGATACTTCTGTGGTGGTTCTTTTCGTTTTATGTCTTGGTGTTTGAAATTTTTTTTTGTGCTGTTGGCGCCTTATGTATGTTTAAATATTTTTAGTTAAGTTAAGGTAACTGAGTGGCCACCTATTGGGAAAATAGCTGCTCATTCGGCTTACGATATGTTTCATGGTATAAGTACCTGATTGTTGGTTTGGTTTTTTCCCACCTCGGTTTTTGGAGTGGGAATCTTTTTCTGATTGCGCCTTTTCCTGATCTTTGCCTACTTGTACCTTTTTATCTTCATGATTCGACTGTTTATTATACCTGTCTCTCTGTTGTGCTCGTTGCCTTTGGTTTCGGTTGAAACTTAGCCGGATGGCTATTTTGTTGGGAAAGAGCTAGTCATTTTGCTCTTCGAGTGCGTCTTCGGAAAAAATATTTTATATTACATGTATGTTCTTTCCCACCTGTCTATGTTGGTACTTTAAATTTAATTGCATGGTATCAATTCCTGATCCCTCTATTCTTACTTTTTATATTACTTCGGGACAAACATGTACATACACAATTAAATTACATAGTCATAATTGTTTAATGCATAATTTTAAATTAGATTATATAATTGTTTAATGCATAATTTTAAATTAGATTATAATATATATTATTTCCTGGACCTTCTATTCTTACCTAAGTCGGCGTCTGTTGTTGGTTTAGTGGTATCATATTTGTTTGTCCTTGAAGATCATTTGTTTTTAGAAACAATATGGCGATTATCATCCGCTCGGACAATACTTAAGTGTTTTTATCTGTTGCGTGCCACCTTGCTTCTGAAGAATACCTTTTCAAAGAAAATTTAAACTTTTATGATGCAAGATAAGAACATGTCAGATATAATGAGTCGTGAAATAGCTAGGGTTAGGGTTAGGAAAGTCGTCGAACAACGCCACTGAAAACCTGGACCCAGTTGTTCAAAACTAACGACGTCGTTAGTTAACGATTCGTTAAAATTTCAAACATGAATATTACAAATACACTGTTATTTTTTTGTTGAAAAAAATGTGAGAATCCTTTGCACTGCAAAGGATTCTCACATTTTTTCAACAAAAAATAACAGTGTATTTGCTTATGTAGTCAGCATTTTCTTAACAAGTTGAGGTCTTAACGATGACGTTAAGCTAACGAAGTTTTGAACAACTGGGCCCTGAAGTAAAAAAAGAATATTATTACATGTAAGTTCCTGTGATCCAAGCAACAGACACAAGCAGTAAAAACAACCGTTTAACGGGGTTGATGTCAGTAAAGGTGAGAACTCCATGGTAACAGATAGCTTCCAGACATTGCTGTGATAATAGGGCTAATGGCAAGTCGTTTGTATGGTAATAAAAGCACCAATGGTAGCCATTGCGGTATGCCGAGTAATCAGAAGCATTTCTTGATTTCTTTCCCATGTACATTTGTTTGCATGCATCACTTTGTAGGACATGTTCTTTGGCAGTGACAAATTAAACTAATTATACCGAAGCACGGATGACAAGCTATATCTTCCGAGTGATGCTGTTTTAATGATATTTATCCGTTAACCGTGGTAAATCATCGACTATGGTGTAAACCCCGACTTTTGATAATGAATTTTTTCGCAATAGAAATTCCTTTTGTACTAGTAAGACAAAAGTAGGAAAAGTAGTTTCTGACCAGGTTCTTGATCTTAGTTTAAAGGATCTCCTGCAGTTTTGAGAATTGAAAATTGATTTGGCTGCACATTTGCAATAAACTTGGTGCAACATGGTGCTACCTTCACTTAGACAATAGGAAAATAACTTCGATACACACTAGAATGATTAAAAAGCAAAACCAACAACGACAACAACAACAACAAAAAAAAAAAAAAAAAAAAAAAAAAAAAAACTTTAGTTATAGAGCTGTATGTGAATAAATGCTTATGCAAATCAAACTACAGTATTCTGGGAGAAAAGCTGCTCCCTCAGTTAACCATAATACTTTTGTTGTAAATTGCCTGGTCATTAGTTTAAAATATTTTTCACATTTAATTTTTTTTTGACATGTGTTTGATTATGCCAGTGACATATCTTGATCATTGTTTTGATTTTTTTCTTTTCTCATGAGGTGTCGAAAATCAATAATGATGTCACATATCTGTATCTGCCAAGAACTCAAAACACCTTTATTGAGTATATCGTGAAAAATCTGGTTCGAAAATTAAGTTAGGAAACTTAAGTAATTTTAGTAAATTTTATGAATAAGATACTCAGAAGAAAAAGAAAGTATACACTTTTTGATTGTCCATATCTTCCTTAATTTTCAACTTGTCGACTTTGCACAACACGTTTTAGCAATTCAACAATACAATTATTATGATCAATTGCACTATGATACCCTTAAATAGTCATACTCTGGTTATACATGTATGTCGATTTTGTATATTTTGCACTATAATAGTGGACTATCGAATGCTTATGAAAATCTGTATTTGATTTCTCTGTTGACATTCATAACTAACCGCAACTTCAATTTTTTGATAGCACGATTGTGCGGCCCTTTGTAACTGACAGAATTAAGTCAAAGTTTTCTAAAGTTTTAAGACTATTTTTTACTTCACTTACACTGAAAGCTCGTGGATCATATATATTTTGCGTTCATGAAGGCACGGATGTTGGTGTTATGTGGTCAAACGTGGTAAAGGAAGGTTGATCAGGAAATGGCGCAATCAGAAAGAAATTCCCACTCCATAAACCCAGGGGTGGGAAAAAACTAAATGACACTTAGGTACTAATACCAAGAAAACATATCGTAAGCCGAGTGAGCAGCTATTCCCCAATAGGCGGCCACTCAGTAACCTTAACTGAACTCAAAATATGGAAACGTACATAACGCTCAAACAACACAAAAATCAACTTCAAAACACAAAACAATTAAAACCACGACAGAAGTATCGCCTTGGAACGATCAGTGATATAAATGTACTGGGGTCTTAAACCGGTTCTACAGGCGCCTAACCTCACCCTCATCTTCTGCAGTGGTTCATAACATTTAATTAGTTGTTTGGTTCTCGTAGTGAATCTCTAACTAGTCAATGAATCATCAAGGACAAACGAAAAAAATCATGATAATCACCTTGATATAAAAAACGAGGACTCAACAGATTCAGTAAGCTGCTCGACGATGGAGATCCCTGGGCGTCGAATAACTTACTGAAACCCGGAACAAAAGGAAAACATCAGTTGAACCCCTGTGTTCTCCAGGAAACTGGAGAACCCGAGGGAAACCACCGATCTTGGGTGGGCGACCATACCTTGACACATGCCTTGACCAGGGATTTGAACCAGAACCGCAGAGATGACAAGAGGGTAACTTATCTACTACGCTATCCTGGCCCCCAAACCGGAAACGAGAACTATGTTACATTGACTATGGACCGAAACGACAAGAGATTCGTGAACGCCAGATTCAATACAACGGCGTACGAATCAAAAAGTGTAAACATAACGACCTATGAATCACTTCCTCGAGAATACTCTTAGTTAGAAAAACAGTGGAACTATGTCAAAATTCTTCTATGTCATTTGCATTTTTATCTACATTTCAAAAGGATACTGTCTCTCTGATGTCACGGCAGATGTTTTTACTGACAACGTGGGTGTTCTCGCAGCATTTGGTGACTTCAACGGTGATAAACATGCTGACGTGTTTGTCATCTCAGCTAATGGTAAGTTTCAGATGTCTGATGACTGTGTGTCCAAGTTCGCATCTCTTGTGAGAGCCAGGGACTACTGTCAGTAATTTCCCTCCTGGCGCAACCCCCTGGTGAGGTATTGTCAATTTGGCGTGTCACCAGTAAACCATTCAGATTCAGATTTGGTGTTGGTGTGCACTGTATAGCGCCCCTGTATAGTGTATATCGAAACTTTAATACCGTGAGTGTTCACGGGTGCTCCAATTGGGTGGAGAATATTTTTACAAAACATGTTTTTTACCTAATGTTAGGATTTATTTCTGCATTTTTTATGTGTAATTTTTTTTGAGATGGTTTAAATCCTCTTTCTAACTCGCAGAAGTTGTTTCTGTCTGCCATTGATCGTCTTTCTAATTGACTCAACACTGGCTTCTGCCACTGTCAATGGACCGTGAAATATAGGTCAGCGGGTCAAGGTGCGTGCTTGAAGGGTATGTCAAGGACAATAACTATGCAATGTTTCACACTCACAGCTATCACTAATGCAGAGAAAAACAAACTTCGACGTAAAAATTAACAAAGTCAGTGGACCGTGAAATATAGGTAAAGGGCACCGGGTCAAGGTGAGTGCTTGAAGGGTATGTCAAGGACAATTACTATGCAAGGTTTCACACTCCTAGCTCTCACTGATGTAGAGAAAACCAAACTTCGACGTAAATGTTGACGGACTGGACACATAACGAATGGACAGAATTTTGAACTCCTATATCGCACCCTGCTATAAGCAGGTGCGATAAAAATGTATAAATACACAGAAAGCAGCAGAAATACTGAAACTCTATTGAAATATATGCCATATCATACCGTAGCTTGCCGAAATTTTCGGACCTACGTAAAATAATTAGGATCGTTTATGTCCTAAAATTATGGACTGACAACCAACGGCAGAAGATAAATTAATTCCAAAAAAGTTTGGCCGAAAACTTTGGAAAATATGCCAAAACATTGAAAATGCGCCATGAAAAAAAATTCTGGTGGCATATTTACGGTATATTCTACGTATGGATAAATGGTCAAAAATCATTCTTAAGCAAACTGTCAGTTTATGATTAAAGAAGTTATCTGAAGAATTTGTGTTTGTCTCCTTATCAATCCATTGTTATAATAATTCCTTGACTTATTTGTTTACTGTTGAACATGTGGTCCAATTTATCCCCAGCAGAGCGTGTGATTGATTCCAAAAAAGTTTGGCCGAAAACTTTGGAAAATATGCTAAAACATTGAAAATGCGCCATCAAAAAAAATTTCTGGTGGCGTATTTACGGTATATTCTACGTATCGATAAACAGTCAAAAATCATTCTGAACCATTACTGTCAGTTTATAATTAAAGAAGTTACCTGAAGAATTTGTGTTTGTCTCCTTATTAATCCATTGTTATAATAATCCCTTGACTGATTTGTTTACTGTTGAACACGTGGTCCAATTTACCCCCAGCAGAGCGTGTAATTGACGCTCATGAATACACGCTCGTTAGCAGTTAAAGAAGCTATCGGCTTCATTTGAACTCTGTTTACAAAGCTTCTTTGCACTTGATAAGCCGATCCGACACAGGCGTCTTACTGTCTTTCTCAGACATGCTGATCTGTGTTTTCATTGTTAGCATTACATACAGTCAGATATGTTTTGTTGAGATGTGACTAAATGTCACCATTATGTACCGGCAGAATTCATACTTTACACGGGTGTCAGTTTTACTAATAAGCAGACCTGTGTTTGATTACTTTGAAATGTAATTCATTACATTACAATTATTTTCAAAATCATTGCATTACATTACAATTACAATTAAAGCTGATTTGATAATGCAATGCATTACATTACAATTACATTGCAAAGTAATGCATTACATTACAATTACTTCAAGCCATTTGAGATGTTGAGAAATTTATTCATATAAAATTAAAATCATCTATATATGAAAGCTAGCAATTTGTTATATTTTCTGCACCATGCACAATGATTAAAAGTAATACGAAACAGTTTATGTTCAGTAAACTGCACATAGATGAAAAAGATAGATTGGAAGCAGTCAGGCTGTTTCTTGATGCATGTACCATAACACATTCAAAAGATAGGACTGTATTGACAGAAGACTAATTGACTGGTAAAAATGTGTACAAGGACATTTTGACTCAACAAATGAGGCATTATTAATGCAAATAGAAGAGATGAACTCAGTATCAGAAGAAAGATAGAAAGATGAAGTGACAAAGCATTTTTTATTTGTAGAAATGTATGCAGTAAAATGTGACCATATGGAAATGTAATTCAAAAGTAATTGAAATGTAATTGCCATTACAGACCGATTTTGAGTTGTAATGCATTACATCACAATTATGTAATGAAAAAAAAAAACTGACCCATTACAAATTACTTTGCATTACTTTAAAAATGTAATTCATTACAATTACATTACAATTACAATTATCACAGGTCTGCTAATAAGTCTTCACGGTAAAACCTATATTGAACCATGTATGACATGAACCAGAATGCTAAGTGACATGCATTCAAGCGTTGTTGATGTTTTTAAAACGATACAGTATTAATCACAGATAAGTTTTCAACGGCATTGATTAGTCACCGTGAATGCACAACTACTCCCAAATTTTCTTTGCATGATATCAAAAAGACTGATTTTTAGCTCGCCTGCACGAAGTGCATAGAGCTATTGTAGTCACCTCGGTCGTCCCCGTTTACGTTTACGTGTACGTCCACGTCACACTTTCGGTTAAAGTTTTTTATAAGTCTATATCTCTTGACCATGTTGATGGATCAAGTTGATACTTTGCATGTTGCTAGATATTGGTCTGAAGTTTTATGCAGTACCATCATGACCCACCCTGGGTGACCTTTAGGTCAAGGTCACGGACTTAGAAATTTTGTGTTTAAGTTTTTGGTTAAAGTTTTTGTAAGTCTATATCTCTTGACCATATTGATGGATTGAGTTGATACTTTGCCTGTTGCTAGATATTGGTCTGAAGTTTTACGCAGTACCATCATGACCCACCCTGGGTGACCTTGAGGTCAAGGTCACGGACTTAGAAATTTTGTGTTTAAGTTTTTGGTTAAAGTTTTTGTAAGTCTATATCTCTTGACCATATTAATGGATTGAGTTGATACTTTGCATGTTGCTAAATATTGGTCTGAAGTTTTATGCAGTACCATCATGACCCACTCTCTGTGACCTTGAGGTCAAGGTCACAGACTTAGAAATTTTGTGTTTAAGTTTTTGATTTAAGTTTTTGTAAGTCTATATCTCTTGCCCATGTTGATTGATCGAGTTGACACTTTGCATGTTGGTAGATATTGGTCTGAAGTTTTATGCAGTACCATCATGACCTACCCTGGGTAACCTTGAGGTCAAGGTCACAGACTTAGAAATTTTGTGTTACATTTTTTGGTTAAAGTCTAAATCTCTTGAACATGTTGATGGATAAAGTTGATACTTGCATGTTGATAGATATTGGTCTCAGGTTTTATGCTGTACATCACAACTCACCTGGATGACCTTGAGGTCAGGGTCACGGACTTGGAAGTTTTGTGTTTAAGTTTTGGTTAATGTTTTTATAAGTCTATATCTCTTGAACATGTAGATTGATCAAGTTGATACTTTGCATTGGTCTGAAGTTTTATGTTGTACCATCATGACCCACCTGAGTGACCTTGAGGTCAAGGTCATGGGTCATAGATTTTAACAGATGTAGGGGCAAAGCACAAGTCAGGCGAGCTACGCTGTCCTGCGACAGCTCTTATCTCTTGTCAAGCCACATTTCCTGTCTGCCTGCATACCGTATTTACTATGTTATAATGATCGCTTTCCATGAAAACAGACACCAAACCTGATTGATGTCACGGACACAATGCTTAGAGAAAATAAGGGTTGTTAACTTTTACCTTTCAACAGAAGATAATTAATCATGTGTTTCATAAAGAAGTTTATTATATCCTACCTTATGCTATTTTTTCAACTGCAATGTATACATGTTTTCATGGAGCAGCTACGGTACTACGGTACAAGTTTTGACCTATATTGGCTGGCTGCCAAATACATTTGTGGGTACAAAAAGACAAATTGTTCCTAAAAAAAAAAGTGTCGTAAAAAGCGGTGTTCATGATCTGAATACCTTATGTCCGAATACTAATGGCAGAAAAATTACATATATTTTTATACCCCGTCACTTAAATAAGTGCGGGGTATTATGTTATACCCTCAAAAAAAAATTTGCGTTCGAGTGTCCGTCCGTCTGTCTGTCCGTCTGTCTGTCTGTCCGTCCGTCAGCGTTTAGTTTCCGGGCTCTATCTTGAGCATTTATAGACTGATTTTCTTCAAACTTTGTATAGGAGTTCATATTAGAAAGGAGTGGTTTGGGATTGAAGATGGGTAAATTTTGTCAAATAAGTACAGAGTTATGGCCCTTGATTTACGTTAAAATTTCGTTTGCGGGCTCTATCTTGAGTATTTATTGACCGATTTTCTTCAAACTTTGTATAGGAGTTCATACCATGAAGGAGTGGTCTGGGATTGAAGATGGGTAAATTTCGTCAAATAAGTACAGAGTTATGGCCCTTGATTTACGTTAAAATTTTGTTTCCGGGCTCTATCTTGAGCATTTATTGACCGACTTTCTTCAAACTTTGTATAGGAGTTCATATCAAGAAGGAGTGGTCTTGTGTTGAAGATGGGTAAATTTCGTCAAATAAGTACAGAGTTATGGCCCTTGATTTAAGTTAAAAGTTTGTTTCCGGGCTCTATCTTGAGCATTTATTGACCGATTTTCTTCAGACTTTGTATAGGAGTTCATATCAAGAAGGAGTGGTCTGGGGTTGAAGATGGGTAAATTTCGTCAAATAAGTACAGAGTTATGGCCCTTGATTTACATTAAAATTTTGTTTCCGGACTCTATCTTGAGCATTTATTGACTGATTTTCTTCAAACTTCGTATATGAGTTCATATCAGGAAGGAGTGGTTTGGGATTGAAAATGAATAAATTTTGTTAAATAAGTACAGAGTTATGGCCCATGATTTACATTAAAATTTCGTTTCCTGCCTCTGTTTTGTGCATTTATCAACCAATTTTCTTCAAACTTTGTATAAAAGTTCAAATCAGGAAGTAGTGGTTTGGGATTGAAGATGGGTAAATTTTATCAATGTATACAGAGTTATGGTCCTTCATTTATGACAAAATTTTGTTCTGCTCTTTTATATCTTGAGAATTTATTGACAAACATTTTTGCTAAATTAAATTTGCGTGGCGGGGTATCTTGCATGCCTGCAGCGCTTTTATTCTGAAAAAGTAGATATGCCCGAAAATTTTGGGGCTTGATATTAATTCCAGAAGAAAAGGGCTGATATTGTCCTAAAATTTTGGACGACATTTCTCGTCCGAAAATTTAGGCAAACTTTAGTAATATTGTTTTAAATCTCAAAATTACCCCTTCTACTTATGAAATTAGAGGAACTTGCAAAAAATTCTCTAACAGATTTTGCTGAAAAAATGTTTCATTTGAAAGCTGCACATTTTGCAAGCAACTTTGGCCAGGAATGATGTTACAATTTTTGCAAAGCTATTTGTTCTCTAAATAAGTAATCTCACGTACATTTTCAAACCTCAATGGAGGTTAAAAACCTCAATTGAGGTATACTACCTCAATTCTGACTTGTACCGGACCTGCTGACCTGCTTGTTGTAACAGCTGTATTGGTCACATGACTGATTCATTTGCTCACTTGAAATATTTTGGTGGACAAAGGAATGTGTTCTAAATTTACTTCTCTTGTGAGAGCTCGGTGCTAAGCCTCTCAGGTCAAGCCCCATCCCCCTGGTGTGGTATTGTCAGTTTGATATTTCACCAGTAAACTATTCTGATTCTGATTTATAGAGTTTCTATAAATTTAATATAGAGTAGGCCGACCATAAAAAATTGTTGGTTTGCTGTGCTCCTACCTACCCGCCAAAATTGGCCCTACCCAAATAATTTTATGGCCATTTTGAGGATTTTTTTTTTTTCTGAAAACAAGGATTCATTTTCACAAAATTATTCTTTCCAAAACCTTTTTTTTATGTTCTGACAATGTTTTATTATACTGTTTTAACTTCAATATATCCTATTTTGAACCATATACATCTACTAATATAGCAAATTATAAAGATATTTTTCTGGTTCCCCAAAAAAAAAAAAAAAAAAAAAAAAAATGACCTACATACCTACCCACACTAAAATTGATGGGTAGGAGCACAGCAAACAAAGAATCATTTAAGGATGGCCGTATCGGTAAATTTATAGAAAAAGTGTTCAATAAATATATAAATCAAACAGGTAATCTTTCTGCAAAACGTTACTGAATGAAAAGCACATCCCGAAACTGATTATAAGCTTTCTAATTGCAGAGCCATGACAGAATTGCCACATTTCTATTGAGATATGATACCTCCCATACTGCTGGTCACACATATGTGCAATAATTTCAATTGTGATTTCACAAGATGATCCAGACTGTTTATGTTTTGTCTAACTCTCTCATTATTTTCACAGGATCATCACTCAGTGTACACCTGGCTGATAACCCAGACCTGGCTGGAAAGGAAAATAAATTCAACAAAATTCGTCTGTTAGATAATCCTGTAATCAGTGACAACCTTGCTATCACCAGTGTGGTTCCCGCTGACTTTGATGGGGATGCTCAGATGGACATAATGTTGACTCTACAAGCCAGGGACCAGACAGATGGGCCTGTGAAGGTCCACATATACTGGGGTCGGCAGTCTTCGTTAGATTTAAGTTAGTTCTGTTTGGTTTATATTGTTACATTTAGAAGTGATTTTTCTATCAAACAATTATACTAAACCGACTAAAAACAGAGCTGATACACATGTCAATTCTATCATTCAGGGCTACCTAGCACACCTTAATAGGAGTTAATTTGTATTCCTTGTTCTGAGAATGTTTCAATTAGACAATTCTCTGATTTCATGTAACTATCTGTTACAAAGAATGTGCTGAACATCACGAAAACATGTCTGTGCAATGTATTCGATGTACCAGTATACCCCTTTAACCCACCTCACCGAGGCGGTTCTAATGTGTAGTCTGATGTGTACCCACAATCTATGTTTTGAGCAAAAATAAGAAAAATATCAAAAATTTTCTACTGA
The DNA here is from genome assembly GCA_964017185.1 of Rugalucina vietnamica. Classification (NCBI taxonomy): domain Eukaryota; kingdom Metazoa; phylum Mollusca; class Bivalvia; order Lucinida; family Lucinidae; genus Rugalucina; species Rugalucina vietnamica. The sequence goes on along the minus strand of OZ024877.1, from coordinate 807,891 downwards.
AAATTTTCCTTTCTAGGCGTTAATTATTACTGTTATAATTATTCAAAATATAAATAATTCTCTAGATTAATTAATAGAATAATTATTTAAAGAATTAGTCTTATAGTGCCTAATCTTATAATCAAAATTCGATTGGTATCTTCTTGGTGGGTGTTTAGATTTGACTAGCTGTTTATTTTAATAAAATTCGAAGAAGATAGAGAACTATAATGTCGGAGCAGCTTTATATTGTTATTTAGTAGGATGTTATTATGGTTAGTCACTATGAATTCGTTATTTGATGTATTGAAATACAGTCAAAATAACCTGTTGTCCCCTTTTAAATGGATCAGTCCAAAATTACGCCATAGAGAGCCCTCTGGTACTCGTTTCAATAATTTTACAATGGGTTTCAATACCTGCTGCGGGGAACCAATCAGTTGGGTTTTTGATTCATGACAAGCTTGACTTACGTCGCCATTTTGTTTTCTCGAGTCGGTGATTCCATAGCTTATCCTCGACGGAAATTTCGTGCTTTTAATTGGCGAATTTGCGTGTTTATTGGACTGACGTGCGGTGAGTAAATTTTTCTTTGCATGTTTAGTGAGTTTTTCGCAAACAAGGGTATAAAACGTTAGATTTGGGTCTCGATTTGTGTTTGACCTGGTTTCGTTAAATCACCTACGGCTCTGTAGACCAATCAAATGCCGTCGATTTGGAGGTGTGTCCCTGTCGACCAATCAAATGCACAACTGACGTGAAGAATGTGTGTCAAGCTGCTGTGACCTGCACTATAATGTAACAACATGATTTCCGATTTTATTCAGACTGGCTTGTAATGGCATTATGATTAACTAAGTTTTCTTCGATATCTAACAAGTTTAATTACCACATTATACAGTTTATGCTGAATCTGAATGGTTTACTGTTGATACGCTAAATTGACAATACGTCAATAGAGTGGTCGAAAGAAGTGAAATCAGTATCTGGCTAATTTTCTTAATTGGCCCATTTATTTTTCATTCACTACTTTAGGTCACTACCTCAGCCTTGGTTAAGGGTGTGTTTTAACAGGCAGAAAATCGTTTGTAATTTTGTTAAAAATCGCTCCGATGTGGTTCGTTTTCTACTTTCATTTTGACCGGAAATAACACATGGCCGAATAACTCTGGAATATATATCATACATTTTATGTCAGCTTGAAGCACAATAATGCTTGAAGTAGCTGATATTTGTAAGTTTCTATCTGCTCGATGATCAGTTTATTTAACAGAGTCAGTGAAGTCGAACAAAACGAATGACAAGTTAAAACTTTTCGCAAATGCTTACTTCTCTGCACTGTTTTGCATTGTGATTGTATGAACATTTTTTTATTTGGCATCCTGGGACAATAGAACTTGGGCTAAGATGCATTGTTTGGCTTACAGATTTTTCTCGAGATGCATGCCTGTGTTTTTACAAAGTGTTTATATGTTTATTTAATAGCATAGCGCATCAGTTTAACTGAGTTAGGCGTAAAAAAATAATAGCTGTGTTTCCGCTAAGCCTACCAACCCTGTCTCAACCCGCCGACTCTGCTATTTTTATGGTTAAATTAAAAAAATAAAAATAACCACATCCGACCCAGCATTTTCTGTAGCCCGACCCAAGCATTTCGTGTCGCGGGTTTTGTTGGTTTTCCTGATATGTCTGATAGTTTCAGCGTCTATTCTGTTGTATCAAAGAGTTCCCCCGATTATTTAACGAGACTTCGTCGAAATGACGTAGAATTTGGTGTCATTTAGAAGCCACCATGGCGCTGTGGTTAAGCCATTTGCCTTGTAAACCAGAGATTGTAGATGCGATCCCGGGTTTCTCCAGTCCTTCGTATTGAGACTATAAACCGAGGCCCCATGACAATTTTCCAGAATAAACTGCTCACAAGGACATACTGTGACGAGGCTGAAGACTGTGCTGTGAATAGTCTTCAGAAATGACTTACGGACAAAATCTGTACCCACACACACTCACACTGACTTCATGCTTCTTCAACTGGCATACGAGTTAACTGAGCCATTCAGGAGTTTATTCCACTGTGATTTAGAAATGTCTTGTTCTAAAAGTGAATATACCGAAGGCATGTCACAACACTTCAAAGTGTTCTTAATTAAACAAACTTTAATCATACCGTAACTCGGGGATAGCAGAGACCTCCTAGCGGTTGGAGGATAATACAATCAGAATAAACAGGTGTTGCTTTCAGAGAATTCTTCAGTTGTGCGTTCTAGGGACTAAATACTCCCCCATCCAAATCCCTGGTGAAATGATGTCATTTGGCGTGTCACCAGTAAACTACATGTATTCAGATTCAGTAATCCCTTATAAAGGGAGTCCCTGCATTTGGCATTTTCGTTGGTGCAGTTGCAGTTGTACAATGGGCTGAGGTGACCCGGAACAGATATGCAGTTACAGTTATAGTTTTGAATTCGGGAGTAGTCTTTTTATCGAAATTTACATGTTGATGGTTTGTGTTCTTCAGATTTCGTTTTGAAAATAAAGCTGTTTATTTCTTATTAGTTTGTCAATACTGGCCTTTCCTGCTAAGTTGCATGCAATAAAAGTATAGTTGTGTGAAATATGTCCGATTATACCATCCCCTAAATTGTTTGTATTGGGGTTTTGCATCGCAGTCAACTTTATTTAGGTCATGTTGCCATTGTTGGGATGCATATCTGAGAGAAGGTTTCTTTCTGGAGGACAAGACCCAGTGCTGGTGGGATTCCAACACAGTACTTTACAGTTCAGCGAGCTCTACCACTAGGCCACCCTGCTCTCAGATAGTGGTCTATGAACAAGATGAGACTAAAAGTTTATCAACCTCATTTGAGGCAAGGAGACTGAATCTTATTATAAAATATGTTGCCACTTGCCAGTCTTTGACATTGATGGGTTCACATGGCTGAAGAACGTAGACCTCATACCTTTGCCCGGCATTGACCATTTGACCTTTTTCAATAAAAACTGCGTATAAAAAAATTACATTTACCTACCTACCCTAATTTTTTTCAGACCGTAAACGGAAACACACTTTTTTTTTTATTTTTAGGCCTTATGATGTTGGTTCACCCTATAAAAACGGTGGTACTAGATGTTTTTGGCACTGGTAAGACACAGATAGCTGTAAAAATGAGCGGGGCTTAGATCAAAATTTTGCCATGGCAGTGCGGGGAAGATATTTCCAGGGTTTGCTTTATATAGTCAAAAAGGGCTGTGAAAAAGGAAAGATAGCAGGCTACGGGGGGAAAACAGTGGTGGTTTTGCCTATGAGAAGTCCTGGCATGGGGTGGGGATTTTAGTGGGCATTTGCTGGACCAAAAGTAGAGTCCCGGCTTTTCTCCGAGGCTGGGGGGGGGGGGGGGGGGGTCTTGGTTACAAATGACTAGTGCAGTATCACATGAGGTTTATATGGTCTTCAAAATCATGAAGTGCACATAAGGCATGTAAAACACTAGAAAAGTAGCAGCCGTCTGGTTGCTAGAGATTTTGTTCAAGCATAGTTAATAATGATGTTTCAGCTATTTTGTTTTTTTAAAAATGAGAACCTAACATTAACCAGTGTATTTATAAAGTCAGTGGCTAGAGACATGCACGGATCCAGAGGGTGGGGACCGGGGCTCTCCCTGGAATTTGAAGATTTTACCTACAAAAAGGTAATTTCGGGGTTTTTGGGGGGGTTGTGACCAAAAATTACCATTTTCGTTGGAACCCTCTGATGAAAATTTCTGGATCCACGCATGAGAGATAGGGTACTGTACCTCTGGCCTGTGGGCTAAAGATATGGTACCATATTTTTAGCTTATTGTCTAAATGTATGGTATTGTATCTTTAGCCTATATATCGGAAATGGTTAAAGGTACGGTATAAATTAAAAGTTTATAATAAAAATATTTTCAGAAATCATTGCAAGTATTCTAGTGAATCATAGATGAAAAATAAACATTTATCATGTTTACCGGTGACTTGTTTTTCTCACAATTTCTTGGATGGGCAAGCTGTACACTTGTACATGTAGAATAATATCTCAAATATTGGTTCCGAGATAATATTAACAGTAGTAGCATTAATTGTTAATGGGTAGGTTTGGTAGATACACAGCTTTTTTTTTATTTAGGCATTACTGATCAACACGCCAACAGGGCATGTGGTATTAACGTAGGATGTGTTCCGTGATACATTTATTCAAATTGTAATTTGTCCCATCATCATGATGTTGCGGTTCCTCAAAGTTTAGTGTATATGAACATTGTCATGTTCACATTGTCATGAAAATGCCTCAAAGTGTGAAAGGAGCAGTGTTTGTCCACCGCTCACGGGTACAATAAAAAACATGTTAGGGGATATTCTAGTTTTTATGACACTTGAGCCTGGCCACAAGAAAACATATTAGAACTTTTTAAACAAAGACTTAAGTGCAGTTTCCACAGCTTATCACCAACACCCCTGCTTCACTACTTATATTTAGCAAAATTCCTAAATATCCAGTCTTACATTCAACTTAAACAAAATATGCACTTGCGTTTTTCTACACTTTAAGAGTCTCTCTTATAGAACTGAATCAAATATTAAAAACATTTTATTAATATGATGTTTGTTTTTCACACATTGAGGCGCGGGCATGGTAGTGGTGGATAAGCAACTTATCATGGCTATATAATATTATTATCTGAATGCATCTTTGGAAACTTTCATACTTTTTTTTCAGCTGCTGTGTGGCAGGCTGCAATGTTTAGCTCACCTGAGCCGAAGGCTCACAAGGTGAGCTTATGGGATGGCCATGCTCCGTCGTCCGTCGACAACGATTCCAAAGATCTTCTCCTCAGAAACCGTTTGGCCAATCAAAGCCAAACCTCTTGTGAAGCATCCTTAGGATGGGGGAACAAAAGTTTATATAACTGGTCCAGGACTCCAGGTCACATGACCAAGATGGCCGCCATGGCTATAAATAGCAAAAACCTTTAAAAAATCTTCTTCTCCAGAACCAGTGGGCCGATTTCCACGAAACCTGATAAGTAGCATTGGGGACGCATGCCCATCATAATTTATATAAATCATGACCCTAGGATGACCTTGACCTATTTTACGGCAAGGTCAACTTAGGGCGTCAATGCATTTGAGTGGGAAAAAATGGTAAAATGCTATTTAATGGGTAAAACTTACTGGGAATAGGCAAATGGACAGAAGATTAATGTTAATGGAAATTTAAGCCCCTAAGGGGTTGTCTGCCCCTGCTCCGGGGCTATATACATGTAGATGACCATAATATTCAAACATCTTCTTCTCTGAAACTGCTAGGCCAATCAAAGCCAAACTTCATGTGGAGCATTCTTGGGAAGGGGAAATGAAAGTTTATATAAATGGTCAAGGTCACATGACGAAGATAGCCACCATGGCTATAAATAGCAAAATGTTTAAAAATCTTCTTTTAGAACCAGAAGGCCTATGATTTTGAAACTTGGTGTGAAGCATCTGGGAATGGAGTTCTACAAATTTTATATAAATCATGACCCTGGGATGACCTTGACCTACACATGTATTTTACAGCAAGTTCAACTTAGGTCTACCATGCATTGGAATGGGGACAAATAGGAAAATGTAATTAAATGGCAGAAAACTTGCTAGAAATGAGCAAATTGACAGAAGATTTATGTTTAAGAAAATATTTTGGGCCCATGGGGTTGTTTTCCCCTGCCCAATGGCTATGTACATGTATATGACCATACATAATATTGAAACATCTTCTTCTCTGAAACCACTAGGCCAATCAAAGCCAAACTTTTTGTGGAGCATCCTTAGGAAGAGGGAATGAAAGTTTGTATAAATGGTCAAGGTCACATGACCAAGAGGGCCACCATGGTTATAAATAGCAAAAACGTTTAAAAATCTTCTTCTTCAGAACCAGAAGGCCTTGGCATGAAGCATTAAGGAACAGAGTTCTACAAAATTTATATAAATCATGACGCTTGGATGACCTTGACCTATTTTACGGCAAGGTCAACTCAGGTCGTCCATGCATTTGAATGGAAAAAAAAAAAAAGGAAAATGTCATGTAATGGCAGAAAACTTGCTAGGAATGAGCAAATGGACAGAAGATTTATGCTTATGAAAATATTTTTGGCCCAGGGGTTGTCTGCCCCTGCCCCGGAGCTATATACATGTAGATGACCATAATATTCAAACAGCTTTTTCTCAGAAACTGCTTAGCCAATCAAAGCCAAACTTTATGTGGATCATCCTTAGCAAGAGGAAATGAAAGTTTATATAAATGGTCTTGGTCACATGACCAAGATGGCCACCATGGCTATAAATATCAAAAATTTTTAAAAAACTTCTTCAGAACCAGAAGGCCTATGATTTTGAAACTTGGCATGAAGCATTAAGAAACGGAGTTCTACAAAATTTGTATAAATCATGACACTGGGATGACCTTTACCTATTTCATGGCAAGGTCAACTTAGATTGCCCATGCATTTGAATGGAGAAAATTGTTAAAATGTCATTTGAAGGACAAAAACTTGCAGTTAATTGGCAAATGGACTGAATTTTTATGATTTGAAAAAGACATTGACTCCAGGAGTTATTCTGACCCTGCCCTAGGGTTATACAAATGCATTGTACCATTCTAGTCTAACAAGTTTATTGGTATGTGTATATATCTCAGGTCTCAGGTGAGTGTTTACAGGACCATTGGTCCTCTGGTTTGCAGGACAAACCCCAATTTTGTAGGACAGTTCTATTTATAATCATAGTAATTTTGTTTTTTTTTGCCAGACATTTGTCTGACAGAATAAATATTTTTTGTCAGACAGAATGAAATTTTGCTGGTTTTGACTGACAGACTGGCACTTTTCTCAAAGACTGGTGTAGTTGAAATCGGATTTCAGTACTTGCTATAAATTGATCAGGGCTTGCTAGTCAGTTTCCAGGATGGCTTATGACCTAACTGACTTAACAGAACACAGTTATAGATTGGACATGATACATATATAAATTTGTGGGAGAAATAATGCTATCATGATTTTAAGTTTCTGTTTAGGTAATGTATGATAAACACAATGTATTTAGTTGTTTTTTATGACCCCAATTTTGAAAAAGTTTGAAGGGCATATTGTTTTCGGCTTGTCTGTCTGTCTGTGCATGTGTGAGTGGGTGTGTCTGTAAGTCACCTTTTTTAAAACTTCTGAATGGTGCATGCTCGGGATTTGAAATTTTGTATGTATATTCTTCATCAAAAAATTGTTGACCCATATTTTTTTCATGCCCGAGTTATGCCCCTTTTCTGAATTATCCCTTGGAAATCAAAATTTGGAAATCTTGTGTGCAAGATACATGTATCTCAAAAGGTATTAAAGCTAGAGCCATCAAATTTGGTACACTGGTTGGGGCCAAGGAGTAGATGATCTGATTAGCTTTTGAGAACTTTCTTTAAAATTTTGACAAAATTATGCAATTTTGAAAATGTCATTGATTTATTCCACTTTTCAGTGAAATTTGGAACTTTTGAATGGTGGATATTAGGATTTTGAAATTACAAATGTATATTCCTCATTAAAAATATTCAACCCATATTATTTTATGTCTAAGTCATGCCCCTTTTAGGAGTTATGTCCCTTTGAAAACAAAATTTGAAAATCTTGTGTGCAAGAAATCTCAAAAGGTATTAAAGCTAGAGCCATCATATTTAGTACACTGATTGGGGCTGAGGAGTAGATGACATGAATAATTTTTTAGCACTTTCTGTCAAATTTTGACGAAATTATGCAATTTTGAAAATTTCATTGATTTTTTTCCACTTTTCGGTCAACTTGAAACTTTTGAATGGTGAATGATGGGTTATGAAATTTCATATACAAATTCCTCATGAAAAAATATTTGACCCATATTTTTTCATGTCTAAGTTATGCCCCTTTTTGGAGTTATGTCCCTTTGAAAACAAAATTTGAAAATCTTGTGTGCAAGATACATGTATCTCAAAAAGTACTTGAGCTAGAGTCTCCATATTTGGTTTACTGGTTGATGCTGAGAAGAAGCTCACCTGGTAAACTTTTGAGGACTTTCAGTCAAATTTCGACAAAATTACTCCTTTTTTGATTTTTTACTCAATTTCTAAATTGTCTGCAAAAAGCTTACATTCTGTTTCTGGTCCGAACAACTTCTTCAGGAAATTAAATTTCGATTCATTCATATGAAATAAATGAATCATACAAAGTGCCAGTTTAGGGACAAGCATACAGTTGGGGGCATGGTGTTTTACAAACACGCATTTCTAGTTCTCTTTTTTCAGGTAAATCAGTCATACAGAGTCTGTAGACAGTTTACTATCTGACATGAACACATGAAGGAATTTGTTTGATGGGTGGCACAGATGTAGTAAATGGGTAAGAGCATGTTGGAAAGTGAAGATGGTCATGAAGTTTATTTATTAGTGAAATATAGAGCAACAAGTTTATAGTTCTATATCAGATTCTTTTTATAAAGAGGCAAAAGTGGGCAATGGTCATGAAATGGCACAACTGGAAAGAAATTCCCACCCAAATGGGAAAAGACTAAATTGACAATCAGGTACTTGTACCAAGAAAGCATATGGTAAGCGAATGAGCATGTGGCGGCTCAAATATCATTCATTGATTTTTCCAGAGGCTTTCAATTGGTATGACATTGACAAGAATGGTTTTATCACCATGAAGAAGATGACTGACATCATTGATGCTATTTCAAGCATGGTTGAGAACACGAAGATGAAGATATGCCAGAGAAGAGAGTCAGGAAGAGGTTTCTCTCAGATGGAAATGGTTAGCTTTTGTCAAAGCTTATCAGCTCACATGAGCTGAAGGCTAATGGGGAGCTTATAGGATGGTACTCAAGCCGGCATCCCTGCATGTGTGCGTTCACATTTTCAAAGATTTTCTTCTCTGAAACAGCTTGACCAATCAAAGCCAAATTTCGTATGAGCATCTATAGGAATTAGGATGTTGGGACCAAAGTCCAACGTCTATATAAATAATTCAGGTCACATGACCAAGATGCTCAACTTTGCGTGAAGCATGAATCACTAAAGTACTACAAAGTATATATAAATCATGACCCTGTTTAGACCTTGGCATATTTTACTGCAAGATCACCATAGGTCGCTTATGCATTTGAATGGGAAAAACTGGTTAAATGTCATTTAAAAAGAATATCTTGCATGGAATGGGCAGCAGGACTGAATATAAATGATTCTGAGAACTTTCCACCCCACAGGCTCATCTGCCCCTCCCCCCATTTTGTGAAGAAGTAGGACTGAATATCAATGATTTTAAAAAAGATTAGACCTCAGGGGTTCATCTGCTTCCACCTGGGGGCAATATTATGTATACAACCATAATTTTTAAACCTCTTCTCTGAAACTGCTTGGCTTATCAATGCCAACTTAAAGGAAGTGGGAACCAATGTGTATACAAAAAATCCTGGTCAAGATGGCTGCCATGCCCATGCATGGTAAAATCCACGACTTCTTTTCTTTTGTCCAGTGAATGTATTTTTTGACGCTCAGGAGAGCTTTTATTGCATTTGGGCTACTTGTTGAGATTCCTAATTCCTATGAATGAGTTACTTTATTCTAAAGCACCTTTAAATATTTTTCACAAGGGGTGTTGCTGGTATTTCAGACAGGATGTAGCTGCGATGTCAAGCCAAAACTAATATCATATAATAACTCGGCTTTTAATCTCAACTGAAAATTTGTAAAAACCTGCACAAAATTAGCAAATTGACAGAATATGCTGCATGAGTCTGACCAACAACAACAACAACAACAACAACAACAAAAAAGGATCCCAAGAATTTATCTGTCAGCACCTTGGATTTATATATGTTACAGCCAATCTGTGAAATCAGCCTTTTCATGAAATGCCTAAAAATTTTAGCCTTTTCGTGAAATGACTAATTCACTCAGCCATTTCATGAAACGGCTAAATATTTCAGCCTTTTCATGAAATGACTAAAAATTTGCTCTAGTCATTTCACGAAATGGCTAAACTAAGAAGGGAACCTTTAAACCAAGACAAAGACTGAAGTTTATCTTTATTAAAGCTCTGATCATTGGTTAAACATGATAAAGCACATAATGTAAGCACATCAAATGATCAATTGTATGTGTCATGAGTAATAATGTTAATATATTGAGATTTTCAATTTCTTACTGGCACAATTTCGTTTCATTTTTCCAATTGTCTTGGGAAATTTCCAAGTTATTGAATCACACAATATAAGATACTAAGCATTTACTTGTAAAATAGTAAAACATCAGCAACATGCCATTAGTTACATGTATCAATAGTATACATATTCAATACCATCCATAATGTTCAGTTTAATTCACATACATTGTCTACTAGACTGTTGTGGCATCTGCTATTATACATTTTACCATTTCCACAATCACATCGAAACAAAGCTTGACCTCCTGAAGTTGTTGCTTTCACAGCTTGGCGAAGTGTCACTGTACATTCCGTGTGTTAACATCACGATTAGTCTGGAGCTTTTGTGGGCATAAATCAAATTGAATCCTTTCATATTTAGAATTGACAGCAATAGTGTGCATATTATGTTCATCACAAACCAGAATTACACCAAGAATGTTTCATGGGTCACCTCTACCTCTGTCATTCATAGGTATAGGAATAGCAACATTCTCTCCCATTTCAAATCAAAGGGTAGTCGAGTAGGATTTATAACACATTTTAATTAGCTTGCAAACTGCTTTAATTAGCCTTCAAAGGAATGGTTTAAACTTCTTTGTTTTCTTATTGTGTTTAACTTATAATCATAATCATAACAATTACATGTATACTTATCTTTAACTTTATCATTATCATTATTATTATTATTATTATTATTATTATTATTTAGGCCTACAATAATATTCTTTTAAAAGTGAAAATGGAAGACATATGTACTATCATATTCATTTTTGTGGTTTAATCAAATGAATTATTCCAGTTATGATATCAAAGGCATAAATAAAACTCAAGGACTTATTACATAGATTGGCTGAAACTGAACCAGTCAATCTGTGTAACAATTACATGGATATTTTAGTCATTTCATGAAAAGGCTGAAATATTTAGCCTTTTCATGAAATGGCTGAGTGAATTAGTCATTTCACGAAAAGGCTAAAATTTTTAGCCATTTCATGAAAAGGCTGATTTCACAGATTGGCTGTAACATATACATGCATTTGACCATTTATAGTATTCATACATGTTTTAATATTGTTATACATGTATATACCAGACCTCAGGTTATCATTTACTAGACCATTGACCCTTTCGTTTCAGAGAACCTGCCAGTCTCAAATTAGGCCAGTTCCTTCAACCACCAGCTCATCAACTCAGGCAGTGCTAAATGCAGAGATATTCCTTGGAAAAGATGACTGAAAGAAATTACTTTGTCATTCATGGAATTTGATGATAATTTTCAAAATTTGTTGAGCTCATTGGCTTGAAAATGACAAGTATACCAAAAACCATGACAGTTTTAGTAAATGGTGAAAAAATATGAATTGAGGTGGACTGCAAACATAACTGAAACAGTAAGAGTGTATGATGAGAATGCTTCAGACAACGCGGCTATTCTTGGTCTACACATTAATGTCCAGTACAAAAGAAAATATAGAAATGCTGAAATGCTCAGTTTAAGTAAATGATAAATAGATACTGTGTCATTTTCTTATTAAAACCGGCAATGTCTGTGATATTGAACTCTAAAAATCTGATTACATATCATAACATTCTTCACAGAACACATACAGTATTTTAAAAAAGGTACAAGTAGGCAAAGATCAGGAAAAGGCACAATCAGAAAAAGAATCCCACTCCAAAATCCCGAAGTGGGAAAAAACCAAGCTAACAATCAGGTACTTATACCATGAAAACAATTCGTAAGGCTAATGAGCAGCTATTTTCCCAATAGGCGGCCAATCAGTTAAATTAACTAAAATATGAAAACATACATAAAGCGCCAACAGCACAAAAGCATTAAACACCAAGACATAAAACAAAAAGAAGCACCACAGAAGTTTGCATCTGAATCTGAATGGTTTACCAGTGACTCGCCAAATTGACAATACTTCACTAGGGGGTGCACCAGGAGGGAAATCAGTCCAACTCACTGGTGAGCTAATAGGTGCTAGTTAAGCTAAAAGGATTGGCATGTCATGGCGTCAGTCGGCTTTGTCAATTTTATTTGTACATGATAAATAAAATCTCCTCTAAACCTCATGGTGTATATTAACCAACTTTCAAATCGAAATCTTATTCCAATTTGTTACAATGTTTCCCACAGTAATATCTTAGAAATGCCTAAGAAACAAAATTTGACATCGCCACAAAATGGGTTAAAGTCATCGTTGGATCAAATAGTGACTGCTTTCCCAGTTTTGTTTGGTTTACTTTAGTTAAATGATGGCTTATTTAACTTTCCAGTCAAATTATTTTGTCATAGTGAGAAGCCACTACTCTCTGGGTTATAAACTATGTCAAATCTGCCTTCGTTTCTAAAAACTTTCTAGTAATATGATGGAGATAATTCATTTTGCATGTAGCAACGCCATATATAATATGAATACTTCATATTATATTTTTCTTGTTTATAACTTAAGAAATCTTTGTACGTGTATATTGCATGTTTTCGTAATGAATTTAACATAAGGAATTACTTAAGAGAAGTTTTGTTATAAAAACAATAATTTGGGCAGGAAAGAACTATTTTAAAGCTGTTTAAAGAACACATGTAATCTATAATTTCTATGTTTTCAGAAAACTTTCTTATGCTACCAGATGAGCTGGTTGATCAGCCTATGCTGCTGGAGTAAGTATCATTAATTTTTTTTCAATTTACTGTCATTTCTTCTTTGAGCATGTATGGATAACAATTGTTCTTTAAAATGATTCCATGCAATTTATAATAGAAAGATATGAGCCGCCTCATGGGAAAACCAACAATCTGCATAGGCGAAAACAAAGACGCAGATCAGCTTTGCAGTAACTGCGAAGCTGATCAGCGCCTTTGTTTTCGCTACTCGGATAGTACAATTCCTCTTCTACTTAAATCCGAAATTTCAAGCTTCTAGCTCTTTTCTGTGCTTGTACAGGTCGGTTTGTGTCAGACCTGTTCAGAAACCACATTGTTGGTTTTCCCACGAGGTGGCTCATATATAGAGCAGCTGTTTAAGCCTCATAGGTTTAACTTTTTCTGCCAAGTGTGACAAATGTTTACTTTGCTACAATTTCAGTGACAATGCGGACATGATTCCTGATATACTGGGTGAGACCAAACCAGGAGAAAGATATGTCTGGAACTTTAGGTACTATTCACAAGAATAGGACAATGGGACAGCCAAATTCCGACATTCCTTAAAGATTCAGCTAAATGTGATTTGTAGTAAAGAAAAACAGAAATGACAAAATGATGTGATTATGTTAATAAGCGTGTTGTTTTGAAATTGAAGAGACGTGTATTAGAAAGCATCAATTGGAACTTTATGAATATGAGCCACCTCGTGGGAAAACCAACAATGTGGTTTCCGAACAGGTCTGACACAAACCGACCTGTACAGTCACAGAAAAGAGCAAGAAGCTTGAAATTTCGGATTTAAGTAGAAGAGGAATTGTACTATCCGAGAAGCGAAAACAAAGGCGCTGATCAGCTTCGCGGTTACCGCGAAGCTGATCTGCGTCTTTGTTTTCGCCTATGCAGATTGTTGGTTTTCCCATGGGGCGGCTCATATGTTGCTGTATGGACAATATTGGACATCATGTTTTCTTGCTGTAAATACAGTTTAGTCATGCTTATCTTTTGAATTTCTTTTTGAAGTTTAAGTATGGGAACTGAAGTTTCATCTTTATACTGTATTGTCTGAATTCATGCTACAGCTGATAAGCTTTTACATGTATATTGCAGTGATCAACGAAACTTCACAAAGCGACGGTTTCCAGCAGGTTCTGGGAAAAAGGAGAACAATGTGACATTACCACCACTGAGAAAACCCCAATCTAGTGCTTTTGTAGACCTCAATAATGATCTGGTGGCTGGTAAGTGATGTTCAGCTATGAATGTGATTAAAAGGGGCTTCATCAGTGAGATCTTGTTCAGTCATCAGGAAAACATGTCCATGTAATGAATACTCCCTTATACTTTTATATTGAATACTTTTATGTAGTGAAACTCAGGTATGCAGTGGTATATCTTTTTTTCTTATTTTTCAGGCATAGATTGTGGGTACTCATTAGAACTCGGCGAGGTGGTTCTAATGAGTACCCACAATCTGTGTTTTGGATGAAAAAAATAAGAAAAATATCAAAATGTTTCAAATGAATTTTTACAGCTGAAAAACTCTCTGTATATTGCATGGGCAAATTTTCAAAGATCAAAGGTCAGTTGTTGAAAGTATAGCAAACTATAGACTTAAGTTGTATACATTTGGACTGTTCACTTCCTGCCAACAACTTTGATATAAGTAAATGTATTTGTTTAAAAAGCTATGTTTTCCATGAGAAATTGTTTCTAAGATTTTCACTATGGTTAAAAGTAAGCGGGAATATTGTTAATTGAGTAAGGATCTACTAAAATCATATGAGCCGTGAAGCGAGTAAACCGGCCTGTGCAGCCAAATAAGATGGCTAGAAGCTTGAAATTTTGGATTTAAGAAAAAGAGGAATTGTACTATCCTTGTAGCGAAAATGAAGGCCCAATTACTGCGAAGCTGATCTGCGCCTTTGTTTTCGCATAGGCAAAAATTCAGTTGATTTCATGATGCGGCTCATATGCTTAACTGTTTTCCAGATTTGTGTCTTGTTTCTATGGTAAATGGAATTCCAAATTTAGAGTTCTGGTATAATGAGGTAAGAGTCCATATTTACAAATGCACACACATCAAGCTGTTCAGTCACACTTTATGCCTAAAGGCGAGTAATTTGGTTTTATGGAATAGTTACTTATAATATGCTGGTGATCACACTTGCTTTACATATGCCAAGAGAAGGGTTTTCTTGACATATCTGATATTATTTGATGGAGCCACATCACAAAAAATAGTCTTTACCAGATTAAAAACCAACTTCCTCAGCTGCATGGTGAAGTATACATATACTCTAGAAGCAAACTTCATAAGATTCTGATTTGGCTAAGTAGTCTTTTTGATGACATATAAATTTTCCTCCGATTAAAGACATTTTATTGAACTTATTGTGACAATACATAATACCACAAAGTTATTCTGTATATTTCAGAATGGAGTATTACAGTGGAGGAAAAATGTCTCAGTTACCGTTGACAACAAACAACTCAAAGTTATAGGACAATTCAGTTTTGCTGACTTTGGTAATCAATTTAATATTTCTTCATTGTTTTTGACACAACAAATTTAATGAGATAAAGATATACCTCTTCACATTTAAATCAGTGTTTCAGTAAGTACTCTGTTACTAGACCCTTTCAAAGCAAGGTATACAGAAGTAAAAAAATAACTGTAAGTTTGGAAATTCTTCCATGACTTTTATTTTTTCACCAACTTTGTAGACCAGGGGCTGTTTTCTGTACGAGCCTTATTTTTTTGACCTGGCACAACTTACCTCCCAGAAAAGGTTTGACGGTGGATATGAAATAATTGAACCTTCTACAACATTTCTAGGCACGTCGTACGGTCAAATTGTGGTAGCAGTTTTTACCTAGGACGAAATCTTTACACCTACCCAACGTAGTTTTTATAATAGGCAGAAATCAGAGGAAAATGCGCCTGGTGCTCCTGTTTTGATATTTTTCTGAACAAATATCTTTTTAGAATTAAACTTTGCACTCAAACAATAGCGTGAAATTATTATCAAGTAGAAAACTATATGTTTAAACAATATATTAGATGGAAAATTGCCTCTAGTATGGGGTAATGTTACCCCCCCCCCCCCCACCCCTAGTGGTTGTCATTGGCGGTTGTTCTTTTGTTTTTGTTTTCTTTTTTTAATTTGCAACATTACAGCATTGTTCTTTGGGACTTTAGAAATGAAAAGAAGCTTTGTTTTTAAAGATAAACTCGTTTGCACCATGAAAAAAACGCATGGTTTCCATGGCAACCGCTAACATTATTCTTGAACATGGGGATGTACATGCGAAAGTGTCAATGTCTCCACAATTACTTATCCTAGACCACTGAACCTGGTCTCAGTTAAACGGTAAGACATAAACCTTTTGTCATATGATAAATAATATAAATTATCTTTCTTGCATATTCATGAAATTTAATGAAAACTTAAAAAAAGTCAGAAAAATCGTTAAAAATCCACAAGAAAACTAATTTCAGGCCCAAACTATCATTGTGTCACTTTGTTATTGACCCAGTAAAACCAAATGACAAATTTATTGATATCACGGGCCTAGATGAAAATTATCTCATCTGCATATTCATGAATATCAATAACAATGTGGAAAATCTAAAAAAAAAAAGGCAAAACTATGGTCATTGCAAGGTTTTGGATGGGTTACAAGATTTTGCATCCCTGAAATCGATTCTCATAGCTGCCAGTGTGGTCAGAGGGCCCACCTTGAAGCCATAAAATATTATCAACAATTTACACATTTGCGTACTAGCATGATATAAACTTTCATAGTTCCAACACCCATCCCTAGTGCAGTGTGATTCTAAAGAATAGGGTGTATCTACAAAAATAGTCATATACCAACAATAGCATGCTCTTGAATACTATAATTGGTCTCATAGGAATGCATGGACCGAGCAATTTAACCTAAATACCTATTATTCAAATCGTTGAATTTGCTTATTCATGAGAATTAATGAAACACATAAGGAAATGGAGAAAAAAAAATGAAAAATAGGAGGTATACTACAAAATCACGTGTACCAGAGCTGTTTACAAACCCAGGATGCTGAAAGAAGTATCAAATGAAGCTATGCCAATGTATTTTGACCCTAAAATCTGATATTAGCATGATCTGAGTTACAATTTCATGAATTTAAATGAAATATTCATAAATATGAATGAAGAGGTGGAACAATTTAACGGGCAAACCTACAAAATGACTTCGGCAACCAAAAGCCCTAACATGCTGAAAATTGATTGCTAGGACAACTTATACCATCCTGTACTACAAAATATAAGTCATTCCTTTGTTTCATTAATATTAACAAAACCTATCTAATCAACTTTGAAGACGAAAATTACGGAAAACTAAGGTGGTATACAGATTACAAGATCACAAGATTTTATTCAAGAATCCAGTAGGCAATAAAGCCCATGAGGATACAACGTATATACAAAATATATACATGTACACATGCATATGACAGTAACATAATGGCGAAGACAGTGCAATAATATCAAATAATATAAACATTACAACACTGATGTAACTAGCGTAACTAACTAATCTCATAAACATGTATTAACCATCTTTTGATAAAAGATCACAAAGTACTTTCGACTTAAACTGATCATAGTAGCAACGGAGAAGGTGTATAACGCTCATGAATACGTTGCTCTTAAGGATTGAAAAGCACATGTATCTTCGCTACTGATAGACGTGAGTTATAGGTCGAACCAAGTGATTGCTAGGACAATATTCTATAACTATAATCTGATAATCTGATATATAAATTATAAGCTATTTCTTTTGTATGGATAATAATGAGATCTATATAAATAAGTGAAAATCAACGAAACTCAAAGGAGGTATACCAACAAAAAGGCTTATATCTCGACGTTCAATAGCTGTAGAGAAATCAAAATAGCATCAATTCATAGCTAGGACAACCTTTTATTGCCATGTATTGAGGTATACAGGGAATGCGTGCTGGCAACCAAGATTCAATAAATTTTGTTGGCGCACATGCTTCAATTTTCTGCTAATACTACAAATTTTCGAAATTTTATGTGCATTTACAAAATAAAAAAAAAACACAACAAAAACAAAACAAAAACTTATGGTTTGGCTATCAGACTCAATTGTAATAGTGCATTATCATTGCATTCTTTTGGTACCATTTTCAGCGCTCAAAGGAAATTGGCAGCTGAAAAATGGACCTGGTATACCCCTTCCTTTTTGTTTATTTTTCTCGTGTTTATAAAGATATCATTAATGCCCACACATTTAAAATCACTGATGATTTATATATTAGATGTATATGGTGATCGAACATTGTCCTAGCAATCATTTGATACCAATTATAGCTCTATAGGGCTATCAGTATACATGATATATTTGAATTTCTATGTATACCGCCATATTTTGTCCGTAATTTTCATCTAAATTCGAAAGGGTTTGTTAATATTCATAAAACAAAGAATTCAAATAAATGATTGTACAAGCAACCATTTGATGCCATTTTAGCATGTAAGGATTTTTGGTTGCCGAGATGCAAGTAATTTTGTAGATTTACCCATTCAATTTTTCCACTTTTTCACTCCTATTTATGATGTTTTCATCGAAATTCATGAAATTGTAATGCAGATCATGCTTATGTCAGACTTTAGAGTCATAGTACATTGCCATAGCATTCATTTGATACATCTCTTACATTTTTGGTTTGTTAACAGCTCTGGTACAAGTGATTTGGTATGTATACTCCATTTTTTATCAATATTCTTCTTCGATTTCTTGTGTGCTTTATTAATTTTCACGAATAATCAAACCCAAGGATTTGAATAATAGGTTTTAAGGTTTAATTGCTAGGTCCATGCATCACTATCAGAGCAATTATAGTATTCTAGAGCATACTATTTTTGGTATATGTGTATTTTTGTGAGTCCACCCTATTCTTTATAATCACACTAGGGGTGGGTGTGGAAACTATGTAATTTTATATCATGCAAATGTGTTCAGTGTTGTGGACAATATTTTATGACATTAAGTTAATTGCCCTGGCCATTCTGGCAGCGATGAGAATTTGTTTTAGGCATGCAAGACAGGTCTTATTACCCATCTTAACCTTTGCAATGTCTATAGTTTTTTCCTCATTTTTTCTCTATTTTAGACATTTCTACTAATATTCATGAATATGTAAATAAGATCGTTTTCATTTAGGCGCATGACATCAATAAATTTGTCATATGATATTACTGGTTCAATAACAAAGTGTCACAGTGATAGTTTGGACCTGAAAGAAGTCTATTTCTGGATTTTTTCACGATTTTACTGTCATTTTTAATGTTTTCATTAAAATTCATGAATATGCAAATTAGATAACATGCATTTCTTACCATAAGATGAAAGGACTATGTCTAAGCTTTTCCATGAGACCAAGTTCAATGGTTTAGAATAAGTAACAGCGTATATCTGATCAATTTTGTATGTAGACCCCCATGGTCAAGAATCCCGTTGACGGTTGACATTGGAAATCATCCATTTTTGCATATTGTAAACACGTTTATCGTGGGGGACAAAATTTCTTTCATTTCGGGGGCCCTAATGAATGATTTGGCTCCCATAAAAATTGTCCTAGGGGTTGCAAGGCAGATCAAATTGCCCCCCGGGTAAAATACATGTTTTCGTATTTGTGTGCATAACTGGATGGGTGGGGTAATTAGGACTGCATAGATGTGGCATAAATAATACAGGGACGTGTTTCTAGACGTTAACATATGTCCCCGTAGTCGCATAGGTGTACAAACAAGTTCTTAGCAGTAAAGAACGAGTTTAAGGATCAGTTACATAAAATTCGTTTAACCTATGTCGCACGTTTTCTAAAACAGTTACAAAATGGGGTGGTTGTATAAAACGCTTGCTCCCAAAAAATTGCTACCACAATTTGACCGTACGACGTGCCTAGAAATGTTGTAGAAGGATAGTTCTTATCGTCTATACAGTCAAACCTTTTCTGGCGGGTAAGTTGTGCGGATCGAATTTTTAAATTTCTAGCCCCTTGACTATTGGATTTCCCAATTATTAGCAAGTCTATGAATTCGCGAATGAGTGCCTATGCAGTCTATAAAGCTTATTGTAATTCATTATTAGCTCACCTGAGCCGAAGGAAACCGCTTGGCCAATCAAAGCCAAACTTTATGTGGAGCATCCTTAGGAAGGGGGAACGAAAGTTTATATAAATGGTCCAGGTCATATGACCAAGATGTCCGCCATGGCTATAAATAGCAAAAACCTTTAAAAATCTTTTTCTCCAGAACTAGTGGGCCGATTTCCACGAAATTTGGTATGTAGCATCGGGGACGCGGGCCCATCATAGTTTATATAAATCATGACCCTAGGATGACCTTGACCTATTTTACGGCAAGGTCAACTTGGGTCGCCAATGCATTTGAATGGGAAAAAATGGTAAAATGCTGTTTAATGGGTAAAACGTACTGGGAATAGGCAAATTGGACAGAAGATTAATGTTAATGGAAAATTTTAGTCCCTGGGGGGTTGTCTGCCCCTGCCCCGGGGCTATATACATGTATATTTCCATAATAATGAAACGTCTTCTCCCCTGAAACCGCTTGGCCAATCAAAGCCAAACTTCATATGTAGCATCCTTGGGAAAGGGGAAAAAAAGTTTATTTAAATGGTTAAGGTCACATGACCAAGATGGCCACCATGGCTATAAATAGAAAAAAAAACTTTAAAAATCTTCTTCTCCAGAACCAGAAGGCCAATGATTTTGAAACTTGGTGTGAAGCATCAGGCAATGGAGCTCCACAAAGTTCACATAAATCATGACCATGGGATGACCTTGACCTTTTTTACAGCAAGGTCAACTTAGGTCACCCATGCATTTGAATGGAAAAAATAGGAAAATTTCATTTAATGGCAGAAAACTTGCTAGGAATGAGCAAATGGACAGAAAATTTATGTTTATGAAAATATTTTGGGCCCAGGGGGTTGTCTGCCCCTGCCCCGGGGCTATATACATGTATATGACCATAATATTCAAACATCTTCTTCTCTGAAACCGCTTTGCCAATCAAAGCCAAACTTTATGTGGAGCATCCTTAAAAAGAGGGAATGAAAGTTTGTATAAATGAAAAAGGTCACATGACCAAGATGGCCACCATGGCTATAAATAGCAAAAACCTTTGAAAATCTTCTTCTCCAGAACCAGAAGGCCTATGATTTTGAAACTTGGCATGAAGCAGCAGACAATAGAGCTCTACAAAATTTGTATAAATCATGACCCTGGGATGACCTTGACCTATTTTACGGCAAGGTCAACTTAGTTCAATAATGCCTTCGAATGGGAAAAAATAGTAAAATGGAATTAAATGGAGGAAACTTGCTGGGAGTGTGCAAATGGACAGAAAATTTATGTTTATGGAAAAAATTTGACCCCAGGCGGTTGTCTGCCCCTGCCCTGGGGCTATATACATTTATATGACCATAATATTCAAACATCTACTTCTCTGAAAGCGCTATACCAATAAAAGCCAAACTTTTAAGTGGAGCATTGTTAGGAAGAGGGAATGAAAATTTATATAAAAGGTCAAGGGCACATGACCAAGATGGCTGCCATGGCTATAAATAGCAAAAACCTTTAAAATCTTTTTCTCCAGAATCAGAAGGCCTATGATTTTGAAACTTGGCATGAAGCATCAGGCAATAGAGCTTTATAAAATTTATATAAATCATGACCATGGGATGACCTTGACCCATTTTATGGCAAGGTCAACTTAAGTCACATATCCCAGATCTCAGGTGAGCGTTTATAGGACCATTGGTCCTCTGGTTAGGGAGAACTTTATTTTTGCAAGGCAATGAATATGCGAATATTAGAGCATATTAAGTTTTCACAAACATTTCCAGATTTTCAGTATTTAAATACACAGGTTGACTTGTTTGGAAAAGATGTGGGTGTGCACTTATTGAAACATTCTCTAATGAATATGGTTATTATTATGGACATTTTTTCAGATGCTGATCAGCAGGTAGATATAGTTGTACCAGCCTGTCTAGATGATCAATGTGAGAAGAGTTTGATCTTGGTATACAGTCATGACAAGGTGAGTCAGGCAATAAAAGATCTATTGTCAAACTTTAATCTGCTGTAGGGAAAGGTGTGACTTGAAAGTAAAATAATTCAGCTTTGTAAGGATTTTGTTGTCTTGAGTTTAATGCAAAGAGTGAGTATTGCTAGCTCTTTCACTACAAATTATTGTATAAAGTGTTATAAAGTTGAACTATGTATTTTCAGATGGCTAGAAGTTATAAATTTTGATTTAGGGAAAAAGAGAGATTGTTTTTCGAAGCAAAAACAAAGGAACTGATCAGCTGTTTGATGTCTATATTTTTTTCACAAATGCAAAGATCCAGTTTTCTCATGATGTGTCTTAATAAAAGTATAGCATGGCCAATTTCCCAAACAATTTTTGTCCAGAGGTTCTTTAAAGAATTTATACAATATGCCTTTCTTACAGTGGATAGAGCTGCCTGTGGGGTTCGAGTCTGCCAGTGTGACCTGGGGGTTTGTGCCACACTCTGACAAGACAAGTCTTGGCTTCATGGAGATACCTATCACTCTCAGAGTGGGAGATTTTAATCTAGATGGTTACCCAGATCTTATTGCTGTGCTAGGGAATAGTTTAGGGTAAGAAGAGTTTACATTTGTATGTTGAACTTGCATTACCATATATATGATGAGTTTACATTTTTATAATGAGTTTACAAACTGAACATCAGGTAATTTTGTATTTGTACGAAGAGATTGCATTTGTAAAATGAGTTTAAATGTTTATGAAGGGGAGGGAACTGTTGAGGATTAAGTCTTAACATTAAATTCAATTTGTACTTATGGATAGATAATATAGGATAAAGCAATGTGACTTATCCTCTTGGAGAATAAAGCTTGCAGTTGACACTGTGGAGGATTTTAGTCATAACTTTCTTTGTGGCAAACTGGGATCTCTGTCTAATCAGCATGTGCCTTCATTGGCCTTCATTGGCAGAATCTATTACAAGACAAGACATAGTGCAAAGCTCTCTTACTAATCTTTAGTCCAAAGCTCTCTTACTAATCTTCTTCTTATTTTGACAGGAGTACCAAGCGAGCTGTCCTACTAGAGAACAAAGCATGTGGAGGGGGCTGTGGGGGATTTAGTTGCAACTTTGTCGTCAACTGGGACCTTTGGATTGATAACTCAGAGGATAAAGCTCTACTGCCTGCCTTCTTTGACCTCACTGATGATGTAAGAATGAGATTTTCGATTAATTTACATTGAAGCAATGAGTATATTTTAGCAGCACCTTATCAATTTTTCAGAAGACTAAATGCTTCTCTGTAAGAGCACCATGTAGAGAAAAGCTTACAGTATATGTACTTATAATTAAGGTGCCATAAAACTACATAAAGGGCAATTCCTTTGTAAAAATACTTTTGAAATGCCTCGATAATATGTGAATTGTATTAATAAGATTATAACAAGAATTGATTCAGTAAGTTAAAATATAAGCTTCCTAGTATGTTAGTGTTAGCATCACAGAAAAACAAAATGAATGTCATTTAATACTTTGCATTGTATTTTCTGCTATTAAATATGCTGTGTTGAATTCTGTTTAGGGTATCCTAGATATTATGCTAACTAGCTTATCAAAAGATGGACAGCCAAGGATGCATGTGTTTGAACACAAGTTTGTGGATGATGCTTGCTTTATCAAAGTTAAAGGTAACTGGACTCTCTATCATAATTTCAATTGGGAAAACATGTCATCTGACTTTCTAACATGGTTCTGACACATTCAGAATATGGTATAAGGCTTGACAATTAAAGAAGTACAGGGATTGTACTATAAATAAGATCAACTAAGTGGTCACCACACAGCAAGACATGACTTATTTAATGACCTACTTAATGTAAAAAAATAATGAAGCTAACCACAACTTGTGTATACTATGTTTAGATGCAAAACAAAATAAAAGAACAATACAGAACAAAGTAATATTCACCTTGTGACTGACTCCCTGATGGCAGGTAAATTATTTCATGCGCTTTTGAAATTTGATTTTGCATGCTTTTATAAAGATTTAAGCTTCAGAGCCTTATTGATAGAACACATCGGCACTGTTTCTTATGAGAACAGACTATGCATGCCTTGATATATATCTATTTTAGCAAATGCTTAACTTTTACTTGTATAGAAGAGTGTGGTGACTTAGAGTACAGGACTGTGGAGTGAGAGGTTCTGGGTTTGATACCTACTCGTGGTAGTGTCCTTGAGCAAGACACCTTAAGCCTCCTGAAGTACAGATTAATAACCAGGAAGCAGTATTTCCATCCAGACCTGACTTAAAATTGTTGACTGGGCTGTTAAGCCATAATCTAACTTTAAAGATTGCAGTTAAGTCTCCTGGAGTTGCGCGGCACATGGACTTGTGCATGACATAGTTTCGTGTCTCAGAACTAATCCGTGAAAGTCCACAATCGTTTGTTAGTAACATTTTGTCAATAAACTTCATTATATAATCCAAAAATGTAAAATATCATAGATTGAACAGAACAGACAGAGAAAGTTTACATATTCATTTTGTTTACTTAGTATATTGCATTGTCCTAATTATTTATTCAAGGGGCTGCTCTATCCATTTTTTTTCTGGTCAGTCAACTAGAAACATGTCAAACGTCCCCATCTATCTGTTCAAATACAATATTTCTGAAGGAAAGCCCTCTGCTGATGTCAAACAAATCATGTGCGCAACTCCATGTGTGACCTTTGACGTCGGAGATAAACATGGTGACATCTTTACTTAAGTTGAAATTCCAAGAAATCTTTTCAATATTTTTTTTTTCTGGTAATTGTATGTATTAGATGTTCATGCAAAAAGAGGATTATAAATATGTTTTATTGAGACTGGGCTTCTCTTCTAATCTAAACAGTCAAACAATGCCTAGGTGCGCAACTCCAGGGAACAGCATCATACTTTGCTTTTGACCTCAGATTCTTGTTTCCACAGTGTTTTAGGCACGTTTTGGTATGATTTCAGTTGTTAGTGGACTATGTTTCTATGACTGCCCAGGAAATGTAGAGGTAAGTATTAAACAGCCTTTAATTTTTTGAAATGGATGAAACTGTGCACCCCAAAAAGATGGCTAAATTTGGGGTGCAGAAAGCACTGTGATTGTACTGTGTAGTAAAATAGGTACTGATTAGCTGTACCAGGAGTCCGATTTTAAGGGAAAACTGAATCAAGTTGCTCCACTAAAGCCTTGTTTTCATGGACAATTTTTCTCTGACAAAGATTATTTGTCACAGAAACTTTGGCAAGGAGTTTGCATTCACACACAGCAAAAATTAACTGTATTACTTAGCTTGCTCACCTTTGTCACAGATATTGCCACAGAATTGAATTTACACGAGTATATTTTTCCGATTTTGTCAAAGAAAAATTGTCCATGGAAACAAGGCCTTAATGATAAACAAATTAGAATAACTATCCTTTTAAAATTCTTTCTTGTGAATTCCAAGTTCAAGCCAATAAAGATTACAAAATTGTAAGCTTCAAAGAATAATGTATACCCTCTCAAAAATTAAAGTTCATGTGAATAATTCTGAAAAAAAATAGAAAATTTTTAGAAATTATAACTATAAAAATCTGAACTTGCAAAATTTAAATGTTTTCCTTCTATCTCAGCCGTATGGTGTAAATCAGCCAGGGCCTGTCATAAGATACCAGACAACAGATCTCAATGGCAATCCACAGCATGGTTCAGGTATGGCACAGCGGAAGTTTTGTGTCAGATAATATGCTTTTTAACATTAAAAAAAAAAGGTCTGCTGCTGCATTTTCACCATTTGATTGGCTTTATATTGACATTCAGTGTGATGTCAATGATCTCTCGACAGGATCATTATGAAAACTTGCCCATGCAATAAACAGGATTTTTTTTTAGCTTTAAAAATTGAAAATTTTCAGTTGAGAAATTTTTATAGTTTTCTTATTTTTGCTCAAAACATAGATTGTGGATACACGTTAGAACCGCCTCGGTAGAACCGCCTCGTCGAGGCGGTTCTAACAAGTACCCACAATCTATGTTTTGGAGCAAAAATAAGTATACCCCTGCATACCCCAGTTTTGCTATATAAAAGTGGGGTTCAAGGGGGTATACATTTCACGGAAATGTTTTTGTGATGTGAATATTGTTACCACATCATATCTCAATGTCTAATAGTTATAACAAGTATGAATAGAAGGCGCAGGAATTAATACAATTACATGTAAATTTAAAATTCCAGCCTAGACACTGGGTGGGAAAGAGAAAAATCTTACAAATTCATCATTTGTGAAATAGACAAGGATTTGATGGTTTAAACCTTTTACAGCACCGAGTACATAAATAAAATTGAAATGGACATACAACTGGCATGGACCAACTGACGAGGCTAAGAAATTCGTTATGCCTCAAGTGTAAAGACCAAGGGAGCTAGTACTTTGACCTGGCTATTACTGATGTAAACTAAACACTCACACAAATAAAATTGGGGAAATTATTGGTCACTCAGCGTAGTATCACCACACTAGATAGTTCACATTCCTTGCCTCTTAGCTGACACTCCGACACAACACAGATGCGTGCATGCATGCAGGAATACATGCAGGCCCCATAGTGTTGAATAGAAAATATTTTCAATACTTAGCAATAATACTCATATACTCTTTGTGCTTGTTTGTAGTCACGCAGTTGTCCCAGTCAGCCTACCTCCCCCTACAGTTACCATACAGTGTGTTTGGACTGGGACAGACACCCAACTTTATTGATAAACTGGAGGTTGGCATTCCTAGGAACTCAATTGTAAGTTGTCACAGTACATGTACTTTTATTGGATGTTATGTCTGTTTTAAATTGTGTTAAGAACTGTCACTTATTGCAGAGTATTGATAGAATGTAACGAAAGCTCTAGGAGATGATTTATGAGCCGCCTCGTGGGAAAACCAACAATCTGCATAGGCGAAAACAAAGACACAGATCAGCTTCGCGGTAACCGCGAAGCTGATCAGCGCCTTTGTTTTCGCTACTCGGATAGTACAATTCCTCTTCTACTTAAATCCGAAATTTCAAGCTTCTAGCTCTTTTCTGTGCTTGTACAGGCCGGTTTGTGTCGGACCTGTTCGGAAACCACATTGTTGGTTTTCCAACGAGGCGGCTCTTATAGTAAGCACTTTTGATTATCATTTTAACCAATGTATGAAAGCCATCTTGGACGAGAGTACCAGTTCAAGATGTTTTCTTTTTAGTATCTACATGGCGAAAATTCCACATGGTTTGATAAAAATTTCATTAAAGCATGCTGTTCTAAAGGTCATTTAGTTTGAAACTGCTATCAAATCTGCAGATAAATTAATCAAGGTGTCTTTGTGGAGATTATGACAAGAAATTCAGATCTTCAGAACACCTGGTCTCCTTGTGTGATACAAATGCTCTAACAGCATGGCCAGACGAAATTGGCCATAACTGATATGAGATATTGGTTCAATATTATATTGGTTAGGCTTAGTAAAAGTTTGTATCGGCCATGATGGTTTCTTTGACAACATTGGTCATTGACATGTCAATGGTGAGATTTCTCTTCGTGACATGAAAAAATTTCTCTCTGTAACATGACAGATAATGTTGACTTGGATCAACAATACAAGCAATCCATTGATAGATTTCTTTTTGTAACATATCTTTCATTTTCAGAACCCACGTCAGAGAGAGTGGTCATCAGTCATTCCCAACTCACAGTTAGTAATTATACCAAACCCTCCTGATTCTCCTAGAAGGTGAGTAGTTTAGCTCCTCAGCTAAATCACATTACGAAAACAAGCCCATGCAATATACAAACAATTTTAGCTGTAACAAAATTGAAAATTTCATTTGAAACATTTTTTTTTATATTATTGATAAAAACATTGATTGTGGGTACATGTTAGAACTAGGCCGTTCTAACACACGTTAGAACTAGGCAGTTCTAACGAGCCCCCACAATCTATGTTTTGAAAGAAAAACAGGTACACCCCAGTTTTACCAGATAAAAGTGGTATTTAAGGGGGTATACATTAGACAGACATATTTTCCTGATGAGTCTTTGTGTATGTCTGCAATAAGGTCACTAACACCACATCCCCAGTTGGGGAGGATTGAACCCATGACCACACCTTCACAAGTGAGCCGCCTCGTGGGAAAACCAACAATGTGGTTTCCGACCAGGTCTGACACAAACTGGACTGTACAGTCACAGAAAAGAGCTAGAAGCTTGAAATTTCGGATTTAAGAAGAAGAGGAATTGTACTATCCGAGTAGCGAAAACAAAGGCGGTAACCGCGAAGCTGATCTGCGTCTTTGTTTTCGCCTATGCACATTGTTGGTTTTCTCACGGGACGGCTCAAGTATCTTCACCACAACACCACATAACTATAGGACGAGATTTATCAGTTACTAGAACCTCGAAGGAAGATCACCGGAGAAGAATGTAGGTCACGTGATTGCCAATTTGCGGACGATACGAGATTTGGGTGAGAGTTCATTTGATTCCGCCATTTGTATACGAACAGTTAAGCTAAATCTTGTTGAATTTTATCACATGGAGTCTGATTATTTTTAGCGTAAAAACTTATTATTTTTATGAGAAATAAAAGAAAAAGTGTTTATTGTATGGACGATTTGCTTTTAAAGGAATACTCAATGCATTATCTAGTGTAATTTTTGGTCAATGATGAAGGACTACTTCGCGGTCCATATGACTGTTTTTCCAAAATGGCGGAAAGGTCGGATTTCATGCTCCATTTGTGCAACGAACTTCGGCTAAACGAAGCGTCTTAAGTTTTTGATACTCTCAAATATTTGAAGCTTGTATGTTGTATAAGTTTGGAAACTATTTGATTTATCGGCATACTGCGCAGGTTGCCTGTAATAATGAGCTAAAAGTAGGCAAAATGGCGGAAAATCGCCTTTTTTCATTATTTTTACATAGCCAAATTGCGTCGGGTAAAGCATTCGAAACATGACACATGCGCTTAATTTCACACTTTTATCATAAAGTACAGATATTTTCCCACATAAGTAAGTATGTTTCAAATGAGAAAGTCGAAAATAACATGCTGTCCCAGTGCCACAAAGGTCGTGATATTTTTTAGATTTTCAGTACTTGTATACATTATGATATGGAAATTATAAGAGATACATTTTTATTCAATTTTCACACCTTTTCTGATTAACAGCTCATTTGGTGGGTACTTGTCATTGTGTAATTATCAACGTTTGCCACAGCAGTTAAGTGACAATAAACAAGGGATTAAAGCAATCAACAACTGTGGAAGTCATGTGATCATAAATTTTGCCAAATTCGTTTCTGCAAAACAGAAACAAAAAGTCTTGTAACTTCCAAAGTTTTGTGTCCGATTTTGACAAACTTTTTACCAAAACAAAGGGCACAGAATTTAGATTCAGAAAAAGGGCATGACGCTGAGAAAAAGGGCTATGGAAAACACTACAATGTTTCACGGTCCCACTCAAGAAAATCATCATTTCCGTACGACATTATGACACAAAATGAAATGCGTACGCGACTACATGTACTTTTGTACATTTGTTTATTTTGGCCTTTCTGATTCATCATGATTAAAGTGAGTTTTCTAGGATTAACTGACTATTTAAAGTAATTAAGTGAATTAATTTGTGGCATTTAAATGATCGTCGTTGCTGCGATGTTAATTCCCAATTAAGACCAACTAGAACTTCAAAGCGTTACGCACCGGTGGAAAAAACACTCAATCAAAACATGAATGATGTACATTGTGTCGCATTTTGTCTGCTTAATCTTTATAATAATAATTATTATAATGTTTGCCAAGAGAAGAAATGAAACCCATACATGTTTGAAGTAATCAAACTGAATTAATGTATAAGTAAATTGAGGTATAAACGCGAGAGTTAGCGCAGCGGTTTCTTACCACTCGCCACCCACATTTTTTAGCAAGGCTATCGTGTTTGGTATCAAATTGTAGCAAAAAAAAAAAAAATGACTGCGATGCAATTCGTATGTTTATTTCGATTTTCCATAATCGTCTGACGATGTAAAAACGAAGGAAAATGTTGCAATAAACGGGCTTATCAATTTTTTTTTCTTATAGCGACCGATTATTATCTGAATCATTGCTTCATTTACCTGGATTTTGACTCGACAACGCACAGGTAATTTTTCCGATAATGGTATTGTAGTTGCGTCTCCGGTACATATTGCTTCGAGCTAGAACCTAGTAAAACCACAGCATGAAATAAAGGGCAAATATTTGCCCACCTTTTCAAACTCTTTAGGGCAGAACTCTCGAAGCATCTAGACTTTTTATCAGAAATGATGTTTCATGGCAATTTATGGCAATAATTTTAACTATATTTTACAGTTGGATTAATAAACTGTTTGGCGGCCCCCGTGGCCGAGTGGTTAAGGTCGCTGACTTCAGTGCTCTTGATCATTCGATCATCTCACCGATGTGGGTTCGCGCCTCGCACGGGGCACGAATTCATATGTGAGACAAGCCATGTTCTGCTTGCGGGTGTGTCAGGTGGTTTTTCCCCGGGTACTCCGGTTTTCGCCCCACCTACCGATTGATTCGTCTCGATATGAGTGAAAAAGCTTGAAAGGGACGTAAAACTGAATAAAAAAGAAAATAAATAAATAAATAAATAAACTGTTTGTAACACCAAGTCGTCTGATGTTATTAACAGGTGTTGCCTTGTTAGGAACTTGTGGCTTTATAGCAGGAATAATGGTATAATGATATAGTGTTCTGTCTATATTTTACAGCTGGATCAACAAATTATTCGTAACACCAAGTCGTCTGATGTTACTTACTGGTGCTGCCCTGTTAGGGACATGTGGCTTTATAGCAGGAATAATAGCTATACTACACTGGAGAGATAAGGTAGGAAATCCTTGAGGGACAGTCTGGTCTATACATGTAGATACATTTTATGAGATAAATAACTTTATTTGAGTTTGGCTTACTGGAGATAGATGTTAAGCTAGGCATTTCTACTTAGCTAATCAATTCTGCTTCTTAGACGTTGACTGTCTAGTGGTGGGGGAAAGCCAGGGCAGTTCTTGACGTTCTTCAGTTGTCAGTAGATCTATGAAATCAGCCGAAATATTTAAGTTGCTAAAGCTATTTTTGGCATCCTTTCTCTGCGTAAAACAAGAATGTAGCTTGATGAAATGGCAAAAATACACATGCTGCTTAGATGTGTGGAATAGGGCGACTGCCCTGTACTAACGGAGGTCAAAGCAATGATTGTGTTTTATTTATAATTGGAGCAAAAATTTATTGTTCTTTTTGCAGGTAGAGGATAAGAAAGAGAAGAGACAAGAAGCTCAACGTTTCCATTTTGATGCCATGTGATACCTGTCATGTGATCTGTTTCTGAGTCATGTGACCTCAGTCATGTGATCTCTTTCAAAGTCATGTGATCTGACAATATGGTGCAATAAGACAGCAACATGTGATACATATCATTATGGTCATGTGACTACACTGCCATTTTTATTCATTCCATTCTATACGACTTCAGAATTCACTGGGTGCTTCCTTGGTCCCGATATAAAAAGGTTTTGTTTGACTTTTTGGTAACGGATTTTGTTCTACTTCTTTAACACAGTAAATCTCAACAAAACAGAGTCGACAATAACATAAATCGCTTGATTTATATCACTATTTAACGAATCAAATTAAATTTTATCATAAAATTGCATTCAAAGCACAATATTTTGACTTGAAATTCTTTCAGTGACGTCATAAATTAGAATTAAATCAAATCTTTGACCAAATTCTAGGAATTATTGTAGAAAAAAATCTTATACTGGAATCAAACAAAACCAAATCCTATCGGGACCTATAGTAAAAGTCAAACAAAACCTTTTTATATCGGGACGAAGGAAGCACCCAGTGAGAATTGATCAGACTGCTTTATGTAATATGGAGCAGTCACAATGTGATTTAAAATCCTGCTCTGGCAAAGCGACTTTGCTCAGTGGTGTGTTTTGGATGGGATATATGTTGGATGGATCAAACAATGATGTTGGTTTCCCAAAACCAAAATGTGATTATTAGCAAAATCTGTCATAAAATTTGATCAGCTTATTGTGAAAACCGCTTGGAGGTAATGATCGTGTCTAACAAATCAAGTCTGTACAGCCACAGAAGAAGACTTGAGACACTGATTTTCAGATTTGGAAAGTAGACAAGAGGCATTGTACTATATCTGTGCAGCTAAAATTAAGTCAATGATCTGCTGCCCAGATGACAGGACACTGCCCATTATTCTTATGGACAATTAATTCCAATGGTGGTAGGTGTTAGCCAATCATATCAAGATGATTACAGACTTAGAATCAATATTAAAAGAATCTCAACCAGCTGACACAAGCGTTCTATTACCTTTTATACGTGCAGTGGAAACAAAGACGTTATTGTACCACATTGCTGCTACTTAGCTAGTCTGTGTCATTGTTTTCACTCTACAGTAGGTTAAACGTGTCTTGTGTATTCTGGTTCTTTATCCTGTGCTAATGCTATATAGTAATGTGAAATATTGTTGGTATTTGGGGGTCTTTGCTTGGCAGCATTCTGCTACAGCATTTATTTAAAATGCTCTCAGTTGCCATGGCTTTACAAACTAACTACAGGTGGCTCGCGTTACCTCGACAACGCTTACCTCGATACTACAATTTATGTGGATTCTAAAGACCAGTCCCAATCGTTTGCTCTATATGTTCTTTGTATTTCAACAACTTATAACTCGAACTACGCCTGAATCGACAAAATGGGTAGCTCAACACAAGTTTGGTGTCCCGGTCATGTAAATTTAGTTCAATTTACGTCGCTTAACTCATCCGTCACATCTCATTAAAAATGAGGTCAGTGTACAAACGTGTACATCAGCTGATTTTACAACTACACAAGCGTGATGTAATTAGCAGTATGCTTTAAGGGAAACTGTTTGCTGTGATTACACTGAGTGTTGACACACTGAATAATTGATTTTTGGGAGGGTCTAGTTTGATCTATTGTTGAACAAGTTGTCGGCGCTGAACACCTAAGTGATTTCAGCTGTCCTTAATTGATTTAAAATGGCAGAGTTTGTCTTCTCATAATTAATGTCAAAATAAGCACATCAATGGGTCTCAAAATAAAAAAAAGCATCTGTTTACCACAGTCACTAATATATAAATTATGTTTTTTACGATTTTGGTAGCAATGACGCCATGATTTGGTTAACTCATAATACTGATAGCTTTAAGTGATAAGCTTGGTCCACTCAATGAGAGTCACCTGTAGTTAAAAACATAGTAATGCCAGTGTTGTCATATTCCAAACAACATTCATATGATTAAGCAACTGAGACAGAAAGGTTTTTGAATTAGCCTCGGATGAAATATTTATCAGTATACTTCCATCTCTTTGCTTCTTTTAGGACCTCTTTTAGGACTTTTGAACCTCTGAGGAGGACTTCAGAAGGTTTAGTTCTGGTAAAACCAAGTGCTGAAGGGGGTTAGCTGAAATGTATTTTTTCATTTATGCACAGGTGCTTGCAGTTATACCCATTAAACATAAAATAATGCTTTAAATGAGTGTCTACATGGCAATACGGTATTGCCATGTAGACACTATTATTTTAGGGCATATTTTATATGATTTATGGTTATAACTGTGATTTATGCAACATGTAATGTAAAGATTGACCAATATTTATTTGTTGAAGAAAATTTGTTAAACAAATTATGTCTTGATTCTTATTAAAGTTCCTTATGGCCAAATGACAGGTAATTTATCTAAGATAACTAGTCCCTGTCAATGGTCTTAACTTTGAACCCTTTTTCACATTTGGCGCATTATTTTCTGCTTTTAGAGACGATATACCTCCTCGACTAGTTTTCACTTGATGAACAAATGTGTGCCACTTCACTAAGGTCGGGTTGCCTTGTCACTGGGAGGCTTAACCAGGAACTGTAGTTGTGATTACTAACTGTAGTTGTATGACTTAAGCTTTAACAGATGAAAACAAAGCCTAACACCCACACTATTTATGCTATCATGAAATGACCTTTATTGCTATTCGTAGGTTCCGGGTATACTTTAGTGGTAGAGTGTTGGGACTAGGAAACGAAATTGTAATGAACATGAATACTACCTGCTCTATGTTGTGACCTTGAGCAACACACAAATGAGTTCATCAGAACATGGCTTACACATTTACTTGGGTGTTCAAAATACATATCCCTTGGTGGTGCACCTCCAAAGGATGTACATGTATTCTTAGACACGATTACTGTGTCACTAGCAGAATCTGTGTCAATCCAAATGCTTGAAATGACCAGGAAAAGCGTTTCATTGATTTGTTTACAAACATGGAAAAAGAAAGTTGACAGATTTGGAATTTTCTCCTAACAGATACACAAAAATGGATGACACAACTAACCATCTAGTGAAGGTCGATCACAGACCTCAAACAATTGCAATGAAACGAACGATAAGTCTTGTACATTGTGTGGCAATACTGTTTGCACTGACTGGACATGTTGCAGTTTTTACAACTCCAAAGTCCATTCTGCAATATACAGGATCAATAGGACTGTCACTAGTGGTCTGGCTGTGTGCAGGGTTCATAAACTTAAGTCTGGCGTTGTGCTTCACAGAAATGGCTACCATGATGCCGAAGGCAGGAGGGCCATACGCTTACTTAAAGCATGTGTTTGGTCCATTACCCGGGTTCCTGTTGGCCTGGGGCTACCTGCTTCTGATTTCAGGGCCTTTCTGGGCCTTTACGGCTTACATAGCAGTTATATACATCACTCAGCCATTTTATCAGGGTTGTGAACCTCCAGAGCTAGCAACAAAGCTACTTGCAGCATGGATAATTGGTAAGTCAACTTGTAATTTTTAGTTAATATGAGAAAATATATCTAAATGTGGATGCAGACTGATGGAAATACTGACTTCAATGGACATTTTTACCTTCAACTGTGCCCATGAGTATTTTTATAGATATGAATTCAGAATGTATTGTGTCCTCGAATAGCCACATAAATTATATTGTGTCAAACATGTCAAATAAACTAAAAACGTTTATAATTGAATTGCTAGTTTGCTGATTAAAAAGTGCCACTTCTCAGTTTTTTTTTAAAGTTTATCCAATAGGCATAGTACAGAGCCTATGGAGACAAAACTATGATTAAATCAGATAACGAAAATTATATCATATGGTATAAATGTTTGTTTACTAACCGAAAATGTCCTGACCTTCAGGTATTTAGTACACTTGTATTTTTCATATGTGCCATGGCACAACAAATTCTATCTATAGCGACTGTACTTTCCATACAATGAAAATGGAGACACAGATAAGCTGCTATGTTGTCAAACAGCTGATCTCAATCTTTACTTTATACTAAAAGGTCATGTTATTGTTAATGCTAGTTAATTTGCCATGCTGATCATATATAGATTTACAGAGGTACCTTTTTTCATGGCCAATATTTATATTTTTCATTTCAGTTACATTTGTTGGTGTCAACTGTGTGTATGTGAAGTTGGTTACCAAAGTACAGACAGTTTTAGCCATGTCCAAATTACTGGCATTGGCACTTATCATTGTGTGTGGAGCTTTTCAGCTTGCCAAAGGTACCTCTAGCAAGAGATGTCATATGATTGGTTAAAATTGCTATATTTGAATTTTAAGCAATTAAAACTATTACATAGAATTCACTGTTTTACATCCAAAATATGAAGCATCGTAGAATGGGAGAAATCCTCTTAAACATGTTAAAGGTGCATAGCCCATAATTACCATCTGTTTTTAAGTTTGCAACCAGGGCTGTATAGTCACAGAGGCTACACTGGCTTGAAAGTTTGGATTTTCGAAGATCAGGCGTCTAGTATTATCACACCTATGATCATTGTTCTCTCATTTAGGTGAGACAGAGAATTTACCCATAATGTGGGAGAACACATCAACAGAGCCAGGGAAGGTCGCTGTAGGATTCTTCTACTCTGTCTTTATCTATGGAGGATGGTAAGGTTTAGATGCCAGGAGCATGAAAACACATTTCTTGTTTTCAACCTTGATACCATCTGAAACTTTTCTATGATCAGTTCCAAACCAGTTTATACAAAATGAAAATTTATTTTGGACATTTGTGGAAATGTTATTGACTTTTTTCTTCAAAGTCTAGAGCACACCCAATATTTCATTACATTCATACATTAAAATTTTATAGTTGGCAACTTTTGGCAAACGAATTCATGAGCTCTACACCCGGGGGGGAGGGGGGGGGGGGGGCACTCCCTGGTAAGCAGTGTACCGATGCGTGATCAAAGGATTGTTGAACATACCCTAAACAGTGTGATCGACATTTAAAACTTGACCCCCCTTTTCACTGTGTTTGCTTTAAAATGTGATCCTTTCCACTGTGTCCCGTCAAAAAGTACCCCTTTCCACTGTAGTCAACTAAAACACTGGAATGCAATAATTCTTTTATAACCACGTGAAGATGCTATATGTGTAATATGCAAACAATCTGTCTGATGGCTTCAGAGAAGTAATTTTAAAATATAGACAGACTACAGTAACGGAAGATGGATGCCAGGTACCTGCCTATCCTATAAGATCACCTTCGAGACTTTGGCTCTGTTGGGTTAAAATGCTTAAAAATGTGGAACTGATATGATCAGAAACAAACATTTGGTCATGCAATCAACACATGAAATAGCTAAAGTTACAAATAGGCAACATATTACAGGTACAATAAGAAAAGATGGTAAACCTTAAAATGCACATACAAAAGAAATTGTCATCACTGAAACGAGAAACAGACTAACCACAGAGGAAGTATCGCCTTGGAACTGTCAGTAATAAAGTATTGGAGGTTTAAATTGTTTCAGGGCTTTCAAGCTTTGCCCTCAGCATCTGAATTTGTTCAAATGTACACAGAAAATTGACACAAATATATATGAAATAATGGTTGGTTGGTTAATTTTGTGTTTTGTCCCACTAAACAGCTAAGGTAATATGGCGATAGGAAATTTGTTTAAGTCTTGTACGAAAAACTGGAGAAGCCTGGAATTGACCCCTGGTTTACAAGGCAAACAGCTTTCCCACTACACCACTAGGCTTCTATGTATACATACTTGAAATAAATCTTGATATAGTAGATAAATACCAAGCACTTACATATAGCAAGCATTATGGAGAGCAGGGTACAAAAGACAAGATTTAATACAAACCATTTTTATTTGTATGAACTACTCAATTAGCAGAAACAATAATTTCTATTGAAGCAACACACATTGTTGAACAGAAAGGGAAAATCATATCGTATCCCTTAGGTTTTAGACATTTTAGTCATTTCGGCCCAAAACATATCGGCCAAGGACGCCTCGGTCCACCCCTTTTCACAGCGTTTTAGCAGAATTGTAAAAAACATACCCTTTTTCCACAAAAACGACATTTTGCCTACCCTAAATGATGTCAGCGCTGCGCACTGCCCTTCTTGAAAAAAAGTACCCTTTCTCATCGTTTTTTTGATCACGCATCGGTACACTGCTTACCAGGGAGTGCCCCCCCCCCCCCCCCCCCCCGGGGCTCTACACTAATCATTTTTTTGTCATTTCTGAACTTACAAATGCATGCTCTCTTGAATGCTCCCTTGAAATTCTGTGAAGCATCAAGTTTGAGAATTTTAGCAATTAAGTTTGAGCATGAAGTATTTCTATTCACACAGAGTTTCTGATATGTTTGAAAGGAAAAAAAATCAATTTGCAGGCAGATAATCACAACTTTGATGGAAGAAGTGAAAAAACCAGAAAGGTAATTACTCTGTTAATTAATACGAAAACTTGGCCATGCAATATACAGAGAATTTTTTCAACTGTAAAATTTGAAAATTTCATTGGAAAAATTTTGATATTTTTAATGTTTTTGCTCAAAACATTGATTGTGGGTACAAGTTAGAACCGCCTCGCTGAGGCGGTTCCGAGTACCCACAATATATGTTTTGGAACAAAAATAAGAAAAATAGGTATACCCCTGCATACCTCAGTTTTTCTATACAAAAGTGGGGTATAGTGGGTATATATTACATGGGCATGTTATCCTGACCAGTGTGTAATAATAACTGCCTCAGTATTTACATCTGACAAGAAAGTATAGATGTAATTTTCAGATGAGAATTCCCTATTTTGGTTTATTTGCTTTCTCAAATGCATTAATTAAGGTACTTCTTAATACTTCTTGATTTTCTTGACCTAATGAATCCACAATAAATCCAAACTAAATTTTTTTTATGAGAATAAGAAAAGGAAAAAAAAACACATTCAGGTTTATAGTATAACACAATTATTTACTATGGGTCTCTATTGAGGCATTGAATATGATGTGATTTCCACCAGAGAATAGTAATATTGACCGATAGATATATGATATAACGGACAAAATCAAAGAATTTTTACTTCTTTGTTTTCTTTTTCCAGAGATTTACCCCGAGCTGTTTATATCACCTTTGCCTTTGCTACAACCATGTGTGTCCTAGCCAACTTTGCCTATGCTATACTAGTCACGCCACAAGATATGTTACAGTCAGATGCAGTTGCAGTTGTAAGACAAGAAAATGTTTTTTTTTCTTTAGCTCCCCTGAAACTAGAAATATATGCAGTTGCAAGTTATCATTCCTCAGCTGGGAGATTAGTGAGCATGTAAATCTGGCTCTCTCCACCAATAAACTTTTCTAAAGATTAGCCTCTGCATAACAGAAGCCAAAAGTTTGTGTGTCTTAGCCAATTTTGTGTAAGTCACACAACAAGATATGTTACATTCAGATGCAGTTGCAAGACCTTTTTTATTCAGTGTTACGTCCCTTTCAAGATTATTTCAGCTTATATGAAACAGACCAATTGGTAGGTGGGGCGAAAACGGGCAAACCCCGAGAAAAAACACCTGGCACACCCGCATATCTCACATGTGCCCCTTATTGGGGCCAAACACACCAAACACAGTGGTGATATGATTGAATGGTTAAGCATGGTAATGTAATATCAACGCTCTTAACCACTTGGCCATGGGGGCAGCCTGTTAGATATTCAATCTATCAGTTGTATGCTCACACAAGACTAGGAAATATCATGCATATGAATTCATTTACTGAAAAGAATTCTTTAATTTCCTGATCGTTGCCTACTGTTACCTTTAAATATGTTCAAAATACAAGATGAGCAGTCACACCAGAAAAACAACAATCTGCATATGCAAAAACAAAGTCGCAGATCAACTGTGAAGTAACTACACAGCTGATCATTGCCTTTGTTTTCGCTACAGGGATAGTACTTGTACATTCCCTTTTCTTCTTGAATCCAAAATGTCAATATTCTAACTAATTTCTATGGCTGTACAGGTTGGCTTGTGTTGGACCTGGTCGGAAACCAAGATTGTTGGTTTTCTCACGCGAAGGCTCAGATAGTAAAAATTATCAAGTTATATTATTTTGCTGTGAACATTGAGACTTGGTTGCTTCTGTAGTTACTAGAGTAGGCTGCATTGATTCAGTCTGGTTTTCCTTGTTGCAGTGTGTATGATTAATTTATTTTCTATTGTATTTTCAGCTGTTTTTCCAGCGTTTTTACCCACCTCTGACCCCTGCGATATCTGTGCTAGTAGCTGTGACTGCTGTTGGTGTTCTAAATGCCTCCATACTCGGACATTCCAGGTAAATGCTATTGCTTTCATGGGTATATACTTGTATGC
The DNA here is from genome assembly GCA_964017185.1 of Rugalucina vietnamica. Lineage (NCBI taxonomy): Eukaryota > Metazoa > Mollusca > Bivalvia > Lucinida > Lucinidae > Rugalucina > Rugalucina vietnamica. The sequence continues at coordinate 768,136 of OZ024877.1, read as the reverse complement.
CAATGTAAATGTTGACCTGAATTCATTAAATGAGGTGTGCTGTTCTGTTTCGTTTGTTGTTATGAGTGCTCACAATGTTTTGAAGTAAAACTGAGCATCAGAACTTTTGACCACATTATATCAATTTTGAAAAACTTCCAAAGTCAAAACATACAATATACAGGTACAGCAATTTTTAGAATTTAAAAATGACATTTCTGTCTGATGAAAATATGATACATATATATATATTTTAGTTTGTGTGCACTGAAAAGAACAAACTGTGCAATGATTTTCTTACTGATGTTTACAATATTCTAGAGTGAGAACACTGTTGTATACCTCTTTTCAATTTAGATTTAAATATGGGAGTCTATTTAACACGAACATGTTCATTCGTAAAATGATGTTTTACTCCAAAAATGTATTTGTGTCTTGGCCAGGTTCTTTCATGGATTTACTGTTAGCCTTTATCTTCTTCTAGAGTGTTGTTTGCAGCCTCAAGGAATGATCAAGCACCTGTTATGATGTGTATGATCAGCACCAAGTTTAGAACACCTTGGCCAGCTATTATGGCATTGGTAAGCTAAAACAGATACCACATTAGACTTTTGAAATGTAATTCTTTATTATATGAGCCGCAAAGAGAGAAAACTGGATTTTTGCCTTTGGGAAAACAAAGGCCCAGATCAGCTTCGCAGTAACTGAGAAGCTGATCAGCGCCTTTGTTTTTGCTTCACCAATAGTTTAATTTCTCTTCTTAAATCCGAATTTTCAAGCTTCTAGCCTGCTTCTGTGACTGTACAGGTCGGTTTGTGTCAGACCAGGTCAGAAACCCCAAAGACCGGTTTTCTCGCATCGCGGCTCATATATTATTGTATAAATACCCATGTCACACAACATTAACAGGCGTTTATTTATGAAGAAAAAAGTTGTCTTTTAATGTGGCAATTTGCATGCGTACATGCTGTTAGTACACCGCATTATTTTAGGCTCGTTACCGGGCGCCACAAAAAGCACATGCTAATAATAAGTAACAGTTACTGAACTCCGCCTGGAACAAGCATACCAATAAATGCTTTTATGTGTATTAAAATGTGATGAGGCTGTAAAATATAGTTCACCTAAAATATAGTGCACCATTATTTTTTTTAGTTTGGGCAGAATTTATGCAATAATAGCGATAAAAAATGATTTTGTTATTCATATTCCCTGGGTCCCCCAGGGAGTGTTAAAAACCTCGGGCTATGCCCTTGCTTTTCAACACTCCCCTTGGGACCTGGCAAATTCCCCAGCAATTTTTAATGAATGGAAAATCATGTTTGATCCCTATAATGTGACTGAAGGAATTCTAAAATTCAAAAATAAAGAAAGAAGTGCCCAAGCTGAAGAACTCTGAATCAAAATATCTTCCCTATCTTTGTTCCAGTGTATCTGGTCTCTGGTAATGCTATTCTCAGGTGGCCTGATGACTATGATGGCCCTTATCAGTCTAGCCTCTATACTCATGAGTTTGTTTGTCATACTAGCACTACTGTACCTAAGATGGAAGGAGCCAGATACACCCAGGCCTTATAAGGTAATTGAATTGAACCTTTAAGGAATTGAACCTTTAAAGAAACTTGACTTTATTTATTCAGTTTATACAATGGTTAAAGAGGTATTCACTTTTAGCCTATATGGCCAATCTACCATGTGGCCTTCTTTCACTATTACTTAAAAGACCCATAATGCAGCTTTGCATATTTGGTCACATAAAATAAATTTTACCAGTTGTGCACGATCTGTTTGTAGTTTTATAAAAAAGGGTCATTTAAAGGCTGACTGAATTCATTGATCTCTCTTAATCCATTGATACCTTTGAATCTTATCAGATAACTTTCTTTCAAATGTGAAAATCTACATTTACCTGAATCTCCATGATGGAGCCAAAAACCTGGAATTTTCAAAGGTCTAACATATTTGATGCAATATACATGAATTTTATACCCATATTTATTTGCAGACCAATATCATCATACCTATATCTCAGCTGGTTCTCTGTACAGCTGTGTTACTAATGTGTGTCTACCAAGAACCACATAAACTGGGTCTCGGCCTACTTATTGTTGCTGCAGGAATACCCGTGTATTTCGTGGGAGTAAAGTGGAAATCAAAACCAAAGACATTTCAGAATTTCATGAGTAAGTGTACAGAAGCTAATAGTATAAGAATCTTACATGAGTGTTGGGTGTGGATAGACAAATCTGTCTTGAGGGTCACATTTTGTGCCAAACTGTGAACTGAGGGACAGATTTGTCTATCCATACCTTGCAGGTATGATGGATTCTTTTTCTTGCACGCCTTGATTTTCATACTACCGTTCCAGCCTCTAGCCATCTTCAGTGGCTGCACAGCCTGATTTGTATAGGCCCCACTCAGAAACCTCGTTGGTTTTCTCATGACGCGGCTCATTTGTTGTTTACCATGGACATAATAATGTAATACGCTCTGTGGTACTTTTGTTCAATGTAAGTGCAATTTCTGTATAGTTGATGTATGTGTACCTACAGTTTAAATTTTATGTTCAACCTTGTATTGCTTGTTACCACACTGCATTAGCAGCAATGTGGAATGTGTGATTTTATACAAAACTGTGTTCCCAACGGCAAAAAAAAAGAGTTTTAGATTGCCAAAAAGCATGTGTTGAAAATTGAGAATGTTCAATTTACATTCTACAGTGTCATTTTAGCAATCCGAAACAGTCTAGAACCTTTTTTGTTTATCAAAATGGTTGTTCGAGGTTGCTGCTAATAGGGTGTGAATACAATCATAAAAATTGCATAACATTTTTATTCCCAACGTTTGTGTGTTTCAGGGGTACTAACAGTGACAGTACAGAAAAGTTTTCTTGTGAGAAAAGCATCCTGATCATCAAGAAAACATATCCGTACCATGTATACTTTTTATACCCCACTTTTATAAAGTAAAACTGGGTTTACAGGGGTATACTTTTTTCTTTTTTTTTGCTCCAAATATAGATTGCGAGGTGACCCACAATCAATGTTTTGAGCAAAAATATTGAAAATAACAAAATTGTTGTGATGAAATTTTCAATCATTGCTACCGAAAGAATTCTCTATATATTGCATGTGCAAGTTTTTGTAATTTGCCCTCCGGTTTAGGTGGTGTTTGCTATAAAGATCTGTCTTTTGTTATATAGTGGATGTGTTCTATTGTTTATATAAGATAATGTTATTTTTGTCGTTGAATTTTCATGAATTGTAGTGAGACAAAGTATGCTCTTTTAAAAGTCTTGAGTCTTGTCAGAGGCTACTCTATATACCCAAAATATATGTATTGACGTCTTTTGATGTATGTAAACTTGTTTAAGATTTTTAGACTTACATTTGTTATGATATTGACATTTGGAATATTTTAATAGCTTTACTACAAAAGTGCCATTGTCCATATGGGATTTTTATAAGTTATAGTTTGATGATGATTCTTTTTAAATGTTTTTGTGCTATATTGCTTGTGCTAAAGCTTTAAGTTATTACGTGGGTTGGGACTTAAGTTTGTAGACTTTCTTTGTAAAAGATAAGACGTCTGTCACACAGAAATTAAAATGCCATAATCTGAAAATACTTTCTTTTACCTATCCTATAAGGTATAAAGCATTGTTCTACTCAAAATGGTATTCACACAACAATGAATTAACACAATGGCCTTTAATCACCCGGAGCACGTCATGGAAATTCTGACGTCAAAATTACGTCAAAGTTCAATGAGTGTCAGCATTAAAATGCCTTGTTTGGAACCAAACAACAAGCCACACCTTTACCTATTTGCAAGATTCCCTTCAGGGATTTCTTAATTATTATTATGAAAATACTGCGATCATCAGATATAGTTCTTATGCATAACTTTCTATGCGTATCATGCATATCAGTGTTTTAAATCAAGAATATTGGTTGTAGCATGAAGACTAATAATTGTAGATGAGAGCATTTCGCATCGTTAAAATTCAAGTACGTCCATCTGAAATCTCACATACCATTTACATAATGACTTTATTTAAAGAGGAGGCTCAGTTGGACAAGTCCAATCTTCCCTGAGGTCCTCTATCAAAACAACATTTACATACAAATATATACAACATAGAAAATTTACATAAGCAAATACAAAAATAGAGTTCTGTTCCTAAAGTAAAGAATGTTCTTGTGTGGCTGCCCATTCAAGATATCCTTTCCTAAATTGTTGAATGGAGACTGCATTTCTGAGATTGTTTGGAATGGAGTTCCATATTGTTTATCCTGAGTATGCAAGGCTGTTTCTATAATGTCCAATATTTGGTTTTGGGATGTACAAAAGATTGTCTGCTGTAGACCTAAGGGTTCTGTTATGGACGTCTTTTGAAAAAGTAAATACCACTGTATGATCTGTTTTACAACTGTACAACACATCCCCATTATTTTGAATGTTATTGTGGGTATTTTGGCTAATTTAACAATGCTGTTGTTTCGACGTTGCCTTTTAACGCCATTTTTCTTTTCCAAGCAACGCAACTGGTCATACAGTTTTTCCAATGACAAACCAAGTCGTCGGGACATAATGCTTAAAAATTTAAATAGAGATAACAACATGATACTACGATGCCTTAAACTGATTAAGCTCAAGTTTTGGTTTACAATGATAATTACTGGTCTGTTCTTCATAGACACATAACTTCAGAATTGTTAAAAATTTGTTGTGCCCCGGGTAGCAAAACCTAGGTTGCTATGGAGACTATTTTATGAGCACTGCCCAAGATGCCTTGAAAAATATTGTACACACGAAACAAGGAGACTTTGGTTCTTTATAATAATGCATCAAATATTGGATAAATGCTGTAATATTAAATAAGTAGCCAATGTCTACGAACTTAAATCCCAACCCTCGTATGTGTAGTTACTTTTATTGAAATTGCTTTTTGTTAGAACCATTTGATTCAGAAAAGTCACAGGTGACATATTTTTTACCTATATGCCTTAGTGCATAGACACAAACACTATTAATATGAAACCAAGATATAATGAACTTATTTATAAGTCATTTTATGAACCATGACATAGCTGAGATGTTTATTTATTACTATCATCATGAAGGCATACAATATACCGTTGTGATATAACGATACTTAAAAGCTTTTCCTAGATTTATTTACATTTGAGCCTGTGCGTGAGAAAACCAACAACCAGGTCGGACATAAACCGAGCTGTACAGTCACAGAAGATGGTTAGAGGCCTGAAATTTTGGATTTAGAAAGTAGAGGAATTGTACATTCCGTGTATCGAAAACAAAGGTGCTGATCAGCTCCATAGTTTTCACCTATGCAGAGTTTCGGGTTTCTCATGCAGTGGCTCATTTGTTAACATCTTTTCTTCTTAAAACATTTTATCAGTCTCAAGCAATAGATGAGTAACACAAGGGGTGAGCAACATTTATACAGATGCACAAGAAGTACAGGAGGTCTAGAAATGGCTTGTATTGTTGCCAAACGTTTTTCATTCAAGCAGAGGTGGAGATATCACTACACTTAACCTACAGTAGAGGAGAAAAGCCATCTTGCTCAAGAACACAACTTGGCATCAATGTGATTCCCAACCTCTCAATCTGGCCTCGAGTTTATAAAAATATTTTCATGCTCAACTAAGCTGAGACTTAAATTTATCCTGCTCATAAATGTTTAAGTGCCATTATAACATTTAAATTGCTGGGATTGATTGTTTGAACTGAAATGTCAATTAATTTGGAATATTTCTGCATTTATGAGCAGGGTAAATTTTAATCTCAGCTGAGTTGAGCATGAAAAAAGTTTTATAATCTCTCAATCTGGTGTTCGATACCACTAGGTCTCTGTGCACCCCAGTGGCTGACGGGGTCAACTAATCAGAAACACCAGTGGATCCAGTATTTCTGGAAGGGGGGTCAAAATCAATCAAGAGGGGGTTCGATTTCAACATTTTAAAATATCCCCATGAAAGTTAAATAATTTAGTCCCAGAAGGGGGTTCAAGCGAACCACCTGAACCCCCTCTAAATCCGCCACTGAACACTTGCTACAAGTTTTGGACTTGTTGATGCATTGTCACTGGCTGTGTGAGCCAACATATTCCCAACCAGCCGATGGGAAATTCATTTATATATACTATGTAAAATAAATTTAGCAATTTTTGATGAGCCATATATTTTTTATTACCTTAGAGCAATTTTGGACATTTCTTTAATTTAGATGACAAGAACAGAGTCTTAAGCACATGATACGATGAATTTAAAAACGCCATCCTTTAAAGAGGCTTCTGGAACAACCAAGGAATACAGGAAGGGTGTGGATGCAAAATTGTCAACCATTGAACACAATGCAAACAGCTGACTTTTGTTTAGTCCTTTTTCAACCCCTCTTTATGAACGTTGTTGATTATGTGACAAGTGAGATTGGGCTTTTTCGGTACAAACTTTACCTGCCAAAAAACCGACGTCAACGCGCCGCCAATAGGTCGAAATTGCCTTAATTTCGGGTAACTTGGTTTCCATTGATTTTATGAAAACAAAACAAGACAAACAAAGCACAATGCAGCCAATACCAGGGTCAGTCACACTTGAAAGATTTAGAGCCATAACGCGCCATGCTAGTGAGATAACGCTGACGTAAAACTCTTCGTTTAAGCTCACGTTATAAAGCCAAGATAGGGAATTTGGCAAACTCTCTTTTTTTAACATATCGGTGTGCATCAGACATTTTAACTCATTGCCGATTTTCGGGAAATTCCGGTTAAAAATGTAACTGTAAGGCGATAACGTAGGAGCAAAAGAAAAAACGTCGAATTCAAAAACTTACGATCTTAATTTCTCGGCGATAAAATTTTGTTTCCAAACGTTTTGAATGTTTTTGTTTGTTTTGATGACTAAAGAGCCGTGTAAAATCGATTTAAACCCGCCAGTAACTTTGTGTTACTGATCGTTCCAAGTCGATACTTCTGTGGTGGTTCTTTTTGTTTTATGTATTGGTGTTTAAAATATTTTTGTGCTGTTGGCGCCTTATGTATGTTTGCATATTTTTAGTTAAGTTAAGGTAACTGAGTGGCCACCTATTGGGAAAATAGCTGCTCATTCGGCTTACGAAATGTTTTCATGGTATAAGTACCTGGTTGTTAGTTTGTTTTTTTCCCACCTTGGTTTTTGGAGTGGGAGTCTTTTTCTGATTGTGCCTTTTCCTGATCTTTGCCTACTTGTACTTTTTTAAGCATGATTTTGGTTTCCCACTTTGATTTTGGTTTTGATTTTTTGGTAGACCTGCAAGTTTTGATCATGTGTCTAAAATTTTAACGTCACGTCAGTATCGCCGTAAGGTTTGATTTTTTCGAAATGTTTCAATTGGAAGCTCTTGTCGACAGGTTACCACTTACGTCCATATTCCAAAATATGACTTTTATTTAACTGGCGAATGTTAAAAAAATTGCTAAATTTAATTTGCCTAGTATATATTTAGTTAGAAGTTTAGTTTATGCTATATACTACGTGGACACACTTTTCCTTTGGGTTGGGTAGTGATACCTTATTTGAGAAACTAGTCATTTGTATATTTCGGTATATACTGAAATTATAGGTCATTTTTAGTATTTTAGGATTACGTGTTTTGCTTTTGTGATGAGCTTGTAGGGTATACATGTACTTGTTGTTGCATAATGTGGACAAAGCGTTAATGCCTGTGAATTGAATGCCAGTGTTAAAGTTTGTAAATATTTTAAGCCATATCTGAAGGAAACTGTTTAAGGATCTAAAATGCATATGCAGCATGTAAGCATGCAGATCACAGTTGTTTACTCTACACAGCACAAAGTCGCCTCTTTCTAAATTTGAAATTTCAAACATCTTGCCCGTGGTTGAATAGCTTATCAGTTATTTTTATTCAGCATGTACATGACAAGTATGTGTTTATATGTATGGGTTATTAAAGTTATTATTTTGTTATATGTAGATGTAAAGTATATATATAAGATTTATAGACCTGTCAAGTAGAAGTCAATTTATTTTGTAAATTTTTTATGGTTTAATATTGAACATGTGACAAGTTTATATTATTTGAGCCACATAGTGAGAAAGCCGGATTTTAGCGTATGCAAAAATAAATAGGCGCAGATCAGCTGTGCAGTAACTGCTTAGCTATCAGCATCTTTGTTTTCACTACGCGGATAGAACAATCCCTCTTCTTCTTAAATCCGACATTTCAAGCTTCTAACCTGCTTCTATGACTGTACAGGGTTTGTGTCGGACCTGGTCAGAAAGCCTGGCGACCGGTTTTATCGCGTCACGGCTCATCTGTTTATCTGGCCTTTGTCATCTATTTGATATGGTTGCTATTTTCTTGTACATGACAACTGCAGAATCTCTGTCTAATGATATTAATGATTTTTCACTTTCATTTTTGTGGCTTGCTTTTTTTTCATATTGACAAATAGTATGAGTCAATCAGAACTGTCTTACTGAATCCAGTACCTATATTCTGAGTAGAATTAAATATGAAAATGTTAGGCTGACCACTCAGTTACATGAACTAAATATATGAATATGCATATAAAAGGTGCAAATAATACAAAAGTTTGACACCAAAACATGAGAAAAAGAGAACCACAACCAAATTAGTCCACAGTTATACATCTAAGGCCTGATTTGGATTGTGTGAGGTGTTGTTCCGAATACAGTATGAGTCTCTTTGTTAAAGGTGAAGATGTATTTCATTGGCTTGGAATAGGTGTCCATACATTAGAGAAAAAACTAACTATATACAATTATTGAATATGTGACAAGTTTATATAATTTGGCTTTTGTTATCTATTTTGTATGATGGCTATTTTCTTGTATATGACAACTGAACATACAGCAATTTTGCTACTATTTCATTTTCATGAGTCTATACAAGTTTCATGTAAATTTTGTATAAGCAGGGGAAAATCACCTGCAGAGATATGGACAGAGCTACTGGGAAGTTTCTGTACATACCATCAGATTACATGTTGCCGCAGTAATAGAAGAGAAAATAGAATATTGCTTGCTTGTCCTCCACCTACCTACCAAGTTTTTACCCCCTACCCCCAAAATTATATTGCAATTTATTGAGGTAAAATAATATTACATTTTGTTAATTCGTTAGAAATCCAGTTTTATCAAACATTTTTCATGCAAGTGCATCCTGTTCTAAAATGCTGGGTAGGCGAAGGACAAGCAATTTTTTTAAATTCAGGCCTGAATGTATCCACTTTTCCCTGTTCCATACTGTTGGTATTTTCCTAGGTAAATGAATGGCTCGTGTAATAAATTTTAGTGCCTAGTAGCATACAAAACACACATTTTTTGACATATCATTATATTGCATGTAACTTTTGATATAATTATTCTTCATACATACAAAGTCGTACATTGCTTCTTTGTTATTGTTATGACTCATGATTTTAATGGTGAATTACATGACTTCTGTGGTAAAACGTTGGCTATTAAATATTTCATGCCCCTAATAGGTGTTTATATGTTTTACTTGCTCTAACGGATGCCCTTATTTTACCATTTTTTTATTTAAGGGAGTTAAATGTTACAACAATAATAATTTGTAACATAGCAGACGCTAGATAGACCCCTGGGTCTGTCACATTTCTTTCCCATCTGATCTTTATGGTTTTAAATTTATCGAATAATGGTCCCACTATTCTTACTTGAAAATTTGGCCATGAAGCGGTGCTTCCTCTCTTTGCTAATTCATTAAATATTGAAGAGCTAACGGTGTAAATGATTTCGCTTCAAGTGTCTCGGATCCAAAATAAGTTTATTGGATCGTAGAAGTGTGAACGCTGATTATTATCACAAAAACATGTCCGTGTAATGTTTACCCCCTCAAACCCCACTTATATATAGTATACCTATTTTTCTTTTTTTTGCTCCAAAACATAGATTGTGGATACACGTTAGAACCGCCTCGCCGAGTACCCACAATCTATGTTTTGAGCAAAAATAAGAAAAATATCAACATTTTTCTGGTGAAATTTTCAATTTTTGGTACTGAAAAAAATCTCTATATATTGCATGGGCAAGTTTTCGTAATGAGAAAGAGTGCATCTGGAATAAGTTGTTCTAAGCAAATTGTGATTGCAATCTGTCAGACAGATCCTATTATAATTTAACCTTGAATTATTTTCTGACTGTAGAAAGTGGCAGATTGTCCCTTTTGAAAATATACGTGTCTATCACATCAACTCTTTATAGTACAGGACTAAAAATATATTCACTGATCATAAAGGATCGCAGTTTTAATTTTTGTTTGCTATTACAGCAGCTGGTGTTGTGCCGTGTTGCGGCCCTAAAAGTATCCCCCTTACATCGTCCGTAGTGCAGACTATTTTTTTCCTTTTAGCCCTTTGAGATCAGCGAGGATATTCTGAGAAATCAGCAATTTAATTATTGTGGTTAAGATTCATCTTCTAACCATCGTTTAATATATTTGACTCCATTTAGATAATACAAGTTTTTTGTACTATCCTTGTTGAACGATGCTAAACTACAGTACATATGTAATTTACTTCGGCTCCAATTTGCCAAGTCTAAAAGGTCACTGACGAGGCTTAAGGAGCCAAACAGCGGTATGGCACATCCCCTTTCTCATTTAAATATTCACTGCTATAAAAGGTAAAAGTAGGCAATGTTCAGGAAATGGCGCAATCAGGAAGAAATATTCCAAAACCGAGGTGTGGAAAACAAAATTGACAAAAATTATACTATGGGATCATAAAGGATATCAGTTTGTAATTTTCATTATTATTAGTATCTCATCTATCTAGCTCCATCATCTATTTGAGACACCTTAAAACTTACAGCACTCAGTACTGAAACGATGATTGAATGCCTGCTAATGTTAAGTAGTAATTACCCGCTGAGCGACAGGTGGGTATGATATTTTCCTAACTTGTCCAGCCAAAAGCATGCTCCGAGAGGGCTGTACAAGCACTCAAGATGGCTAGAGGCTGGAATTTTTGGATTTACAAACTGAACGTAGAAGAATTGTACTCTCCGTGTAGCGAAAACAAAGGTGCTGAACAGCTATAACGTAATTAAAGAAATAAGTCTGTTCGTGATCGTATAGTTTTTAATCATTCATTTTCAATTATGCTAGGGTTCTAAGAACCACCACTCAGTGAGAGCTTTTACGTAGACTCTACCAAGACTAAAATCCAGATTGAAATCAAGGTCAGAAGTTGCATCTTACAGGACTGCTCCTTCCCACATACATTCCATTACACTCCATTTCTAAATTTAATTGAAGAATGAATACTATCTGTCAGAATCTGAACAAAACAACTAAACACATATAATCGAACTATGCTGTTTCATCAGATTCCGATCATATATAGCATCGTGTGACCACTGTCATGTACATTTCATGGCGTATTGAACAGCAATAGCAATTGGTATTTCATAACAATGATTTGTTTCGATGCCAATGATGGGATGCACTATTTTAATTACTTGTATGCTTAAACTTTGATGATATTGAAAGTTATAGAGACAATATTCTACTTTTATTAGAGGAAAAAATCCAAGATAAGTCGCTTAGTTTTCGATTCTATGCTCCCCGAGAGTAAAATGGACTTTGATTACACCATTGATTACAGAAAACATTGAAGTTTATCGTATCACTGGAATTAATTTTCTAACCGGGTACAGTTTTCTGATATTTTGGTGAAAATTTCATTTTTGAGAATAAAATTGCGACTTTTTGAAATTTCTATTTGCTTCAAAATACCAATGACCCGTAGATTTTTCCTTATCAAACCCACGCCTAAAATATTGCCAGCACTGTGTTCTTAGTTTTCATTGTGTTTTCATCCAGCCAAAACTTTTCAGTTTTGGGAAAAATCATGGTTTTTATGACAATAATCACGATTTTTTGAAATTCACCTTAAAAAGTTTTCTGTATGAAAATTACACAATTGCTCTCCAGTAAAATGGTATAGTAATCATAGACACCATAATTCGGGCTTTTCATTTTATTTGAAATTGCACTTGTATTGAGATCCAATGAAGCTGGGAATGGGGTGTATTTTCAGAAATGTATGGCATACGAGTGTTTGACCGTTTTTCTAGGCAGAAATGAGGCTTATAAAAGTGTTTTTTTGAAGCTTAAAATGGTTATAAAAACAACTAGAATAGTTTTATAGGTGTTTGCAAGATTGAAAATGTGTTCGCCAGCGTTCAATTTGGGGGGGGGGGGGGGGGGGGGTAAATGATGATTTTTAGCAGAAAATCGCAAATAATTGAAAACCACCATATAAACGCCTCTTCATTAAAACTACAATTGCTTTCCAGTAAAATGAAACACTAAGCCAAAGAAGTGTCATTCAAGCTACCTTTTTTAGCCTGGCTGCACGAAAAAGATGGTTTGTAGCAGAAAATTGCGAATAATTGCAAATCACCCTATAAAGTTCTCTGCATGAAAACTATACAATTGCAACTGAACTAGCTCTCTAGCTTTTTGCTTTTTTGTGTTTTCCAGAATTCTAGTTTAGGTAAAATAATGGGGGGATTGTCGCATTAGGCTTTGAACTCTGGTTTCCATGACAACATATAGCTCCCCTAGATTAACAATGGGAAAACATAAAAAAAAATCTTCTTCTCCGGAACCACGAGACTCAGAGGTTTAATATTATGTGTGTAGCAATGTATATTACTCCTCTTTATAAATCCTACCAATCATGCACCTAGGGTCCATACAGGCCCCGTCCCAGGGCGTCATTATCTTCTATAAATAAAAAAAGTCTGAATCTACAAAACCAAAAGCTTCAATATTTGGTATGCAGCATTATTATGTGGGGCTTAATGTAAATCATGCAAATCACGACTCTGGGACCCCCCCCCCCCCAAAAAAAAAAAAAAAAAAAAAAAAAAAAACAAAAAAAAAAAAAAAAAAAAAAAAAAAAAAACATCAAAGTCTTCTCTGAAACCACAAGGGCCAGAGCATTTACATTTCATGTGTAGCAATGTATAGTAACCATCTTTGCAAATTCTGCCAACAGTGCCCCTGGGGTTCGTACAGACCACATCCCGGGGTGTTGTTATCTGTCATAGGCTTAAAATGGGAAAATCTTCTTCTTTGAAGCCAAAATACACAACGCTTGTATGTATTGTATGCAGCAATATTATAATTAGGTATACATAAATCCTGCCATTCATGCCCCTGGGGTGAAAGATGGCCCCATTAGTTTATTAGTTCCCATAGACTAAGAATGAGAAAAACATAAAAAAAAAAAAACTTCTTCTCTGAAAGGCCCAGAGCGTTTATAATTTGTGTGTAGCAATGAATAGTAATCCTTGTTATATCCTATCAACCATGCTCCTGAGCCCCGTACAGGCCCCGCCCCGTGGGCGTCACTATCTGCCAAAGGATTACATTGGGAAATACGTGTCTGCATTACTTCTTGGACCACCCACGTATATCACAGCGTCATTTTACTATCCGGTAGCATAGAAATGAAAACTGAAAGGCTTGTCGTGGAGTTTTATCATCAATTTGAGATATGGTTTTGATGCATCAACTCCAGTGTGTTTTTGTTTTATTTTTGTCTTTAAAATATCTGAAGTCGTAGAATTTTTGCGTTTTTTTTCAGTCACTAGTAATATGCATAATGATATTATAAATATTATTTTGTGTATATAATACTTTGGACGTGTGTGTTACCTTTATTTCTGAAAATACATACAGCTGTTAATTTCTGGTACACAACTCAAAACAATGATACAGATGCAATCATTTAAAAATGAAATAAAATACATAATATATATATATATATATATATATATATATATATATATATATATATATATATATATATATATATATATATATATATATATATATATATATATATATATATATATATATATATATATATATATATATATATATATATATATATATATATATATATATATTAATAAAAGAAGAAAGTTCACGGCACAAGATAAGACAAATATGCGAAAAAAGAAATGACTTCACATGTCACAGCAGTTTTTCGTTTTATTGACGGTTTTTTAACAATAAGCAAACATGTTTCGCCAGAACGGCTCTTCAGTGCAAACCGCCATTGCACATAGCGTACTGTTTCTTAGTAACAAACGGGCTTGATGCGTTGCGTAGCGTAACATGTGAAGTCATTTCTTTTTTCGCATATATATATATATATATATATATATATATATATAAATGCTGTCACATGACAGCGTGCTCGACTGCTTCTATCTTTGTCAGACGGTAAGACCAACTCGACTTGTAACCCAAAGCATCATGCTCATATATCTTTTTGCCTTTACTGAACCATAAAATTAGGTCGCAGTGACCTATAAGTATTTTGAGTCGAAGGTCTAGCCATATTCACTCATAATGTGAAAAAGTATGATCATATACCAAATATCTGTCGGGATATATAGGTCCCTGTGACATAATTTCATGGTTCAATAACTTATGAACCATGAAATAATGTCACATGGATCCTTAACTATTTTGGGTCAAAGGTCTGGCCATATTCACTCATATAGTGAAAGAAGTAAGCTCATGTACTAAATTAGTGATGAGATATAATGTAAAATCACTGAACCATGAAATTAGGTCACAGCGACCTATAACTACTGTGGTATGAAAGGTCTGGTCACAATCACTCATAATGTGAAAGGAGTATGCTCATACACTAGGGTCAAAGGTCTGGTCATTTTTACTCATATGGTGTAAAAAGTATGCTCGTATACTAAATGAGTGTCAAGATATAAGGCAAAATCACTGGGCTATGGACATTAGGTCAACCCAGCCTTAACTTCGTTTAAAGGTGAACGACTGACCATCTTTCTAAGTGGTTTTTACTTTTTTATCTAGAAATAAAAAGAAACAAAAAACAATATTTTATGGTGTTCTAGATTTTGAACTCTATCCCAAGCCTTGGCTCGGACCCTGTGGTCCGATGTCATGGGGCCTAAAGTGCATGAAGTATGAATGCTTTATGATAGTTGTCAAGATATGGTCTCTTTGTAAAACATACACACCAATACATCCAATTTTACGGTGTTCTAGCTTTTAACCTCTAGCTCCACCACCAGGCATGGACCTGGTGATCCGATGCCATGCCACAAACTGAAATGCAACCAAACCTACATGGTACCAACATCCCTACTATGAATGCTGCATTATGATTGGTTTTCTATGTATAGACTTGCAGACACATTTAACAAAGGAAAGACAATTTCAATGATGTTCTTGATTTGAACCCAGCAAGGACTCAGGGCTTTGATGTCATGAAGTAAAAGCCAACACTTCCGCACACCAACGGTCCATGTATCAATACTAGTACTTTCTGATAAGGGGTTATCAATATTTAGACTTCTAGAAAACTTTAACAGCAAATAGGCAATTTTGAAGGTGTTCTAGATTTATACATTTAGCCCCACCCCGGGGCATGGACCCTTAGACCCGATGCCATGGAAAAAGTCTAACTGAACAGGGTACCTATGGTCCAAGTATGAATGCTTTCAGGTCAGTATCTGTCAAGTTATGGACTTCTAAAAACTTGAACACAAGTGTGACACGCATGGGTTCGGGAACGCGCATGTGCACGAGAACATGGACGACCGAGGTGTCTAGAATAGCTCAATGCACTTCATGCAGTCGTTCTGAAAATAAAAAGTCGTTCGGCTCAGTATTTCATTTTTCTGGAAAGCAATTGTATATACAGAAAACGTTATGTGGTGGATTACAAAAAATCGCGATTTTAGGCTAAAATATCATCATTTACACCAAAACTGAACACCGGAAAACACAATGTCAATCTTGTAAACACCTACAAAACTATTTTAGTTGCTTTTTACAACCCCTATAGGTTTCAAAAAACCTTTTGACGCCCAGTTTCTGCCTAGCAAAGCAGCCACGCACTCGTATGTCATATATTTCTGAAAATACACCCCATTGCTAATTTCTGGTACCCAGCTTCATTGGAACTTGATATTAGTGCAATTTCAAATAAAATGAAAAGCCCGAATAATGATGTCTATGATGACTATACCATTTTACTTAAAAGCGATTGTATAATTTTCATACAGAAAACTTTTTAAAGTGAATTTCAAAAAATCACGATTTTTGTCATAAAAACTATGATTTTCCCCAAAACTGAAACTCTTTGGCTGGATGAAAACATACTGAAAACTAAGACTGCAATGTTGCCAATATTTTAGTAACAACTTTGATTAGAAAACACCTACGGGGCATTGGTATTTTGAGGCAATTAGAAATTTCAGAAATTCGCAATTTTATTCCCAAAAATGAACTTTTCACCAAAATATCATAAAACTGTACCCGGTTAGAAAATTAATTCCAGTGATACGATAAACTTCAATGTTTTCTGTAATCAATGGTGTAATCAAAGTCCATTTTACTCTCGGGGAGCATAGAACTCTCTGATTTCGCCAAATTTTTCTCGGGTATTTGTATCACTGATTAGATTTACAAAAGAAAGCCGCTACTGGGAGAATACAATGTAACTGTCCCAGGAATGAAATCGCACGCTTAGCTTAGAGATACACCACAGAGAAATGGATAGAGTCCTCAATAGCGGGTGTGGCCACCTAAAGCACCAGTTACAGCTACACAACGTCGTCGCATTGACAAAACATAACGGCGAACAGTGTTCTGAGGAATGCCTGCCCATTCCTGCCTAAGAGCAATTTCCAATTGGCAGACAGTCTGTGGTTGAACTGGGCGGGCATGGTGTGGCCACACCCGCTATTGAGGCTCTCCATTTCTCTGTGGTATATCTCTAAGCTAATCGTGCGATTTCATTCCTGGGACAGTTATTCTTTAAGTCAATACATCATTAACTCTAAAGATAAGGTTTGTGAATTTTGTAAACGACCCCTAACTTTAATCTTACTTAATTACTGATAGTCGTTTGATTGAAAAAAATAAATGTTTGCATGAAATGGTAGTAAAATGATCTGTCTTAAATGTGGTATAAACCAGATTTCCATTGTGTACTTGTTTTACGGATTTTTACCCCCCAAATTAAGTGTCGGGTTTCTTTTGTCGGTCAGTATATTATCAAGAGTACATCAAACGTTCAATGGCTTTAACTTTACAACTTTTTAACTAACATGTATGACATAGCATCATTTGATAGATTCGTAGGACAAGGTTTTAACCTGTTGAAATGCTTGGGGCCTGCTGATAACGACACGAAGATATTGATTAAATATCTATAAACATACATATATGCGGAAGAATAAAGACGAACAATAAGCGATAATAACCAAATGTCGATATACCGTCAAATCACTCCTGACTGAAATGACTCTTAAACACGATAATCAAGCAACCAGCAAACAGGAAGCGGAAATACTAATTATCATAAATATAATGGTGTGCTATAAACAGTATTGGGAAAACCAATATAGAAGCTAAAGATACATGTATGGATGGTGAGTATTGAGAACGTTTTGTTCTCACCTTATTTTTAC
Source organism: Rugalucina vietnamica (assembly GCA_964017185.1). Lineage (NCBI taxonomy): Eukaryota > Metazoa > Mollusca > Bivalvia > Lucinida > Lucinidae > Rugalucina > Rugalucina vietnamica. Next base: position 750,602 of record OZ024877.1, on the reverse strand, counting down.
TCTCTCTCTCTCTCTCTCTCTCTCTCTGACCTTTTAGGGAGCTGGGCCCGAAAATAGGGGCATGCGATTTCAACCTGTCAAATGCAGCATGATGCAGCTGACAAATAAGCGGATAAATAAAATTGAGGCCTCGTACACCCTCGAGGGAACGGTATACTATTGGAAAATGTTGATAGCATTAATTAAAAATATCATTAAATATCTAGGTGTAACAATTACAAATGACCTCAAGTGGAATACCCATATCAATAATATATGTAGATCTACTAAAGCCAACAGAACACTTAGGATTCTTAAGGAGAAACTTATTTTCTTGCCCCCAAGATGTAAAGAAGCAGCTTATAAAGGACTGGTGCGCCCAGTCCTGGAATATGGAAGTTCTGTTTGGAATCCTCATACTTAATTAATGCCTCCAGGAGGAATTGGAGAAGGTAGAGAATCGTGCCGCTAGTTTTGTAACTAGGAATTATACTTTCGAGGAAGGTAGTATGTCTGGCATTCTTGAACAACTCAAATGGGAATCTCTCAAGAAAAGGAGGGCCGATAATCGGCTTATATTGCTATACAAAGGTCTGAAGGGTAAAGCCAGAATACCTACAGATGACCTTATCCCGAAGACTAGGCGTGTAGAAATAGTCACTCCAAGGCATTTCAGCTTCCATCTGCTAGTATAGAGGCCTATAAATGTAGTTTCTTTCCCCAGACTGTCAGGGACTGGAATGACCTCCCTGACTCTCTGTTTTCAGCAGATGTCAGATGATTGTGTGTCCATGTTCGCTTCACTCGTGCGTTCAAGGGACTAATTTCTCCCCCATCCGAACCCCCTGGTGAAATAATGTCATTTGGCGTGTCACCACTAAACTATTCAGATTGTGTGTGTGTGTGTGTGTGTGTGTGTGTGTGTGTGTGTGTGTGTGTTAATACAGTCTTGAGAATACAAAATACAAATTTTGTTCATAGGGTCAGCAGCTTTAAAAACAGACAGGTCAAAAGGTACAAGTAGGCAAAGATCATCAAAAGGCGCAATCAGAAAAAGATTCCCACTCCAAAAACCGAGGTGGGAAAAAAACTAAATTGGTGAATCTCTAATTAGTCAATGAATCATCAAGAACAAACAAATAAATCACGATAAACATCCTGATTAATCAAAAACAAGGACTCACAGATTGAGTAAGCTGCCCTACGATGGAGATCCTTGGGTGCCGAATAACCTACTAACTCCGGAGCAAAAGAAAAACACCAGTTGGACCCCGGTGGGCCAAGCAACGGACAAGAAGCTCCGGCCTCAACCAACTAAAATAAATAGCTTAGAGATTCACCACGAGGACCGAAGAACTAACTAAATGTTATGAACCACTGCAGAAGCTGAGGGTGAGGTTAGGCGCCTGTAAAACCGGTTTAAGCCCGCCAGTAACTTTGTGTTACTGATCGTTCCAAGGCGATACTTCTGTGGTGGTTCTTTTTGTTTTATGTCTTGGTGTTTATTTTTTGTGCTGTTGGCGCCTTATGTGTGTTTTCATAGTTTTAGTTAAGTTAAGGGAACTGAGTGGCCACCTTTTGGGAAAATAGCTGCTCATTTGGCTTACGATATGTTTCATGGTATAAGTACCTGATTGTTAGTTTGGTTTTTTTCCCACCTCGGATTTTGGAGTGGGAATCTTTTTCTGATTGCGCCTTTTCCTGATCTTTGCCTACTTGTACTCTTTTAAAACCTGCATGTTTAAAATTCTTAACTCCTGTGCTGTCTATGAGCCCTCCTTTTTGATTACACCAGTTTCTGGCCGTTGATAACTTTAAATTTCTAATGCATGTGTTCATAAGCAGATAAGACACTTAAGTGCAGTAGAAGAATCATGTCAATGAATTCAGAATAAAATGGCAGATGTCTTTTGTGTGATTTAGATTGGTGCAAACCTATTTGAGATGCTGATAAAAATAAAACTGAGATCCTTTAAGAGCAGTGAGAATATTAACGAGAAAGGGATGGGCCATACCGCGTTTTCGGCTACTTAAGCCTCTTCAGTGACACTGTAGATTTGGCAAAATAGAGCCTAGATAAATAGACTTGAGTTGCTTTATGTTTAGCTGTAAGTTTATTCTGTTTCCTGTTTCAGGTCAACTGAAAATGTTACTTGAGAAGCGAGAAAGTAGTATGTTTATCCCGAAGAAAAAAAAGGAAAACAACTTGTTTCCATTAACTTGTAATAAGTAAGAAACACCAACAAGTGGCTGTGCAATCATGGCATCAAGGAAGGACAGTAAAAATACTGAACGATGTGACCATTGTTTTAATCAAATTGTGACATGTTCACCACCACCCTCTAGATTTGAAATATCGAGAGATGGTGTCGATGTTTTCAAGGCAATAATGGAGCATCGGAGGATACTAAGTTCTTCACTAGAATGGGATCACACATGCATTTCACGCGAGGAAAATTCCCAATGGGCATTACAGATATGCAAATATTTGCACAGGTGTAGTCTGCCTGCTGAAGTTAAAAAATGTCACGATGCTAACGATGAGTCCAAACAACGTTTTTACGAAGAGCTAGACGCATTGCTGTACCAAAATTGGTATCGCGGAGCAGAACGCGTTGAAAAAGGGTTGAGGTGTATTGCAAACTATTACAGGACTCGTCTTGGTGACCAAAGACATGCCATAGACAAACACCACACGGCCGATAAACTCATATGTGTACTTGGGGAATTATTGGAGTTTAATTGCCGATTCACATTTGCAGAATTCACAGAATCAGAAGAAATCAGAACTATAAGAGAAATTGAAAAGATAGTGCCTTTCACGTCTAATACGCTAACATCCGACGCCCTATGCTATAGCGTATTTGCTGTACATTTCGCCGACAAATACATGTTTAAATCTGCCGAGGATATGCTTATGTGTTCCAAAATGGCTTTAAGTCATGCAGTTGTCCCAGTGGCGTATAGGTTAAAATTTTGTTTTGCAAGCTGGTTCTATACCAAACAACTTTTGAAAGTCACGGGAAATGAGACAAATAGAAGGCGACTGAAAGAATCAATGAGAACGGCTCAGCTGGCATTATTGGAGTGTCTTTTTGATGAAACACAAAGTTGTGAGCATGAAAGACTGTCACTTTTGCAAAGAATGCTCTTCACGGTTTTAGGTATAGAGACCTATGGCTGTAATCTTTCAAATTACGAAATCTCTGATGAGGACATCTCTGTAGCAGAAACCTTATTGAAGAAGTCAGTTGAGATGAAAGACAGTTTCAATCCATGGCACGCTCTGCATTTCTATCTAGCGCAGGCTAAATTTCTGTTGGTTACTGGAAATCCTTCTAAGTCGACCGAGTATCTAGAGGCAGCAGAAGCTCTTGTAACAAATACTGACTTCAAGGCCAAAAATGAAATGATGAGAGACTGTCTTGAAAGGTTTAAAGAGACGTTGCATGCAGACAAATGCCAAGCAGAACAACCAGAAAAAGGTAAGGTAATTCTAAACTTATAAAGGTAAAAAGTAGGCAATGATCAGGAAATGGTGCAATCAGAAAGAAATTCCCAAGCCAAAAACCAAGATGGGAAAAAACTAAATTAACAATCATGATGACAATGAGTGCACAGAATTACAATCCTCCCTTAACATTTAAGAGGACCTTAGTTAAGGTGACGATTTTCAGCAGCCAAAAAAGATACAACATCTGTTTTCACTATTACAACGAATGCATCTATTACAACGAATGCATCTATTGTCACCAGTACAATGAATGCATCTATTGGCACCAGTACAATGAATGCATCAATTTTCACTATTGCAACGAATGCATCTATTACAACGAATGCATCTATTTTCGTTTCACTATTACAGCGAATGCATCTATTACAACAATTACATCTATTACAACGAATGCATCTATTTTCACTATTACAACGAATGCTGTTCACTGTTTCAGGCAAAGAGTCCTATGGCGTTAATATTTCATATTACGAAATCTCTGTGAGGACATTTCTGTAGCAGACACCTTGTTGAAAAAATCAGTGACACGTCCTGCATTTCTATCAAGTGGTTATGGAAGTCCTTCTAAATCGACAGAGTATCTAAAGTCAGCAGAAGCTCTTCTTTTTTGTGTGTCAAATACTTGTTCCTTGTTGTTGATTGTTTGCAGATTTTGCAGGCACCAGGGTTCCTCAAAACGAAGGAGTCTTTGGCTTTTTCAAAGAGTATATCAATCCCTCGACAGATGTAGACGACAGAACCAGATTGCATGTTCCAAAGTGTGTGACTGAAGCCAATCTACATGCGATTGAACAAGCTCTACGTCGAACAGATAGGCAAAACGCACATGAACGACTACTAGAAGTAGCAAAGTACATAAGGCAGTCCGACACAAGTGACATTTACGATGTTTGGCCGGCCTATGAAGAACACAATCCATGGGAACCTATTTTTGTTGTTCTTACTTACTCAAACATCCAAGGCGAATGGGAAACTTTGTTTGGGTTCCGTGTGTTTAAACGGCGCTATGATTTTGTGAGTTCAGAAGCCGCAGTAGTTATAAACTGCAAAGAGGTTAAGGAAAACCCACTAGACTATTCAGACTTTGATAAACTAAAAACTGTTACACAATCAGAAAGTCTGACCAAGGACCACAGCAAAATAACGATCATAAATGCCTGTTCACATAGATCTAAAAAGGGTGGAGAGGTTATATACAAAGAAACTTGTGTCGTCATTCATTGCCTCGTTAAAGGGTTTATTCCGTTCTTAGAAGACCCTTTTCCGAAAAGCATTTCAGGAGTTCCGGTTGATGTACGCGAAGGCTATGTGACGATGGGAATGAATCGACAGGCATCGGGTGGTCAATGTACAAGAATGGACAGAACGCCACCAGGCCTAGCTGTGAGGCAGGAGGGTGACTGGGTTATTGTAGACAACGTTCATCGACATCATCACTTAGATTCAGTGTGTGAAAAGGTGACAAACACTTTATACTTTTTCAGCAAGGTTTTTTGAAAAATATAATAGACACTACGCAGCTCCATCTAAAAAGAACTCTGATTTACTTTGGTCTGCACATCAAGGCATGATGTGATTTCATTTCTAACTTTACCATTTCATTTCCCGCTTATATGTTTCTTTGTATATTTGAATAGATTTTTAGGCATGTGTATGTGTCTAACAGGTTATCCGCATAATATGGCAAATGTTGTCATCATTATTATTATGTTAGAATTTTATACGTCACGCTTATTCTATGTCAATGTAACATTTAATTAGACATGTACAAAGTAAATCTAAAAAGGTCTAACGCATAATCTTACATATAACGTAAAAAGCCTAATAGTAATGTAGGTCTCATACTTATTTTATAGTTTGGGGAGTAAATGTAGCAATATAGATTAATTTGTTATTTTATAGTTTGGGGAGCTAGATCTGGCAGACCCTAGTGTGCAGATAGGTTCTAGATGTACTGATATAAATCGGCAGTTACTGATGGGTACGACAATAAGCAGGACTGGACTAAACCCCATGACAGGAACTCTTGGAGGTTTTGTGTCTCTCCCGGGGATTGAGATGGGTTTCCTGACGTGCGCTCATGTTGTTGGCACAAACAAGTTCCAGACTGTTTCTCAACCATCACATGCAGATTTACCACCTTCACACAGATCATCCAGGTTAAATGTTTGAAATATATCGCTCTCAGTCTGATAATAATGAGATAAACGTTGTCTGTATTAAAATAAACAAACATAGCCTATACTTTATAGTTACGTAAACGTAAATTTTGAACATTTTAATCTTTTTTATGCATTTTAAATACACAAGGTTTGGCTGAAAAGCAAAGATACTAAAGAATGTGCATCATTGTTAAACTTAAAGGAATGCCTAACTCGGAAGAATTATTTCTTTATAAAAAAGATGAACGGTTCATGCATGGCCTACATGCAAGTAAAAAGGACAAGTTGTTTGTTTGTTTTCTCTTTTTAAAAATTCTTACATTTATTACAGAACTATTTGTGGTCACGTCGAACAGGCAGTATTTGACCCAGGACGTTGTGATGAGACTGGAGTAGATGCTGCTGTTGTTCGAATATCAAAAAGAAAACCAAATGACGGTCAATTCATATGGGTTTCTCCAGAGAGTCTGTCTGCTGCAGGTATTAGGACTTTGATTGACATTTATGTTTATAACTGACATGATCTGGAATGGGTAAAGCGCTCTCGATATCTTTATTACTTGCTGGAATGATACCAGCAAAACTCTTCTACACCTTGAACAAATTGTACTTATTCTCGAATGTATGGGAGTGTTCAGGGGCACTAGACAAAATCGTTACAAGAAGTCAGCTTCAAAAGAAATGTACTTCTGATATTTCCCCCAAAAATGAATCGAAAATATCATCGTCTTTCCTAACGTCGAAAACAGCAGTAAGCAAAAGATTAATATAGTTACAACAGAAGCCGTGTTACACTTTCTATTTGCCTGCTAATCAAGGAACCCAGTTTGAACACAAATTTCGTCAAGCATTTAAAGATCTATGCCAAAATAAATGTTGTCGGACGACGGAAATATATGTTGTTATTTAAAATACAATTAACATTTACTCAGATACAATGGATGCATACTTAAGACTCGTTATTTATCTCAGTTTTAAGGCTTTCCTTCTTCCCTGAAGTTTTCTTCCGGAAAGGTCTTGACAAGGGATGAACTGAGGGAGAACAGACGTACAGATGTCATCAAGGTTGGTTCTCAGTCAGGATTGACCCGGGGCAGCCTGTATCTGACAGAAACCTTTGTAAGGATAAGCAATAGGGATATGATTCTCCCAGGAGGTGAAAAGGTGGAGTTCTACAACCAAATGGAAATCCAGTCCCATGCTGGATCAAAGGCATTCTTTGAGCTGGGTGATTCTGGCTCTCTAGTGTTTATGCCACTGAAGGATAATGAATTACATTGCATTGGGTTAGCAATAGGAAAAACAAGCTATTCGTCGTGTTTGGTTACTCCTATAAGTGCTGTTCTTGAGAGGCTTGGATTGAAAGACAAACTGATGCAGCTTGGCGTCTTAAACGCTCAACCGAGAAATGGTTTTCATTTGCGTAATGGAAGACTATGACTTAGTTCAAATGTGCATTTTCATTACGAAAACATGCCCATGCAATATACAGAGATTTTTTTCAGCTTAAAAAAGTGAAAATTTCATCGGAAAAATTTGGATATTTTTCTTATTTTTGCTCAAAACATAGATTGTAGGTACACGTTTGAACCGCCTCGCCGAGGCGCTGTAACGAGTACCCACAATCTATGTTTTGGAGCAAAAATAAGAAAAATAGATATACCCCTGCATACCCCAGTTTTGCTATATAAAAGTGGGGTTCGAGGGGGTATACATTACACGGACATGTTTTCGTGATGTAGCTTTGCTGTATGATGTGCAAAGAAGAAATAACTGCTCAAAAGTGAAAGCGCTACACATATATTTCAACATGGACTTTGCCTTATTTCATTTTGTTGAACATTTCATAACATATTAGAATTTAATTCGATTGCTATACCAAGTATTGAAAGCCAGCAGGGAAAGTGTGCAAATGGATAGATTGTATTAAGCTTTTGAAGTATTTGAACGCAAGTATTAATCACTTCTGCCACGGCAGGCATCTGTCCATAGCTCTATCAGAACATGTGTATATTGGTATATTAATAATTACAATCTTTATAAATAATATCTTGGGTTAGGAGTTTGCCAAAATCGACGGTTTACAGCATGAGCAGCGTTATGGGTAATGTAAGAAAATTCATTCATAACCGTTTATTTCCAAAAGCCATGCGATGCTTTACTGTATTTCACTTTGACTCCTTTTTGCCAAATCTAAAGGGTTACTGAAGGGGTTTAAGTATTGCTCATCTTTTTTTTTTCACGGATATAGTCGCTTCTCTCAAAGAATGTCAGTTCAAGCTATTGTTGAAGTCCAAGTTTTTGCATCATTTTGGATTAAAAGCGGCAAATGGGTAACATTTTTTTTTATCTAAACCGTGTTTATTCACCACATGTAAAGTGCATCATTAACTTGCACTAGCGCAATTTTCGCCAATCATTCATTTACCATTGTTAATGACAAATGATTGTTTTATTTGCATATTTTTGAAAATACATTACTACATGCAGTTTAAAAATGCAGGTTCATCGCACCTTTTATAGCCAAGATTTGATGGTAATGATACCCAGGTACGTATAACCGTACTATACCACAACACAAAAGGCAGAATTTACTTGCACAGATATGTACAGGGCTTATTGGAAGGTTTTGGTTATCATAAACGCCCATTTTGTGCCATATAATTTCATTGTATTCTAAGAGAAAAGTCAATATATCCGCATTTTGCTGTTCCATTTCAGTTGACAAGCTTATTTAGTTCTTGTAGGTCTTATTAACTTTGAAGTTGCTTATAGAAAATAAACAAATGCATATTTACAAAGGTTCTGACATATATGGTTATAGGGAATTTTTGATATATTTGTGTTAATTGTTTCACGTGTATTTCTACATATGTATTGTTTCTTTGCTCTATTTTCTAAAAATACTTTTGTTATTGTTAATTCCAGAATTTTTAATGCCATACTTTACCATACCCTGGTATTGCATTGTAGTTAGCTGTCATGAATTTTTCACCTCTTAGTGAGCATTCTCTTTTAATAAAAATGAATCGAATATGAATGTGTCGTAAGATATTCATCACGAAAACATGTCCGTGTAATGTATACCCCCTTGAACCCCACTTTTATATAGCAAAGCTTGGGTATGCAGGGGTATACCTATTTTTCTTATTTTTGCTCCAAAACATAGATTGTGGGTACTTGTTAGAACCGCCTTACCACAATCTATGTTTTGAGCAAAAATAAGAAAAATATCAATTTTTTCTCCTGAAAATTTTCATTTTTTACTACTTTAAAAATTTATGTATATTGCATGGGCGTGTTTTCGTAATGCCTTGATTAAAGGCTGAAGAACATGCAAATTAGGTAAACTTCTTACGAAAAGATGTTGCAAGTGAATGCGTAATGCGTTACTTCTTTTATTATTCTGTAAGTACATTGTAGTTATTGTTACCAAGTCCTCCAAAAGGCTCGAACAATTTGTGTAGGATTATCGTTTTAGGCAACAAACAGGGCATTTTGCCATCGGCAAAGTGTGACTATTTTATTTATCAAAGACACATTTTGGACTGCAGAACACTTTAATAATTCTGATAACAGTTAAGAATCCCAAGGAGAAATATTATTTTCTCACCGAAAGAGGCCAATGAAAGGTATCAGTATCTTTTGATTAGTGTCCCTTCAATTTGCTTCGGTCTGTTAGAGCATAATGATCACATAATCACTAAGTTAAGCGAATTCTTCCCTGTTGTTTATTGGGGTTGATGGTGACAGGTCACCTTGGCTATAGAAGCAAAAGTATTGTCCCTTTAAGAGCAATAAGAACATTAATGAGAATGGCGATGGATCCTTTTTGACACCTGACAAGAGTTTCAATACCCATGTATTCGTTTTTACATGACTGATGAAATGGGTGGGTGCTAATGACAAAGCTCATTGATATGTAAAACATCAGCTTGGGAAGACGAAAGTGCTTCAAGGGACAGTTGGGGTATAAAAGTTAATATGTAGTTGTGCTAGGTATTATACACACGTGTATCGCCTTGCGGTATACGCCGGCTTTTACAGCGACGCAGTAGAGTGTTGGATTAGCACGCAATAGATCCTGGTTCGATCCTTGGAGAGGGCAAAATGTGATAATGAGTTACAGGCAATGCGTCATATGAAATAGCGTCATCCGGAAGTACAGATGTTTTTAGGATATCTGAGCGTTAGAATTTGGGTAGAAAAGGAAAAGATCTGACCCCAGAGGTAAAGGAAGTCGCGGTGGACTTGTATGAGCAGGGCAAAAATATCAAGGACATCGCGGAAATATTGAGCATATCCAGGACTACCATCAGCTATGTTATCAAGAAATTTCGAAAATGGGGAACAATCGATACACCAAAAGAAGTTGGAGGCCATTTTTAATCAAGGAGAGAGACTACCGGTCACTGGAAAGGCTGATTAAAAGTGACAGACGGACAGTCTGCATGCTTAGTTTTTAACCCAATCACGGTTGATAACTATGCTGCCTTCTTTAATTGCACGCCGGTGGGTCGGGCGTCAGACTCTATGATGGCCCCGACATAAAGCTATTCATTTTAGTTGGTTGGGGCCGGAGCTTCTTGTCTGTTGCTTGGCCCACCGGGATTCAACTGGTGGTTTTCTTTTTCTCCGGAGTTAGTAAGTTATTGGGCGCCCAGGGATCTCCATCGTCGGGCAGATTACTCATTCTGTGAGTCCTCGTTTTTGATTCATCATGGAATTTATCATGATTTATTTGTTTGTCCATGATGATTCATTGACTAGTTAGAGATTCACTACGAGGACCGAACAACTAACTAAATGTTATGAACCACTGCAGAAGCTGAGGGTGAGGTTAGGATCCTATAAAACCGGTTTATGCCCGCCAGTAATTTTATATTACTGATCGTTCCAAGGCGATACTTCTGTGGTGGTTCTTATTGTTTTATGTCTTGGTGTTTAAATTTTTGTGCTGTTGGCGCCTTATGTATGTTATCATATTTTAGTTAAGTTTAGATGGCTGAGTGGTCACCTATTGTGAAAATAGCTGCTCATTCGGCTTACGAAATGTATTCATGCTATAAGTACCTTATTGTTAGTTTGGTTTTTTCCCGCCTCGGTTTTTGGAGTGGGAATCTTTTTCTGATTGCGCCTTTTCCTGATCGTTGCCTACTTGTACCCCCTCTCGGGGAAATAACGGCCGGATTTAAATGAACATAGAGACAAAATAGTGAGTACAAAGACTGTCAAAAGAAAATAGAAATTGCATAAGTTCAGGTGGGGGGTCTACGGGAAGAAGGTAGTGGTTAAGAGGGCCGACCGGAAAAAAACAGGGTTTCTTGGTGCAGAGGGAAAAGGTGGTGAACCGTGGGTAATTTCTGGAAAAATGTGATATTTTCCGACGAGAGTCAAGTGTTTGTTGGTGAGGATCAAAGAATTTATATCTGGAGAAAACCCGAGGAAAGTTGGAGACTCGACTTGGTCGAGTGTCGTAATCAGAACTCAGTGAAGGTCATGATTTGGGGATATTATGTTACAGTGGTGTAGGGACTTTATCCAAAGTTGATGACAACATTTATGCATAGAACTATACTGACATTCTGGAGGATAATATATGGCCCGTGATCGCCCGTCAATTTCCCCACAATATTTACTTATTTCAAGATTATAATGCACCCGTACACCGGGCTGCTTTGACCAGGCAGTACTGTACCAGGAACAGACTGAAATGCATGAGCTGGCCCTCAAAATCACCAGACTTGAATATTATTGAAAATGTGTGGCTATACATCAAGAGAAAATTACATGCCAATGTGCTTCACATAAAAACTCAAAGGACCTTTCATAGAAATTCAGCTGATGAACCTGGATACATTCAGAGCCTCTACAAGTCAATTCCCCGTAGAATTCAGAATGTGATACGGTTAAAGGAACACCTAACAAAGTATTTAGGTAAGAATGTGTTGAATAGTCACTATTTGATTTCTGTTATACCCCTTCAAAAAGGCGACAAAAATGCGGGATTTCCAATATGGCCGCCATTGTGATGAATATTTTTGTCCACCTTCTGTGCATCACTAGCAAAAGCCATTTCTGATTTGATATTGCTTTTGACAGGTCTTATCAGAGATTAAAGACCTATTTCCCTGTCTATTGAGGGTCCTTAGACAAGGGACAGGGAACTAGAGCTTGACAATTATTTAGAATACAGGTAGGGGTCTAAACAGTAAAAATCAGTATTGATTGCAGAGGGAGGCAGTTTTATTGCACAGGTCTTCAGGGACCATAAAATCAATAAACAGTGGAACTCCATGTATTGTCCTTTAGGGGTCTCTTTTTACCCCCTGCAGAGATGTGATAATCACCTCATTATGACAGTCCTTTGATCTAAGGATCATTAGGGGTCATTAACCGAATAAACAGTGGTACCAATATTCAGGAACTAAGTCTTTAAATATAACAAGCTACAACCACTAAAGTCCCTTTGACAGGTCATCCCAGGTAATAAAACACACGACGGTGGCAGCAAAGTTGCCCGTTAAGACAGTTACAGATTGAACTGCTACTGACTCCGTATATAATTTTTTTTCGAGTGGTAACAAAATTTATTATGTAATCTTTTTTGGTATGAATGTATTACAGAATGGAGTGTATCTGGAGTAAGTGATGCAAAGCTCGAACGCATCCTAAACGAAACGGTTTAGTGATTTAAACTAGAATTATTTTCAGACACAGAATGTGGTAAAATGATACTTCGAATATGCCAATAGAAATAATAAAAATGATGATGATAAAAAACTTTTTTTATCATCTTATGATGATTACAATACAATTAAAGCTAATGTACACTTAGGTACAAGTAGGCAATGAACGCAATCCCCACTCCAAAAATCGAGGTGGGAAAACTAAATTGACAATTAGGTATTTTCTTAGAAAACATATCGTAAGCCGAGTGAGCAGCTATTTCCCAATAGGCAACTACGCGGTTACCCGAACTTAACTAAAACTATAAAAACGTACATCAGGTTCAAATAGCACAATAGGCAACCACGCGGTTACCCGAACTTAACTAAAACTATAAAAACGTACATAAGGTTCAAACAGCACAAAACTTCGACTCCATAACACAAAACAAATATGATCAAAACAAAAGTAGTGCCTTGAAACGATCAGTAACATAAAATTACAGGTGTGTGTATGTTGGGGGGGGGGGGCAAAATCGGTTTTACAGGGCCCTAACCTCACCCTCATCTTCTGCAGTGATTCACAACATTTAATTACACTGAAAAAAAGTTATAAGAGGCCACTTTTCAAACTCATTCTTTGTAACTAAGCCATGTTCAAAATTGCACGATTTTTAGTCTAAAGACGTGTCTTTCAAGTAAGTAAAGTTCCAAAGTGTTCAAAAATAATTTTCTTTCACTAAACGCGATTTTGGAGTAAAAATGCAAAAATCAATGTTTTTGAATAAAAAATTTGATAAAGCACAACATTGATTGAAATTATGAGCGGGTGTCATCAAAGGGGTCCTTCCGGCTTGGAAAAACATCAAACATTCGAATTTTCTCTACTGGTAGACTTTCTGTGCATTTTTAAAAATCGCTAATTTTGAGATTTTTTGAAAAAATCATAAATGTGCCTCTTAAACATGTTAATCGCTATTAAATTCACTTGATGAAGCCTGAAAATGAGAGATATAACCCGAGTGAGCTATTTTAGACTATTTTCGAGGACAAACAGGTCACGGCTGACGCACACTTCCGGTTTCAATGCCAATTTTTAACGGACAAAATAACAAAATTTATGGACGATTTTTTTAATTTTCAAAGTTTAAAAGAGTCTAGTATTATACCTTAATACTCGCTGAAAATTTCAATTCCATACTGCTGATAATAATGCAACCAGAGATGAACCAAGTTTGTATGCAAATTGCATACAAAAAGCTGAATTCATGTTATTCATGTTGCTGTCTTCTTGCATGTACAAAACAGAAACGAAGATTCTTATTGCAGCAACACATCTGACTTAATTTTATCTTGCATCATGGTAGTCAGTAGCACTTTCAAATAAATTAAAATGAAAAACACAACGTCATAATATGACATTTAATTTGATGATAATAAAGTGTGATTTTCGAAAAGAGGGTACCTTTACTCATGCTTCGACTGCGTGAGACATATCACGCATTTTGGAATGCAGACACTCTCAGAGCCACTGTTAGACATTGGTTTATTAATTTGATCATGAATTTTAATTGATCGTAATTTACTTTCTGAACTAGAAGAAAAATATGAGGTGGCCTCTTATAACTTTTTTTCAGTGTAGTTGTTCGGTCCTCGAGGTGAACATCAACTAACTAAATGAGCCGCCTCGTGGGAAATTCAACAATGTGGTTTCCGACCAGGTGCGAAGTAGAAGAGGAACTGTACTATCCGAGTAGCGAAAACAAAGTAACTGCGAAGCTGATCTGCGCCTTTGTTTCCGCCTATGCAGATTGTTGGTTTTCCCATGAGGCGGATCAAATGTAAATGTTGCGAAGCACTGGTGAGGTTAGAGCTCTGTAAAATCGATTAAAGCCCCCCCCCCCGTAATTTTATATCACTGATCGTTCCATGTTGATGCTTCTGTTGTGGTTCTATTTGTTTTGTATTTTGGAGTCGAATTTTTGTGCTGTTTGAACCTTATGTACATTTTCAGTTTTAGTTAAGCTCGGGTTACCGCGTGGCCGCCTACGTATTGTGAAATACATGTAGCTGCTCATTCGGCTTACGATATGTTTTCTTATTGTCAATTTAGTTTTTTGCCAACCTCGGTATTTGGAGTGTGTTTCTGATGGCGCCTTTTTCTGATCATCGCATACTTGTACCTTTTGTACCTTTTTAATTAATACTAATAGACAAGCATTTCAACTGCTCGAAGAAAGAATCAAAGCTGGCATACTGAACTTTTGATACCATTCATTATCAAATACATACATGTATGTCGCGTCTAAAACATGCGTTCTGAGAGTACGGATCACACTGCACACCTGCGCAAGCTCATTTGCATTGCACACCCGCGTAAGCTCATTGGCATTTCACTTTCCTGCAGAGATAATTATAAAAAGATATAAATTATTTTTCTAGTTTACTCTGGTTGTGCATTTTTTTTGTCGATCAAGATTGTGAACCCTGAATAAGCGGATTTTCTCGCAACTAGATGTAGAGTAATTAGTATTTGTATGATGTAAGTTAGGCAACATGCACACCATTAGTTTATCATGAAATGAGCCACCCCATGGGAAAACCAACAATCTGCATAGGCGAAAACAAAGACGCAGATCAGCTTCGCGGTAACCGCGAAGCTGATCAGCGCCTTTGTTTTCGCTACTCGGATAGTACAATTCCTCTTCTACTTAAATCCGAAATTTCAAGCTTCTAGCTCTTTTCTGTGCTTGTACAGACCGGTTTGTGTCGGACCTGTTCGGAAACCACATTGTTGGTTTTCCCACGAGACGGCTCATTTGTATGATGTAGGCACTCCTAGTTTATCATGAACTAATTGCATGTTTTCGCTATCGATTCATTGCAACATCGAGGATGTTTTCTTTGTGTCTTTAAATAGAAATACAGGAAATCTTAAACCGCAGACTGAAGTCATTGATTATATATAATGGAAAAGAGGGTCGATAAAACAGTTGCCAGATATTTGTAAAAACAAGCATCAGGGAACTTTATGAAATTCATTTCCGAACAGTTTTAAAACAGTCGATTGTTTTCCCAGCATGTTGTTAATTGATTCCCCGAAAGTGAACTATCATTTTGTTTATACTGAACCCTCATCAGCGATCCTTTATACACTGTCGACGATAGCCACGCAGATAAATGTGATAGTTCGTCTCTCACTAATGAGAAAGACCATCATTATTTCTTGAATTGTGCTGATGTGTGTTGGTGAGTTCTTTGATGGCTGACTAGGCCAATTCTGGCTCTAAACTGTCGGTTGCAAGTAGAGCAAGTCAATGTCATAGAGTCTGCTGGTGGCACATTTGTTTTGGCTTTGCGCTCTCTTCGCTTTCTTTCAGCTTCACAGATTCTCTTCTTTTCATAGAGAGCTGCTCCTTTGTTGATGAGACCTCGCCACTTTGATCGCTCCTGTGCAGTCTGTTCCCAGGACCCCATTGGTATTTCGAAATCCTTCAGAGAGGCTTTGAGGGTGTCTTTGTAGCGTTTCTTCTGGCCACCTTGAGAGCGCTTTCCTTCCTGTAGTTCTCCATAGAAAACTTTCTTTGGAAGTCGCGCATCAGGCATTCTTATAACATGGCCAGTCCATCTTAGCTGTGCTAGCTTTAAGACTGTATGCATGCTTTGCATCCCTGCTTTCCTCAGGACCTCTGTGTCTGGAATCTTGTCCTGCCACTTGATTTTTAACAACTTTCTCAAACAGCTTAAGTGGAAATGGTTAAGTCTCTTTGCATGGCGTTGGTATACTGTCCAGGTCTCACATGCATACAAGAGGGTTGGCAGTACCACAGCCTTGTAGACTTTCAGCTTGGTGTCAAGCTTGATTCCATTTCGCTCCCAGACATTTGCACGGAGTCTTCCGAATGCCACACTAGCTTTTGCAATTCTGGCAGTGATCTCATCATCAATATGCACTGCTCTGGAGAGAGTGCTTCCCAGGTAGGTGAACTTGTCAACAACTTTCAGTTTTTGCCCATTCACAGTGATGGTTGGTTCATTATATGGTTTTCCGGGGGCTGGTTGGTGTACAACCTCTGTCTTTTTTGTGCTGATTGTGAGATCATAGTTATCACATGACTGTGAGACTTGATCCATGGCTCTTTGCATTTTTGCCTCTGTGTTGGCATTCTTATCCATATCATCTGCATAGAGGAGCTCATCTAGCACATCAGTCTGGACCTTAGTTTTGGCTTGCAACCTTCTGAGGTTGAATATGTTGCCATCAAAACGGTACCTGATTGGAAAACCAGTGTCACTGTCCTGAAAAGCATCCATAAGCATGATAAATGTACTGCAATTTCAACTAATATTGTTTTGTAACCCCAAGTAAAGAGTGCCAAAATTGTTTTTCTATTGAAATCATCGTTTGTTGTTATTGTTTGGTGGCCCTCGTGAAGTCATCGTTTACTATTGTTTGTTTTTCGACAGTGAACTATCGTTTACCTTTTTTCATGAAACCTAATCCTAACAAGTCCGTGAAATATATACCCCCTTAAACCCCACTTGTATGCAGTAAAACGGGTTTACAACGGTAACTTATTATTTCTTTTATTAAGTTCCAAACAATAGATTGTGGGTATTCGTTAGAACCGCCTAGGTCGCCTCGGTGAGGCGGTTCTGACGTGTACCCGCAATCATAGTTTTGAGCAAAAATGTAGAAAATAATAATAAAAAAAATATATGAAACTAACAGAAAAATATTGTTGTTCATTTCGTAATGCGTAATTTTCAGTACAGAAAATTGTTGAATGACCCCAACAGACCATTGGCCTTCGATCGATCTTAACCAGCTGGTCTGAACCGGTGATATCCGAATGAGAAGTTTCAATCTGGTTTTGTGTTTAAAATGAAAATATCGTAGTTCATTAATATTGCGTTGTGAAAAATACGCCGTTTTCAGATTAGTTGATGATTTATTAAAATGGAGAAAAACAGGCAGTCAGGTAAGAAGTACATGTAGCAAGCGGCATCTGTTGGTAGATTCAGAATCAAGATGAATCCATATATTAGAAACTCATTAACAGTACATCACGAAAACATGTCCGTGTAATGACACCCCCTTGAACCCCACTTTTATATAGCAAAACTGGGGTATGCAGGGGTATACCTATTTGTCTCCAAAATTATAGATTGTTGGTACTCGTTAGAACCGCCTCGCCCAGGCGGTTCTAACGTGTACCCACAATTTATGTTTTGAGCAAAAATATTAAAATTATAATTGTTTTTGTTTGTTTGTTTTTTTTTTTTTTTTTTGTTTTTTTTTTTTTCTAGTAAAATTTTCAATTTTTCAGTTGAAAAAATCTCTTTTTATTGCATGAGCGTGTTTTCGTAATGAATGATGATTCTCCTTATTATATGAGTATTTCAATGTATTGTTGTTTCTGTTATTCTTTCTGTGTAATGTACATTGGAATGTTTTTAACATATTAAGCGGGCCCAGAGCGTTTTTCTCAGGGTTGGTTGCAGGAGGGGGTCCAGCAAATAATCATTTCAAATCCCGTTTTCACGAACATGCTGCGCATCCTGATTTGCATGTTTAAAATACTTTGAAAACGCTCATACTGTCATGGGACCTAGAGAAATAGTTCTTGTACGTAGTATTAATACAACGTTGAAAGTGCAATAAATTATCTAACAACTCTTCTGTCGCTATATATAACAGCTGTCATCGCGTCCTTAATGTGGAGATAAGTATAATAGGGTATGCAGATATCGAGGCACAGTGAAAATAGGGAACTTAATATGGAAGATGACAGGTGTGACCTAGTATCAATTAAATAGCTTAAAATTGATAGTGGGGACTATTTTTCCTTAACGATAATAAACTTCCTTTAAAGATGTGTAATCTAACAACTAAACTACTACAAGTATAAGCTTTAACAAAAAGCTTGGTCTACGCTTCGCATATATAAACTAGAATGTCCAAAAATCTGACCGTACTCCCATTTCATCGTGGTGCATTTGACTGAACAGAAATAAAACGCTGCGCGGTGAAAGCATTCATACCTGACAATCGACCGTCACAATACTGTCGGTTCATTTCATTCCGTTGTGGCTTGGATAGAACATGGCAGGTGGCGCGCGGTCAAAGCTTTCATAGACTAGTCACAATACCGTCGGTTCATTTCATTCCGTTGTTACTTAGATAGAATGCAATCATGCACCAGTTTCACGAATTTAACGATTTGCCCCATTTTTGGTACCCACTGCACCATTGGTACAAATGTTACCAACCAAAGGGAGGTTTGCATGGGTGTTTGGAGGTGTTTACACGGTCCTTGGCGAAACGACCCGGAATCCTACTAACACGATGGTCAAGCCACTAGACTCAAACGTGCAGTTGCAGTTGTAGTGAGGTGTATGAGTTATCTTGTAAGTAGGTCAATCTCAAACCTTAGAGTAGTCTACGCGCTGGCGCGTAGACAATAACTATTATAGTATGACTAATGTACTATTTGTATGAACTTGAACTTTGATGTTATACTTTGATTCGGTCAGGATAAAACAATGACCGATTAAGGCATGACTTGTTCCAATATTTGGACGTGATGTATTTGTAAAACCCTAACACTGTGTTTAAGTCTATAGGTTGTTATAGGAAGGGCGTAGTCCGGTTCGCATCTTTGCATCACATTAACCTATTTACCATTTGAAGGCCTATTCCTATTCAGATGTTTTCGGTGTAAAGTGCAGGACATGAGATGTCATTCTTATGTGTTAGATTCACTCAATCGAAGCTGAGAGCATTACCATAGAATGTATAATACGCAAGCGTTAAAGAAACAACAAAACAAAACAATACAATTTCCCTTTACGTCACGCACGTCGATAATATAATTATCACCCAGCAGACATGAAAATATCTTCTGCGTTGTAAAGCCTCTAACATAAGCAGTGTCACCGTCGTTACTTCCAGCAAAATCGATATCGTATGGCAACAAAGCAGTTCAAAGGAACTGAGACATGATTAAGACGGAGAGAACGAATGAACCTACGTGAACAATGAAAATATTGATCAGTTTGTCCGAATGCGCTCGCTGAACTACGATCTGATTACTAGTATTGTCTGTATTTGCATTAAAGCGCCATAGTTTTGCCGACTCTTGAGGTCTGGACATAGAACTCTGCCATATACCTGAAAGACAGACTTTATTATGGTTAGTCTATTGATGCTGAATTGCCGAAGGAATAACGATCAATAATAATACAGCTGATTTATACAACGAACCAAGTCAAATGAAAATCTGCTCTTTATTTATGTTTAACAAATACCGAGGCTTCTTAAAATAATTTTAAAATGCCAATTTACCAAGGTTTGACCTAGGGTTATTTTGGATTTTTATCCAAAAAGGAGACCCCTGCCCTCAACTATATTCGTGATTAAAATGATTCAAACATACGTTGGTTGGGATTCAAGTTCGTAGACTTTCTTTGTAAAAGATCAGATGTCTGTCAAACAGAAATTGAAATGCTATAATCTGAAAATACATTCTTTTACCTATCGTATACGGTATTCACACAACAATGAATTAAACACAATGACCTTTCATCACCCAGGGCACGTCCTGGTAATTCTGACGTCGAAACTAAGTCGAATTTCAATAAGTGTGTCAACATTAAAACACCTTGTTTGGAACCAAACAACAAGCCATACCTTTACTTATTTGCAAGATTTCTTTCAGGGATTTTTTAATTATTACTGTGGAAATACTGCGATCATCAGATGTAGCTCTTATACATAACTTTCTGTGCATATCATGCATAATTATCAGTGTTTTAAATCAAGAAAGTTGGCCATAGCATTTGAGGACTATTTGTAGACGAGTGCATTTCTCATTCAAGTACGTCCTTCTGAAATCTCACATACCATTTAAATACCAGTGCACGATCTATTCCACAACTGTACAACACATCTTTATTATTTTGAATGTTTCTGTGGGTTATTTGGCTAATCAAACATAAGATTTGATCAATGCTGTTGTTTCGACGTTGCCTGTTAATGCCATTTTTCTTTTCCAAACAGCGCGACTGGCCACACATATAAGTCGTTGACATAATGCTTAGAAATTTAAACTGAGATAACAGCATGATACTACAATGCCTTAGACTAATTTAGCTCAAGTTTAGGTGTACAATATGATAATTATTGGTGTGTTCTGCAATGCCACATAACTTCAGAATTGTTAAAAAATCAACGTGCCCCGGGTAACGAAACCTAGGTTGCTATGGAGACCATTCTATGAGCACTGCGCAATATGTATTGAAAAAGTATTGTAAACACGAATCAAGGAGACTTTGTTTCATCAAATATTGGATAAATGTTGTAATATTCAATCAGTAGCCAAAGTCTACGAACTTAAATCCTGACCCTCGTATATTCAAGAACTTTGGTTTTCTGTTTTAAAGCATAAAATACGCAATAACATTTATTTTTATTACGTCGACAAACATAAACATGTCAGTGACATAATTAATTTGATATTTAGCGATGTGACGATTGATTTTTAAGCGCCTGGCGCCTACACACTTTCATCGCAACGATGAATATTTTTATTCTGTCTCTAGAATATATTAATTCGATTTTGTTGGCTCGGATAACTGGACCAGCTTTCATGACAAAAATTTAGACGTCCTTTTTCATAAATTTTCATCTATGATTAGTACATTACTAGGACAAATACTGCATGTGAAAGTGGTGGGTGCTGGTAGTCTCAGTTACCCTACGGGCTGTGCATACCATTGATAATTGAAAACAGCTCCAATTGTGGCATACATATTTTTTTCTGAATATAAATACCTATTAAAATGTAACGAACAGCCGAGCCAAGCCACGGTAAACCAAACCCTGTCAGTGGAAAAGCATGTTCACCCACCAATGGTGGTTTACTTCGCTATATACTCTATACTTACTCGCTGCACAAAATTTCTAGTTTCTAATTTAATTTGCATATTACTAGCACTCCAGATGCCAGTGATACGTTGCACAAGGGTGGCTATCCCGTCACATTACTTTCCCCTCCGAGAAGACTCGTCCCGAGTCTTGGCCTGGGGACTACATTGGTAAGGCAACGTTGTCATTATCACACCGCTGCCACCAAATGAAACGTGCAGCTGAGCCAAGCCACAGCTAAACCACGTCGGAGTAAAAGCATGCTCATCCACCAAGGATGGTTTCCTGTGCTGTATATGCAGCACTACTTAACTTCACCAACTACCTAGTTGGAAATTTGCATATCTACTTATAGTACACCGCTACATTAGCCCCCGCCCCCCCCCCCCCCTGAAAAGAGTAGTCCCGAATCTTGGCCTGGGAACTACAAGGGTAAGGCAATTCCGGTCTGAAGGCTGTCATTATCCCACCGCTGCCACCAAATGAAACGTGCAGCTGAGCCAAGCCACAGCTAAATCACGTCGGAGGAAAAGCATGCTCATTCACCAAGGATGGTTTCCTGCTCTGTATATGCAGTACTACTAAACTTCACCAACTACCGAGTTGGAAATTTGCATATCTATTTATAGTACACCGCTACATTACTTCCCCCTCTGAGAAGACTAGTCCCGAGCTTGGCCTGGGCACTACATGGGTAAGGCAACTGTCATTATCCCACCGCTGCCACCAAATATAAGGTGAGCCGAAGAAAAGCATGCCCACTCACCAAGGGTGGTTTACTGTGCTATATACTCTACACTTACTCGCTTCACAAAATTTTGAGTTTCTAATTTGCATATTAATAGCACTCCAGATGCCGCTAATACGTTGCACCAACGTATTCTTCCAAGGGTATCCCGTCATAGACAATTCTTGGCTTTACCGGCGGTAATGCCATCATTGTGTATTGTACAAGATGATACTGTGTGTGATCGATTTTAACATATTTTATTGCTTTGAAACATGTAAATTTACAAGGAAAAGGGTTGGGCTACAAGTTCTTCCAACCTTAGTTACAGCCCTTTGCCTTTGATTTCTTCATCAGGTAATTCTGTTTGTTTCAGTGTTTGAACCTGGAGGAATAACAGCAAATGATGGCGAAGCAATCTCTACTTATAACACCGACAAGGAAGACCACGTTCTTCAAACAGACCGGCATGTTCTGGTCCAAACTCCCAATCACTGTGAAGAACAGGGACATATAGATGACAGTATGTTTTATGGGGAAATTAAAGGCAAACTCATTGCAGTTCAACAAAGTCCAGAAGAAAGTGAAGACGCGGTTTCTACATACAGTAGTGACGTTCCTTTACTTGAACCATCTAGAACACCAGATGAACCATTAGCTGAAAGTCGCGACTGTGTTGCTGAAAACTTACTTGTCTGTGATAATGTTAATCAAACGATACAAGAGAAGCTTTACGATCACGATACTGAAGACGTTGATGATAATTTCACTAATCAGGTCGTGACAATGGATACCATTCATTCATACAATCAAAGACTTTCGTTGGACATCGAACCAAACAGTTTTGAACCAAACTCTAACCAAGTAACGCCTAAAAGTCCAAGGAAAATGCTGCCATATTTTGGAAAACACGAGCCGCTATATGTTAACGATATTGACTACGTTGAAGTATACGAAGTCACCAGTACACCGCTTCCTGTCATCGGAGCTTGCTGGGAATTCGGTAGTTTGTCCAGCGTTTACAATTCACATAGAGAATTACCTGCTATTCGTAGTCGAACGAGCACACTCGATCAGAGGTCATACTCGGGATCAAGGAGGGACATATATGGTGGAAGTAACAGACTTCTGGCAAGAGTCTTATCAAACGCTATTGGAAGTATTGAACTTGGGAAAGGAGATATTAGAGAACCCAGTTTGATTCTGTTGCCAACCAATGAATCTCTGGTGGATGTAGATTATCAGACTGATAAGCGATTGTGTTGCGACAATAACATGAAAAATCTTTTAGTAGTTAGCACCGCTGTAACGCTCATGTTTATACCAATGTTTGGTTTGACTAATCTTCAGAGTAGTATGAACAGTGAGGGAGGAATCGGTGTATATTCAATAGCTATGAGCTTTGTTGCCTTTTTACTCGGTAGTCTATTCAGTCCTGTTGTCGTGAAACGGTACAAACCTAAGCCATGTCTCGTATTTGGATGTCTGGCTCCGCTGTTCTACGTACTTGTGAATTTTCACCCAACCTTTGCCTTCTTTCTACCCGCGTCATTCATTCTCGGACTGAGTAAAGTTATCCTCTGGAATGCAGTTTCTACTTATATATCTGAAATCGGAGTTGAAGAATCTGATCGTAAAGGTAAACCAGCGGACAATGTCATCAGCAAATACTACGGTATATTCTTTCTACTGTTGCAACTGGCTTTTGTCTTCGGAAACTTGATTTCATCCCTTGTACTGGTGCCACAGCCAATGAAAAACCACGGTATAGGTCTGACTTTTAACGGAACGAATGATACATTTGACACAGATATACTATACAATATAAGCATGACGGACATAGAAGTCTCAACTCCACACATAAACACTACCTCAGTCTGTGGTTCAGGGTACTGCAATAACATTGCCACCATAGGATCTCAAAATGACATCGACGACGTGAGGAAAACGATATTACTCGGACTCTACTCTCTTTGTATCATAGCCTCGACAGTCATTATGATAATATTTCTGGACCCACTGCCGAATTATGCTGTCACACTCATAGAAATAAAGAGCGTGTACTTCCAAGCAAGAAACACCTTCACAATGCTGTTTGATGGACAATTCCTCCTCTTACTGGTGATGTGCATGTATACTATTGTATGTAATGGGTTTGTTGTAGCTGACATCTTAAAGGTATGTTAATTTTCCTCTTTTTCTCATATAAAATCTAATTCAGCGTACAAATAACTAATAACTAACTGTCTTGTTTTCGTCATATCATATTATTTGCAAGTCTTACAACATCACATCATGTGTACTTAAAGATGTTATGAAACATTATTTGTTAGAAAGAGCATAATGTTTCAGATTGATGTAATCATTCATTTAAATAGACTTTGATCGTTATAGTGTGGGCGATAATGCCTAGTGATTAATAAGCTAATACCTTTTTCATCTAGAAAAACTTAGACCTGCACATAAAGTATAAAACAAAACCTCAGGGTGCCATCAAACTACCACGTCTAACGGAACAGAGAATTGCAAAACAAAAAGGTACAAGAAGGCAACGATCAGGAAAAGGCGCAATTAGAAAAAGATTCCTCACAAAAAAAAACAAAAAATAAAAAACAACAACAAAAAAACACCGAGGCGGGAAAAAGCCAAACTAACAAAAATGTACTTATACCAAAAACCATTTCGTAAGCCGAATGAGCAGCTATTTTCCCTATTTTCCCAATAGGTGGCCACTCAGTTAACCAAACTGAACGAAAAATTTGATTACACACACACAAGGCGACAACAACACAAAAATGTTTAAACACCAAGGCATTAAATAATAAGAACCACCACAGAAGTATCCCCTTGGAACGATCAGTAATATAAAATACTGGC
This sequence comes from Rugalucina vietnamica, assembly GCA_964017185.1. Lineage (NCBI taxonomy): Eukaryota > Metazoa > Mollusca > Bivalvia > Lucinida > Lucinidae > Rugalucina > Rugalucina vietnamica. The sequence goes on along the minus strand of OZ024877.1, from coordinate 725,746 downwards.
GGGCTTAAACCGGTTTTACAGGTACCTAACCTCACCCTCAGCTTATTCAGAGGTTCAAAACATTAAGTTAGTTGTTGGGTCCTCGTGGTGAATCTCTAACTAGTCAATGAATCATCATGGACAAACAAATAAATCATGATAAATTCCATCATGAATCAAAAAAGAGGACTCACAGATTGAGTAAGCTGCCCGACGATGGAGATCCCTGGGCGCCGAATAACCTACTAACTCCGAAGCAAAAGAAAACCACCAGTTGAACCCCGGTGGGCCAAGCAACAGACAAGAAGCTCCGGCCCCAACCAACTAAAATGAATAGCTTTATGTCGGGGCCATCATAGAGTCTGACGCCAGACCCGGAAAGTAAGCAATGAATTGAAAGTGGAACAATAAAGAAAATAGTATCCGTTATTTCAACCCAGACGGTGCAAAACCCGTTTTACAAATGCTCTAAATCTATCTGAATCTTCATACACAGCAATACAAATTTGGCTATTTTAGGCTTTTGTTACCTGCCCACTCGGTATACACATGGTCGGATACTCGATGATATGCTTTGGTCTTACTGGTGCTGTGAGCTCGTACGCATCTGGAAAGCTCATCAAGCACACTGGTAGAATTGTCATCTACGTTACCGGTATGTATTATTATGGTAACTGATTATTTTTGTCAGTGATTTTGCAAATTACTTTGTGTTCAAATAATCCGGTTAGGAGCATAAAATGCTAATACTGTTTTAGGTAGATTTTTAGTTCCAAACCAACGCAATGATCAATCATCAATCGCGAATAATTAAACCTTAAGACAAACTGTTTTTGCAATCATTTTAATAACGATAACGATAACATTGTTTAATCAATATAATAGATGCTTTATTTACAGATGTAAACCTCAGAAGCAGACGGAGTTCCATGGAACAAACACGGTCCAGCTTTGTCTGTACAAGACCCTGTCATAAAACTCTAATTTTCGTTTCAGTAGTTTGACATTTTATGTCAAAACTTACCATACTTAAACAGTCATCAATAAGAATATGGGAAAGCAAGTCCACGACTGAGTATTTATACTCATTAAGATGATAAGGATGGTTAAATTACTTGTAATTTAACTGTATTGGGGGCCCGCCGCGAGTAGTAAATAACTTTGGATTAGGTAAGTTGAAATTAATTTCATCATGGAAAGGTAGGTATACACTTGTAAACTTTTCAAATGTAGAAAAGTTTACACAATTGTATCTAACCCGACCTGTCCCTAACCCCTAACAGTCCGCGCCTTGACAACCTGGTATTCATATTCAATGTTTTCCAAATTTCAAGAATAGTGTTTTCTTTGGTGTGGGAGCAATGATCTCCAAAAGGAAGATCTGTTTGTGTAGGTTTAGGACCAAGTGCTGAATTTTGCGACTTAGTCATCGTTTTAAATGTAATATATTACCCAGTTTCTCATTTATACAATATATATATATATTTTATATGACATTTATACACTTTGTTTTCAGATAATATGAATTGTGATTAATTACATTAAACTGATTATTTCGCCTGCTTGATACATACATAATTCTATGCAACGCAAGAAAATCTCTAACTATTTTATATTTTTGCACACCATGCTTGCAAGATAGAAAATTAATTTTCAGTACTTAGTAATAATCCTTGAGGTTTTAGAGCACCTGTTTTTATTGAGGTTGCCTTTTGGGCTTCTTAATTACCCGACGACTTTTCTCCAGGTGATGGGAAAATTACTAAAGAGCTTACTGTTAGCCTCAAATAAATGTTTTGATTACCCATACGACACATGAGAGATTGAAATCATGGTTGCGCGTTTCTGGTAGAATAATTTAAATTTGTTTGATTTCAGCCTCTGATTACAGTATTAACCATAAATATGCTCTGTGATTGATGAATCATAAGCTATTGTTTTAGCTGCACATGACAGGAAATAAAAGATAAAGGTTTGATCCTTTGGAAGCAGTAAAAATTCAAAGGGAGAAACAGGAAACCCAGTAGAATTCAAATTCATTGAGAGCCAGTCAGTCATCATGGCGAAAGCCGAGGAAACTCTGACTAGACGAAAGCCTTCAGTTGTTTAGCTTTTAAGTCTCTGTAGAACACGTTTCTGTCATATGCTAGCTCATTTAATGCTTAATGTCCTTTTAAGTTTTCAGGTTTGAAGCAAGTTTCCGGGGATACGGTAATTTAACGGTTCCTTTTGTGGATAAGTCAGAAAAGCTATCGTACCAAATGCTGTCTAGCAAAATAACTTCTTCTGTAGTCGAAATGTAAATAGTCATGTTTCTTGTCGCAAAAGGAACTCGCTTAGATGGTGTCATGAAACTATGTAAAGCAGATAATGGGTGTTGTCGATAGTAAACAAAGATTTTATGCCGGTCCCCATGACAATTGCTGTAAGCTTTAGATGGTTTAATTAGAAACCGGATTATTGTCTGTTTTACGGTACACTGTAGATGTACGAAATCATGAAAGCTGAAGTTATCTATGAACATTTGCCTAAATGATATACTTCGATAATTGTTCAGTTCGTTCTAAATAAGTTTAATATACTTTCTGTAATATAGCAACAAAAGGTGTAAAAGTATATTGATAATCACATTTTACAATGGGTAGCAATGTAATTTTAAACACATTGCACAATGTTCATGCATAACATCTGTATTGAGAAACTTTTTGTTTAAGGGTCTAAAGTTTCACTTTTTGTCGACTCAGTTCAGTTTGCATTTAGCAAGCTAATGTATTATGTGGTAAATGAAATACAGGTTGAAAAACTTAAATAGACTTTTTTTTGATGTCCAACTGCTATGGTTAAAATTTCCAGATAACCTGATAAAATTAATCTACGATACGTTTATCCAAACCACGACGAACCGAGACGAATACTGAAACTTATAACCGTCTTTGAATCTGATGAAAAGCATTTGGTGATGTTTGAAATAGAAACTGTTTTCAAAGTGATTTGCATCTTAACGGTTAGAGGAAACCCTTTTTGTTTAGTCTACTATACAGTCCTCTACAGAACTGAAACTCCAAATCTTGATATCCGCAGTCTAATTGTAGCCATTAGACAGTAACTTCAAGGTTCATTTTGATTTCAAGTCAAATTACAACAATTATTATATATGCGTCTTTCAAAAACCAAAGAATGACATCCTCATAAAATCACAGTTTCTGTTTGAAACCCCAGTTCTAAGTGTAGGTGAGAAACTGGATAAATTTGAAAATGTAATATCATATCATGCATTAAACTGTGTATTAAATTAAGTATCAGCATAGTTTTAAAACTTACACTTCAGTAGTTTTAAAGCTTGAATGCCAATCGTCTTAGACACTAAAACCTTAAAGGGATTCGGACCTTTATTATTTTATAAATTTTCTCTGTAAACGAACCGTTCTCAAGACCGCTGAATACTTGGTTGTCAATTAGCGATGTGTGCTGAAAATGGGTCTGCACATCGGTAGTCTGGCTACAAATGTTTGGGTACACACTGTTCAGTGATGTATAACAAATGCATGACTAGTGTGTTACTTAACAAAACAGTGCGCTTTATGAGACCCATTTTCAATGCATAGGCCCTATCATTCCACAGAGCTCCTTAAACAGGCAATTCTGTAAGAAATGGCAAATCGTAGTAACGGAAATACAAATGCACGCCTTAGCTAAATTCCACTGGATTGCACATTTCAGTATTTCAAAAGGTAAGTTCAAAGTCAGCTTCTTGCAGAATTGCCATTTATTGAGCTCAGCTGTTAGTAAATTGACTCAAACCTTAGAATAATCTAATCTCAACTAAAGATATTATTATTTTCAGCAATGGTCACGAATGTAGGATGTTTGATCTGGATGATGGCATGGAGCCCAACGTCAGAGGACACACAGCAGATTATGGTGCTTCTGGGACTATGGGGGTTTGCTGAAGGAATCTGGCAGTCACAAATAAATAGTATGTATAAGACCGTGCCACATCATCTGTAAGGCCAGAGGTCAAGTCCAAGGCTGGAGTTTCTCGAGAAGGGCTCTAGAGATCTTTATCGTTCCTGTTCATATACTATATGGTTTAGCTTAGTACAAAGGTTTTATAATGGCGTATAGCCAAAAGAAAGCATTTTTGTTCTAGAGAAATATTTGTTCGTTTCAGGTTTGATTTCCTCTGTGTTTGCGGACAGATATGAGGAGGCTTTCGGGTGCTGTCGACTTGCCCAGGGCGTGGCAGGTATCCTGGTGTTTACCCTATCAGAGAATCTCTGTATGATGGCGAAGATCATCATTACAATGGTGACGTGTGTTGTTGGCGTGGCGATGTACATCGTCATGGAAATCATGAAGAAACTATGTCCACGACAGAAAGAGGTGCAAAACATTGAAATAACGGCCAACTGACAGACTGTTGCTGCTAACACTACTTAATATGGATGTACGACCCCTTAATCAACCACTAGTATACGTTGGGATTGTAGTGATACCGATTACCATTCTTAATCTCACTCAAAACAGTAACGGTTGATTTGGGCATGTTAAATTCTGTGATTTGTAAAGACGTTTTAGTGGATCGTTTGCAAACGCTAATTGCGCTTGGGTTAAGAAACGCGGTAACTGCATAGACGTGTCTCAGTTTGAACATGAAATGCGACGTCACTTATTGTCAGATTTGTAGCAGTCTTATTTTTGGTTTTGTTAAGTAAATATATTGGAGACCGCGTTTGATTTCTGTATCGTCGGTATTTGTTATTATTTTGCTTTGTTTTGTCTCTCCAAGTCAAATCTGTGAGTAATATTTTAAATGATCAAACGTAGCGTGTGACTAGGTTAAATTTTTTTGTGCATTTTAAAACCATTTGTAAAATGCAAGGGTTTCAATCAATGGTTTGCAGCACATGCTCTATTGAAAATGGAATGATTGGTGCGGTAAAGCCAGCCATTTCAAGATACACAAAATTTATCCGTTATTTGGATGGAAGGGTTTGGGCATTGCAACTTAATTTATGGAGTTGTTTATACACTCATCGGATTATGATGAACACAAGTAATACGACATGACAAGACTTGTCTTGAAACCTATATGGTGTTTTATTGCTTATGGCAATATACTCGTACCTATACCTGGTACATTAAAGAATCCAGTTAATTAAACATATGTAGTTGATGATATTAAGTTGCTTAGTATCTAAGCGTAAATACATTTCAGAAACATCTCCGTACTCACTTTGGTATCCTCATATATTTTAAATTAAAAGACGAAATACACGTTTTTGTTTTCCAAACAGTTTTACAAATTTGAATGTTAATCATGTCAATACTGGCATAGAAAACGATGATTTCATGTATTTTTAGCTCACCTGAGCCGAAGGTTCACAAGGTGAGCTTATAGTATACCAATCAGTCCGGCGTCCGTCCGTCTGTCCGTCGTCCACAATTTCAAAGATCTCCTTCTCTGAAACCACTTGGCCAATCAATGAAATTTTATGTTGAGCATCCATGGGTAGGGGGAACGAACGTTTGATCGCGAAATCCGGGTCACATGACCAAGATGGCCTCCACGCCCATACATGGTAAAAACCACTAAAAATCTTCTCCGGAACCGGCAGGCCGATTTTCACGAAACGGTAGGTAGCATTTGGGACTCCAGCCCATCGTAGTTTGATCAAATGATGACCCTAGGATGACTTTGACATATTTTACGGTAAGGTCAGTTTCGGAAACATAGGCTTTTTCATGGGAAAAAAATGAAAACTATGGATTTTTGAAAACTATTGTAGCCTGAGACCTGAAAAGTGGTAGATGCAAACAATTAATGGAGTAAATGAAGGTATGTGATTAATTTAGGTCACGGTCATCTCTTGACCTTTGCCGGTCTGTCATCCATACTCTTCTTCTCTGTAACCGCATGGCCAATCAAAGTAAAATTTTATGTGGAGCATCTATGGATAGGGGGAATGAAAGTTTGATCGCGAAATTCGGGTCACATGACCAAGATAGCCGCCACGCCCATATATGTTAAAAAAACACTCAAAAATCTTCTTTTCCAGAACCGGCTGGCCGATTTTCACGAAACTTGGTATGCAGCATTTGGGACTCCAGCCCATCATAGTTTGATCAAATGATTACCCTAGGATGACCTTGGCCTATTTTATGGTAGGGTCAATTTTGGAAACATAGACTTTTACATGGGAAAAAGTGAAAACTATGGATTATTTTGAAAACTGTTGCAGCATTAGACCTGAAAAGTGGTAGATGCAAAACAACGAATAGAGTCAATGAAGGGGTGTGATTAATTCAGGTCAAGGTCATCTCTTGACCTTGGCCGGTCTGTCATCTATACACACTTTTCAAAGATCATCTCTGAAACCGCTTGGCCAATCAAAATGAAATTTTATGTGGATCATCCATGGATAGAAGGGAACGAAAGTTTGATCGCAAATATATGGTAAAAAAAAACACTCAAAAATCTTCTTCTCCAGAACCGGCAGACCGATTTTCAAGAAACTTGGTATGTAGCATTTGGAACTCCAGCCCATCATAGTTTGATCAAATGATGACCCTAGGATGACCTTGACCTATTTTATGGAAAGGTCAATTTTGGAAACATAGGCTTTTACATGGGAAAAATGAAAACTATGGATTTTTTGAAAACTATTGCAGTCTGAGACTTGGAAAGCGGTAGATGCAAACAACTAATGGAGTAGATGAAGGTATGTGATTAATTTAGGTCAAGGTCAATTTTGGAAACATAGGCTTTTACATGGGAAAAAGTGACAACCAGGTCTCAGGTAAGCGTTTACAGGACCAATGATCCTATGGAAACTATTGCAGCCATAGACATGAAACATGACCAAGAAGGCCGTCGTACCCATAAATGGTAAAAAAAACACTTTTTCGATTACTGTACTTGTTGACTCTCAGGTGTGCGATCGTTGCCATTGGGCTACTTGTTCATTGTTACCTCGTGGAATTTACTTGGGGTGTTATGTAGCCAAGTTCACATGGAGATGTTTCTATTATGTATATATGATTGTTTCCTGTGCATTGGACAATAGCTTATGAAATAGATGTTTTAATTACCACCTGTCTTTTGGATTTGCTGACCAAGACCAAACCGGCAAGTACATGGAGATGGACCATTTGGGTCAAGATAATTTGATTATACTAGCTAAATGCTGTACGCTATAACGATCGTAATTAAAATAGAACTGACAGGGTTTCGGATCTTGGTCGCGAAGGTGTACGATCGTATGTAGATAAGTTTACACTATTGAAGGATAGCATAACATTTCTCACGACGCGTTTAATTGTTTAAAACAACTAAAGTCCGAGTTGGACGTGATATTTGTTACTTTTTGTAACTTGCCTGATTGTAAGTAAGGGTTTTGTTTGGTGCTAGTGAGCTTTCATTATTAATTATAATACAGTGCTACACGAAAAAGTGCTACTGTCTATTCGCCATCTTCCAGAAACTGCATTGTTGAAACTCTATCTTTTCTGAAAGATCTCAATAAAATATTATAATGTAACCATTTCGCATGCTAAAGTCTTAAAAGGTGCCTTAAAAAATGAAAATCGGTTAACAAATAAAACTTTTATTCAAGAAAATAGTTTTGATTAGGACTTTTTCCAATGTAAAAATGTAAGCAAGGGAAGTAACTGTTTTCCCGGAAAAAGTCTAAATTGGTTATTTTTTATTTAAAATGCGCCAAACCAAAACATAATTATATTGTATACATAGCTGAGCGTCCGGGGCTGAGCGCCAAACTCTTTGATTTTTTTTTTCTCACACATTTGCTTGATATTCAATTTTAAGGTGTTTGGATTACCTCCCCTGCACATGTAAAATGCCTATTCAAAATAATTTTTGGGCATTATTATTTTGTTAGTAAAACGATTTTTCAAAATTTTTGCGGCACTTTTTATGACTTTTGGGTTGCAAAAAGATGACATGGTCACATTTTTCTTGTGGTGTTTCAGAAAAGTGAGATTTTGAAAAATGCAGTTTCTGAAAGATGGTTTACAGACGGCAACTGTTTATTTAAAGGAAATTTCAGTGTAACAATAATTGTTGCCATTTCAGTTTAATGTTGACAAAATCATAATGAAACCGCAAGTTATTCAACATTTCTGCTCCATTATGCACTGCTCAAATTATTTTGAGGAATACTGTTGATTTTCTAAGAGAGGCTGACATCTTAGATGTTTTCATTGGCGGCCTGTACATGGGTTCAAAAATTGGGTATTCATATAGAAACATATTAGCCGCATTATGAGAAAACCAACAATCTGCATATGCGACAAAAAAGACGCAGATCAGCTCTGATCAGCGCCTATGTTTTCGCTTCACAGACAGAACAATTGCTCTACTTTCTAACCCCAAAATTTCAAGCGTTTAATATCCATCTTCTGTGTTTGTACAGCTCGGTTTGTGTCGAAACTGTGCGGAAACCACATTGTTGGTTTTCCCACAAAATGGCTTTTTGAGCAGTGTTTAATGACTGGGCGTTTCCATTTGTATAGTTGATGTATACATTTAGATGTGTGTTTATCATAGATGTTTAGTTTGTCACATGCTTTAGGAAGGATGCAGGATTCGTTTGCATCCTTTTGAGCGTGCGAACATGGAAATTGTGTCAGTTTAACATGGCTCTTCATCAGGAAAACATGTCCGTGCATTGAATACCCCCTTAAACCCCACTTTTATATAGCAAAACTGGGGTGTGCGGGATATACCTATTTTTTTCTTATTTTTGCTCCAAAACATAGATTATGAGTACTCGTTAGAACCACCTCGTCGAGGCGGTTCTAACGTGTACCCACAATCTATATTTTGAGCAAAAATTAGAAATACAAAAAAGTCTGATGAAATTTTCCATTTTTACAGCTGAAAAAAATCTCGGTATATTACATGGGCAAGTTTTCATAATGTGAGATCTTGGCAGTGATGCATTTTCAAACTACATCACGTATTCGACCTGCGAATATAAAGCATGGACCCCTTAGAGGACGATGAGCCATTAAATCACTGTCGGGAAACAAACTCCGTGTAAGCTATCATTTGCACACATAGCGGTGACGTCACAGAGAATTTTAACAGATCGGACGAAACCTAAGTTCAGAAAATTTGTGGTGCCGTTTGCGTAACTTACTTGTGAAACATTTTAAATATCCTATCAATGCAGCACACATTTTTGGTCGTATAACTGTAAAAACTTTCATAGTTCATCATCTGGTCTCTGAGAACACTTCGGAAACTTTTAAGTTCCGAAGTGTTTTAAATTTTGACAATTGTTTCAAAGAAAGAAAATATTGCTAATTAGTGATAATAATATGCCGCATATGATAGGATTTATGTAAAACATTTTTCTTTAATATGAAAATAGCAACGCGCGATATTCGAAATTATGTGCAGTACTATGCGCGCTCTGTCGTATGACGTATACACAAATGATAGCATACACGGACTTTGTTTCCCGACACTGTTAAATACAAATATATGATTGAAAGTGTATACGTGCGGCAATGAATGTTACATTTTACATGTTGTGAATAAAGTATTGTTTTGATTATAATATTGTTATCTATTTACTTTCATGGCTGATTTCATGGTAGAAATTTCTATGAATATGACAATAGTTTCATTACACATCAGGAAAACATGCCCGTGCAATAAATACCCCATTAAACCCCACTTTTATATAGCAAAACTGGGGTATGCAGGGGTATACCTATTGTTCTTATTTTTGTTCTGCTCCAAAATATAGATTGTTGGTACTCGTTAGAACTGCCAAGGCGGTTCTAACGTGTACCCACAACCTATGTTTTGAGCATAAATAAGAAAAATATCAGTATTTTTCAGCTGAAAATTTTCAATTTTTAAAGCTAAAAATCTCTTTTTATTGCATGGGCATGTTTTCGTAATGTACCCATGATGTGAGTAATGCAAAACGCGACACCCTTGAAGAAATTGAGTGCTGTGATCGATTGGACAACCGCATACAGAAAAATCAGCGTAGTGTTTGTCAGAATCCAACGTTGACACTTATTACAGCAGAAATATAACCCAGTTGCTACTTACTATGTGTACTGGTTGAAAAGTGATCGAAACTAAATATTTTTTAAAATGCCAAATGTTATTTGTTTATTTCGGAGGATTTTGTAATTTATTGCAATCATCAATCTGTGTGAATTTGAATACAGACTCGAGACTCGAGGCCCGGGCATCATTGTAATTTCAACGTTGATAACTGAGATCTCCATTCGTGCGATAAACGGATATTTTTCGAGCTTTAAAATTGAAAATTTTCAGCTGGAAAATTTTGATATTTTTTTTTATTTTTGCTCAAAACTTATATTATGGGTACACGTCACAACCGCCTCGCCGAGGCGGTTCTAACGAGTACCCACAATATGTTTTGGGGCAAATATAAGAAAAATAGATATACCCCTGCATACCCCAGTTTTGCTATATAAAAGTGGGGTTCAAGGGAGTTTCATTAAACGGACATGCTTTTGTGATGAATACGAGGCTTAATGATAAGAGGGATAACATATTCGTTTTCATTTTTATTAGAAATGTTATGACAACGTAAACACACATACAATACAGAACAGATATACTACAGATGAATAACTTTATAAGAATGACGACATTGCAACTGCATATAGATAAAAAATAAATCTAAGACCTTTAAAATGCAACGCGGTTTCGGCTATTTAAGCCTCGTCAGTGACAAAACAGGAATACCACTGCATACCCCAGTTTTGCTAAATAAAAGTGAGGTTCAAGGGGGTATTTATTATACGGACATGTTCTTGTGATGAATACGAGGCTTAATGATAAGAGGGATAACATATTCGTTTTCATTTTTATTAGAAATGTTATGACAACGTAAATACACATACAATGCAGAACAGATTATACTGCAGCTGAATAACTTTATAAGAATGACGACATTGCAACTGCATACAGATAAAAAAAAAATAAATCTAAGACCTTTAAAATGCAACATTAATGAAAGGGGATGCACTTTCAACATGGTATTCGACACAAAGACTAGTATTATCCAAATGGGATAAAATTATATTTAACGTACACTGAATTGTGACTCCCAATGACACAGAAGCCACAATGATCCAGCAAGCATAGTGCACTATTCCTTTGAATATTTTGGGCAGTGTATCTTAAGCCCTATTGTCCGACAAAATCTAGCAAGTACTGATGCAGTGCAAAGCTGACAGTTTCGTTATACCAAAAATGCGACTGAATGAGACCCAGGACACTCTGTAATAAATATTTAAAACTTCTGAGTAAATCTGTGTTATGACCTGTTAAAGGTATATAGCTTCTGAAGGAAATAAAGTGTTACCACTGTTTATTCGATATTTGACACCTGCTGGTGCAACATAATCCAGAGATCAAATGACTGTTATAATGATGTCTTTTTTGAGAGGGTAACACATTTACTTACAAACCTAATCTTCCATGAGGCTCTCTAATAAGTATATGCATGTACATGAAACATACACAATTTACATTTAATTAAATCATACAAACGATTGAAAATGATAAAGCAAGCAAGCATCCTAAAAGATGTTAGAGCTGTACTTATTTAAGGAAGACAAACTGAATGTTGAACACGCTTACAGTGATACAGTGATCCTTATAAACACAGATAAACACACACACATACACACGCAAACATTAAAAAATAGAGAGAAAACTATACGGTATTTACCTATGCACAGAAGTCAAAGTTGAGTTTCTATCAGCTGTTGATGAAAGCCGAGTGGAATTTTGTCAGTGCTATCAAGTGATTTCAAACTTGATGGTAGGCTATTCCAAATGATAGGTCCAGGCTATGCTAAGCTCTGTTTTAAAAGTTCTTTGTGAGACATTGGAGTACCTTAGACAAGATCAAATATTAAAAGAATAAACTTGTACATTACGAAAACTTGCCCATGCAATAAACAGAGATTTTGTTTTAGGTTTAAAAATTGAAAATTTTCAGCTGAATTTTTTTTATATTTTTTCTTATTTTTGCTCAAAACGTAGATTGTTGACACACGTTATAGTTGGCCTCCCAAGCCCCCCAAATATTTTTCTGTTGGCATTTTTGAGTACATTTTGGCATCCATGCCTAATGTGTACCTTAATGTGTAACAATACACGCTAGGGTGGATGCCAAGTCTGAAAATGCCCCAGAGTCCCAAAAATAGGTCAAAGGTCAACTAAGTGCAAAATTTGAGATTTTTCAACATTATGGCAGTATCTTATGAAATATTTTCTTCTTTTTTTTTTGTAAAAAAGCCCCAAATTACATCTGATGCATTTGTATGATGTAATCAGTTACAATTGTTACAACAAAGTAATGCAGATTTAGGTCAAAGGTCACTTTAGTACAAAAAATGCTTATTTTCATGCCCTTTTACAATTGCCTGGAAAAAACATAAGTGTCAGTGGTATTCTGATGGGGATAAAGTTCTTTTATGTACATTTTGTATCAAATGTGTATAGAATATGATCGTAGCAATCATTTGATATCAATTTCAGCTCTCTGCAGCTTTTGGTTGCTGAGATATTGTCAATTTTATTGGTACACTCCCCTGTATTTGTCTGTGTTTTTTCTCTTATATCTTAAGTTTTCTTAATTTTTTGCAACGGTATAGTCAGCTTGGTCATTTATATTATTACATGTTTATACATTATTGTCATAACAATCATTTGATACCAATTTCAGCTCTCTATGACTTTTGGTTGCTGAGATATATACGTTTCCGTTGATATACCCCCTCTATTTTTCTGAGATTATTGTCTAATATTTAAGTTCTCATCACTATTAGAAAGTCAGATTATTTATGCGTCTTATCACACTATTATAGAACATTATTAAAGCAATCATTTGATACCTATTTCAGCTCTCTAGAGCTTTTGGTCACTGAGATATTAGCAATTTTATTGGTATACCCCCTTCGTTTGCCACTGATTTTTTCCCATATCTTAAGATTTTTTTTAAATATTTGAGAAACAAGACAGTCAGCTTGTTTATATGCATTATTACTTGGTTATAGAATATTGTCATAGCAATCATTTGATACCAATTTCTGCTCTCTATGGCTTTTGGTTGCTGAGATATATACATTTTCGTTGGTGTACCCCCTCTATTTTTCTGAGATTATTATCTAATATTTAAAGTTCTCATCATTAATCCAACAACAAGAAAGTCAGATTATTTATGCATCTTATTATACTATTATAGAACATTATTATAGCAATCATTTGATACCTATTTCAGCTCTCTAGAGCTTTTGGTCACTGAGATATTAGCAATTTTATTGGTAAACCCCCTTCGTTTGCCAGTGACTTTTCTCCTATATCTTAAGTTTTCTAAAAAAAATTGAGAAACAAGGAAGTCAGCTTGTTTATATACCATAATATATGGTTATAGAATATTGTCATAGCAATCATTCGATACCAATTTCTGCTCTCTATGGCTTTTGGTTGCTGAGATATAAAAGTTTATGTAGGTATAACCCCTTCACTTGCTGTGATTTTTCTCTAATATTATATTCATTAAGATTCCATCAATATTCGAACAACACGAAAGTCTGATTTTGTTATATATCTTATTTCGTGGTTTTAGAATGTTGTAATAGCAATTATTTGATACCAATTTCTGCTCTCTATGACTTTTGGTTGCTGAGCTTATAAGCATTTCTGTAGGTATACCCCCTCCATTGTTCTGTGATTTGTCTCTAATATTGAAAGTTATCATCAAGATTTGTACCCCAAGAAAGTTACATTCTTTCTGTATCTTATCATATTATAATAAACCATTGTCATATCAATCATTTGATATAAATTTCAGCCCTCTAGAGTTTTTGGTTGCTGAGATATAAGCAATTTTGTTGGTAGACCCCCTTCATTTATCTGTTACTTTTCTCTAATATCTGATGTTCTCTTTAATATTGAGCACTAAGATAGCCAGTTTGTTTATATATCTTATTACAGAGTTATAGAACATTGTCATAGCAATCATTTGGTACCAATTTAAGCTCTCTAGGGCTTTTGGTTGACGAGATATAAGCAATTGTGCTGGTATACTCCGTTTTTCTGTGATTTTTTTTCTAATATATAAAGTTCGCATTAATATTTGAAAACCAGGAATTCTTTATATCTTATTACGTGGTTATCAAGCATTGTCAAACCAATCATTTGATACCTATTTCTGCTCTCTCAAGGTCTATCAGTAGCCAAGAAACATGTGGTAATATAGGTGTACCACACTACTTCCTCTGCTTATTAGAGCTGGGGGTGAACACTCAATGATTTTACGTGACACACATGGGCAATAAAGAGATCCTCTGACCAAACTGGCACCCATGAGCATTTGTTCTAAGGGTGCAAGGTACATCCTGTAGATATTCCACACTTAACCCTTCAAATGGCAATAGATTTTCCCTTTGTATATCTTGATTTTCGTCATTTTCATTAATATTCATGAAAATTCAAATGAGATAATTATTATTTAGGCCCATGAGTCATCAACAAATTTATCAAATAGTATTATTGGTACAATAACAATAAGCCAAAATGATAGTTTAGGCATGACATTAGTTTTTATGGGATAATTGATTTTTAATTGTTTCTTTTTATTCATTTTAAAGTTTTATTGAAAATTCATGAATATGCAAATTAGATATTTTCCATTACTTATCATAGGAAAAAAGGGCTATGTCTAAGCTTTAAGATGAGACCAAGTTCAATGGTCTAGGATTACAAATAATTGAGATATTTTCAATTTTCTATCTGTACCCCCATTGTAAAAATGCAAAAAAATGAATATTTATGGTACTTTAATAGAACATAGCATAAAACGCAGACGCTTCCACTGGCAGAAAACAGGGTCTGATAGCTTTTTTCAATGTACTTAAATTAGAAAATCATAGTGTAGAAAATTACACCTGGGGGAAGGGGGTATGGGTAGCTAGTAGAATAATATTAGTTATCATTACAGGGTTTTGATATTTTTGCACTCATATGACTTTTGACCTAATTATGTGACCCAGAGGCAATTACAGACTTGGAATATACCCATATGAGTTTAAACATTTATCAATGAATAAAATAAGCACATGTTGCCTTTAGTCAGTTCATGTTTGATTTAAGAAATACTTGATTATTGTAACGGGTGTTGGTTATTTTGCACTCATTTGACTTTTGACCTAATTCTGTCACCCACGAGCATTTACAGTCTTGGCATCCACCTCTATGTCTTTGGAGACATGTCAAGGAATGACATGAGTACAAGTTACCAATAATCAGTCCATTATTTTCCAAAACAATAATGTCTATTTTCATTTTTACCGATTTTTGCTATTTTGCACTCGTTTGACCTTTGACCTTGTTCTGTGGCCCAGGGTCATTTACAGACTTGGCATCCACCCATACGAGTTTGGGCACATGCCAAGGAATATTATGAGCATAGGTAGAATAATGTACTAAAAATGCCAACAAAACCAAAACTAAGCCACTTTTTTGGATTTGGACTGCCAAGTATTAGAACCGCATAGCCGAGGGAGTTCTAACGAGAACCCACAATCTGTGTTTTGAGCAAAAATAAGAAAATTATTAAAACATTTCTACTGAAAATTTTCATTTTTTACAACTTGAGAATATGTTTTGTAATGAGTTGCAAGTCGATGATGTCAGCCCTAGTTCCTATGCCAGTGTTTCTCTCTATTTCAAACATCTACGTATATACAGTCATATTATAACCGCTTATTTGCATTTTCCTAGATCTATTCTACCTATATAATCAGGTTCAAAGGCTATTATTTTATCTACATTTAATGGATAAAATGGTTAAGGTAAACATTGACCAATGACGGCGAACTTGTCCGATCAGAATTAGTCCCACCCTTGCAATTCTTAAAATTACGTGCCAAGATATGGTTTGAGAATAAGATATGTCATAGAAGGTTTTGTGAGACAAAATATTGTTAATCACAGATGTCCATATATCGTAAAAAGGAAATACATGTACTTTATTTTATACTTAGCAGTGCAATTAATGTAAATCAAAAATGGATAAAAGTGATATTTTCACTGCAGAATTGATATTGATATTTTCACTAGTGATTGATAACAGCCGATATTTTCACTGTAGAGTTTGGATTACTTCTGACGTTTCCATTCACTTGACGTCATTAAATGTGCCTCACTTCAGAAATTCAAATGCCTATAACTCCGTTATTTACGAACGAAAACATAAAGTGTGGGTATTCATTTTCTTAGTTAGAACGTTAGGAACAATGTGGTACCAACATTATTTGTGTTTTCAAAAATTTTTGGGTTTTTGCATTTTCACCGCCTGCTTTGTGAATAGAAAAATGTCCGTGAATTGTATTTTTTCACCTCAAAAAATGTAAATATCCTATATTTATTACTTCACTCTCGCCAAAGTAAACCATTTTTCACTGCAGCGTATGGGCACCCAAACTGTACCAGTTTGTCTTTCAATCCAAGCCTCTCAAGAACGGCATTTATAGGAGTAACCAAACACGACGAATAACTTGTTTTTCCTATCGCTAACCCAATGCAATGTAATTCATTATTCTTCAGTGGCATAAATACCAGAGAGCCAGAATCACCCAGCTCAAAGAATGCCTTTGATCCAGCATAGGATTGAATTTCCATTTGCGTGTAGAACTCCACCTTGTCACCTCCTGGAAGAACCATATCCCTGTTGCTGACACGTACAAAGGTTTCCGTCAGATACAGGCTGCCCCGGGT
The DNA here is from genome assembly GCA_964017185.1 of Rugalucina vietnamica. NCBI lineage: Eukaryota > Metazoa > Mollusca > Bivalvia > Lucinida > Lucinidae > Rugalucina > Rugalucina vietnamica. Next base: position 708,957 of record OZ024877.1, on the reverse strand, counting down.
CAATCCTGACTGAGAGCCAACCTTGATGACACCTGTACGTCTATTCTCCCTCAGTTCATCCCGTGTCAAGACCTTTCCAGACGAAAACTTCAGAGCAGAAGCAAAACCTGAAGGACATTAACAGCAAATCAAAGTAATGATACGTTTATTTATCATATGACGTCGCTGTTTCCAGTGGATAACGTCATGTCATAAAAATCGTATTATGACCACACGTGTATTAACACTTTTGCGGGAATACGTAACGTCATTGACGACGTCCGTAACAACAATGTAAATTTTCGTTGAAAAAATGTTCCTTTCGAAGGCGATAACATCCTATTTTAAAAGTCATATGATAAAACGAATCTTACACTCGTGGTCATTTCACATGAAATTTATTAAACTCGCCGAAGGCTCGTTTAATAAATTTCATATGAAATGACCACTCGTGTAAGATCCTCTATGTATAATTAATTGCTTACTGAAAATGTAAATAACCAAAAAATAATAAAACGTGCGTAAGGAGCAAACGGCACAGAAATTCAACGCCAAAACATAAAACGATACGAACCACAACAGAGGTACCGCCTTGGAACGATCAGTAATAAAAAATTTACTGGGTGGCTTTAACCTGTGTCACAAGGGTTGCAAAACAACATTGTATCCCGCCGTAAAGGGCTTGACATCTTGCTCTCTGCACAGAGAGTTTTAATGTCAAACGAAAGTATTAATGTTGTTTTGGGGAGTCGGAATTGCTCAAGGAGGGGCTTAGGTGACGCACTGGTGCCAGGTCCATTGGTTTTACATTTACCTGTTTTACATTTACCTTTTCCTAGACTAATGTTCATAAATTCGCTACTGCTTATAACCGAAATAACTCTGCGTAAGCACAAAATTTAAATTACATGCTTTGAAACCTAAGTTGAATTGATCTTTTTGTACAGAATAAATGGCTTTCAGATGGTCCATATGTGTTTGTTTAATACATTTGTTCTAAGCTCTAAGTTGCGGAGATGCATGATTTACCAAGTGATCTTTAGCTATCAGGTAATATGTTATCTCGATCCTTTCATAGTCCACATCATAGTTCAAAATCTCCATCTGCTTGTCTTCCATGAGCATTTTCATATCTTTTTAAGTTCGGGCAACTGACTGGCCGCCTATTGGAAATTAGCTGCTCACTTGGCTTACGACTTGTTTTATAGTATAGGTATAGATTGTTGGAATTTCCATCTGACTGTGCCTTTTCCTGATCATTGCCTACATTTACCTTTTTCAGAGTATTATACGAACATATAAATGCACTGCTTGAACGTTTTCTGAAGCTTAGGACAAAATAGCATTGTACGATCAATAAAGGCGTCTCCAAGAAATGATTTATAACTAGCCGCTCTGTTGGGGTTCGCTATGAAACCAATTTCAACATATGTGTGATTATAAATGATTCGGTGAAGGTTGTCGTGTGACCATCTAATGAGAAATAGCTTATGTACGTTTTATTATGTACGTTTTTATATTTATACCCCCCGCCAAAACGAAGTTTTAAGGGGGGTATACTGTTTTCACGTTGTCCGTCCGTCCATCCGTGCGTCCGTCCGTGCGTCCGCGTCCGTCCGTCCGTCCGTAACGTTTTGTTTCTTTAATATCTTGAAGACCCTTTGATGGAACTTCATGAAACTTTGCAGGCATCTGCATATCTATGGGGCAAATATGTACATGCAAAAATTAAGGGCTAGGGGCCAGTCCCTTTTGAGTTACTTCCCTTTATAGTTCTTGATGGCTTTTGTATACAGTGAAGGTAGTGCATTTACGGGCCGATCAACTCCTACCACAGTTTTTGTTGGAACTTTTTGATATTATGCCTATATCATGTAGACTCATTGGACATTTGCATGAAGAAATGTTATTGCAAAAAAATAATTTTTGACAAAATGACAGCTATGAGAACTTAGGCAGTTTTTTTGCAGGTAAGGGCTTTCACGGGCCGATCAACTCCTACCACAGTTTTTGATGGAACAATTTGATATCATGCCTACATGATGTACACCCATTGGAATTTGCATGAAGAAATGTTATTGCGAAAATATAATTTTTGACAAAATTACAGCTATGAGAACTTAGACAATTTTTTTTAGTTTTTTTACAGGTAAGGGCTTTCATGGGCCGATCAACTCCTACCACAGTTTTTGATGGAGCAATTTGATATCATACCTACATGATGTACACCCATTGGACATTTGCATGAAGAAATTATATTGCCAAAATAATTTTGTGGTAAACAACTACCCTGCGGGGATATTTAATAAGCATTGCTTATTGACTCTTTTTTCATTTTATTTAAGTTCGGGTAACTAAGTGGCCGCCTATTGGGAAAAAGCTGCTGACTCAGCTTACAATATGTTTTCTAAGTATAAGTACCTAATTGTCAATTTTGTTGTTCCCATCTCGGTATTTGGAGTGGGAATTTCTTTCTGATCATTGCCTACTTGAAAGGTACAACGGTAGGTAACGATCAGGAAAAGGCGCAATCCGAAAGAGATTCCCACTGCAAAAACCGAGGTGGGAAAAAACTAAATTAACAATCAGGTACTTATACCTTGAAAACATATCGTAAGCCGAATGAGCAGCTATTTTCCCAATAGGTGACCACTCAGTTACCAAAACTTAACTAAAAATATGAAAACATACATAAGGCACAAACAGCACAAAAATTTAAACACCAAGACATAAAACAATAAGAACCACCACAGAAGTATCGCCTTGGAACGATCAGTAATATAAAATTACTGGCGGGCTTTTGAACCTTTTTATCAACTAACAAATATCAGCATCCAAAAGGGAAACGTTAAACAATTGACCCTTACCAGCAGCTTCCTGACTCTCTGGTGAAACCCATATAAAATCACCGCCAGTCGGTTCTCTATCTGTTATTTCAACAACAGCGGCATCTACTCCAGCCTGGTCACAACTCCCTGGAGTGAACACTGCATGCGCAACATGGCCACATATTGTTCTGGAAAGAAATCATTAGAAACGTTATATCGAATTTTATGTTCGTCAGGTTCCTCAAGCTAATACAGGACAGCCTCTTTTCATGTGCCTTTCTATGTGACGCTTGTCGTTTATGACGCTACACAAGTAATATCAGATGCTTTTTCATAAGAATTGCCATATTTTTCATACTAGGAATTTCCTAAATGAGGGTATGTACAGTTGTATGTATTTATGGTAGAGGTAAGTTTTAATTGAGACGAAACTAGCAATTTATCTATTTTATCTAATTAATCTATACCATATGCAGGACACCAACCCACTACAGGACGGAATATTTTAATCGGTATTTCGTTTAACCTCTCCATACCGACGGAAATAATTGGATATATTCAGCCATGGGTCGAAAATGAAAATTCAGCAAAACTGTAGAACTGTGTTATTCTAACTTATGTTAGGCCTTTTCTTGCATATATGACATATATAAATTAAAAATATTCTAGTTGTAAAAGTACGCAGAATAATAAAATACTTCATTTTCTATGGAAATTTTTAAAGATGTCTATAAATACTTCAGGGGAGACTATTGTAGAATTAGCCTCTCAAAGTCGAAAATCGTATATTTTTCCTCATTAAGTGAAACGTTTTAGGCAATTCTATGTGCTTACTGGAAGATCTTCGGCACTGGTACAAATACATAACAAAAATTATACGATTAATATAATTGTAGCAAAATAACAGCTGCAAGTCGCTTACGAAATCCGCAATCAATGCAACCTATGCTAAGCTGTCAAGGAAGTGGAACGAGGTACCGAAGTGGAGCGGAGTGACAGTTAGCCAGCTGATCAACACATGGCGAGGTTTTTAACTCCTTCCATAGACTTTGACTTGTACCGATCGCAAATTGCAAAAAATACACAAATCACGATTACATACATACATGTAATTTCAAAGTATTATCTGGAATTAAATCCCATGTCTTGGAATAATAAAAAAGCTGCACAAAATACTTAGGGGATCTGTGCAAAGGAGGCAACTCTGCATGTGATGGTTGGGACACCGTCTGGCCCTTTTTTAGCCCAACCACATGAGCGCATGTCAGGAAACCCATATTTTCTTCTGAAAGCCGAACAAAGCCTCCCAGTGTCCCAGTCAAAGGCTTCGCCCCAGTCCTGCTAATTGTAGATCCTATCAGTAAATTTGGATTTATATCCGTACATCTACTACCTATCTGTATGCAAGGTCCAACAAGGTCCAGATCGTGCATCTGAAGAATATAATGTATACATCCTTGTTTCCATATATACTTAAGGAATGAAGAGACGCAACAAACACTTTGGGTCACTAAAAGCATGTTTTGTAATGCAAGTATGTGGTGTTACTGAACTTATTATGTGAGAGCAATATCAAGCAGGTTGAGCCACTACGTCGGTGAAGTAAGCTTAATGGCGAGCACGTAACCACATTGACCTACAGTAGCACACCTTGTAACCAGGATCAATAAATATCAAATTTGAACCCACGCCAATATTTTGTTTCGAAAACACCGAAAAGTGATTGCAGATATAATCATTGATCAGTTCGAAACATACGGCTATGTAATAGGACGTTTAACGTCACTAACGTCAATCGAAAAAATGCATTAGAACCAGTAAAATTTTATTCGGCTTGCCTTTTATTCAAGAAAATAATTTTTGTTCTGTAGAAATTATAAACTGTAAATTTCAGACGTCAATAAAACGTCCAAAATAACGTCAGATGCGTATCTTTATTCCTTAAGTGTAATATGATTTTGTTTTTCAATTGAAAGCACTCATACTTTTCAATGGTCATTCTTGTCAAAATCCGCTGGGCAGACTTCTCACCAGTGTTAGTTTTAGATTGTACACTTGGTGTAGATTTGAAACACCCTAGCTTTATATCATGAATGTGAATAACAGCCACTATCAATTACGGTATTTTCTATTCTCACTTTACCTGTTCGCACAACGAATGGTATTCTTGTTGTCTTTGATCAACCATTTCATGGTCTTCAGCATTATTCTCAGCCACATCAGGTTGCATTCTGTTCAAGCCGATAGACTGGTCATTCTCTCGGTTCATTCCCATTGTCACATAACCTTCGCGGACATCTACCGGAAAACCTGAAATACTTCTCGGAAACGGATCCTCTAGAAAAGGAATAAGCCCTTTCACAAGGCAGTGAATAACGACACAAGTTTCCTCGTATATCTCGTCCCCGCCCCTTCTCGATCGACACGAACATGCGTTTACGATTGTTATGTTGCTATGTTTCTTTATCAACTTATCTGATTGGGTAACTGTTTTCAGTTTGTCAAAGTCTGAAAAGCAGAGCGGGTTTTCCTGAACCTTTTTGCTATTTATAATTATTGATGCTTCTGAACTAACAAAATCATGGCGCCGTTTAAAGACACGGAATCCAAACACAGTTCCCCATTCGCCTTGGATATTGGAGTAAGTGAGAACAACAAAAATAGGTTCCCATGGATTTTTCTGCTCATATGCCGGCCAAACATCTATTATGTCACTTGGATCAGATTGTCTTATATACTTTGCAACGCTGAGTCGTAGTTCTTGTGCTATGGGTAGGTCTTTAGACTGAAGAGCTACTTTAGTTGCTTGTTGCACTAAATGTTTCTGAATATGTCCACCTTCCGTCAACAAAGTTCCCCATTCGCCTTGGATATTGATGTAAGTGAGATCAACAATAAAAGCTTTCTGGCATGGATTTTTCTGCTCATATCCCGGCCAAACATCTAATATGTCACTTGGATCAGATTGTCTTACGAAGGTACCTGAAAACGCATGGAAAATTGAAATGATATCTAAGTATCCGAAAATTTAAACGCGCAACAATATATCATCATTTTCTATTACCTGACTACAATGCACTTGATGGAGACGTTTATCAAAAGGGATGTCAGGCGACATAAAAACCACAGGTGTATCATGTCTTTAACATTTATAGACGCGCCTACATTGCAGGAATCGAAAACTGAAATGACTATTTGAAAATAAGAATAAAATTAAATGTGGATATACGGCATTTTGACTGAGTGGATTAATGATACCTTGTCGTGATAATGAAGCTTTTACAGCTCGTTCGGCATGGCGTTGGTCCTCTACAGGAAGTGTTTTTATAAACACAACCCAATCTCGTAATGCACGGTCTCGATACTTCTGTGCAAGAGCTTCTGCTGACATAAGATACTGGTTGAATTTAGATTTGTCTCCATAAATTTGCATAAGTTTCGCCTGAGCAAGATAGATATGAAGTTTTTGCAACAGGTCTAACTGAGATTTTTCCAGTGTTTTCAATATGCAATTTGCAATAGAAATGTCATATGGAGTAACGTCATAAAGTGGAAGATTTCTGCATTGTTCGTCAATGCCTAAGACAATGAACAACATGCTTTGCAGCATTTCGACTTGCTCATTATTGTAGATGTCGTGGACAGATAACGCCTCCGTTTTACATATGAGTTCTTGTTGTAGACTCTGCTTGTCAGTGTGATTGTGTTGAACTCGGAATATCTGTTTGGTAAAGAACCAGTCGGCGAATCTATACAATACTGGATGTGTAATGCTGCTCAAAAGAATGCGCTGCACGTTAATAAGTACATCCATGGCAGATCTACCTCTTCTTTTGTAAGGAGCAATCGCAGGCAACTGCCTACCATACACATCACCGAATTCATCAGACATTAAAGAAACGAAATTTTCAAGTTCTATTCTTATTTTGAAATCGAGCAACATTGTGCACAACAAACACTTTTCCGTATCATCTACGTTTTGAACGCTGCAAAAATGTTTCTGTTCCTGGCTATATTCCCCAAGAGTACACCCACAATGAAGATGAAGCATTCTTTGGTATTTTCTAAAGAAAAATGGGTACGCATCATACATGTACATATAGCGACGATCCCACATATAACAACACAATTCCATTTTTCTCACAAGCTTTACCTCTGGTTCCTCCAATTTTCCGCACAGACAACCGCCCCACAGCATCTCTTTGCAAGGAAAGCAAACGGGTTCTTTGCGTCGGAGTTCATATTTTCCGCATAGCAAACAAAAACTATGTTTATAAACCGCTAGCGTCCTTCCGCATCGCAAACAATAATCATTTTGAAAAAATGGCATTAGATTAAGCGCTCCTATTTGACAATTTTCAACAATTGGGTTTTCTGGGTAAGGAAATGACAACAATCTTCTTTCCTCATGCCTAATTAAATCACGCTCTTTGGAAATGAGCTTCGTGTTTGCCTCAAATGTTCTAGACCCGTGAAGTGGCGATTTTTGTACTTTGATTTCATCTGGCGACTTAGAACTAATTAGACCTTTATTCAAACGGGTTTTATGTTCTGTATCTGAAGTTTCCTCCTTATCCATGGCTACAATGCGCAATACACCACAAGAATGAGTCTTCCGTTGCCACTTTATTTTCCTCTTTGTCTTCAAATTACCCGGCGTGTATTATATATCTGAAAAGAAAAATATCAAGTTGACTTGTTTTTATACCCCAACAATTGAAAAAGTGCGGGATATTATGTTATACCATCCAAAAATGCATTCGAGTGTCCGTCCGTCCGTCAGTCCGTCTGTCTGCCTGCCTGTCCGTCCGTCAGCTCTTCATTTCAAGAGCATTTATTGACCAATTTTCTTCAAACTTTATATAGTAGTTTATCTCAGGTAGGAGTGGTCTGGGATTGAAGATAGGTAAATGTCGTCAAATAAGTACATAGTAATGGCCCTAGATTTACGTTAAAATTTCGTTTCCGAGCTCTATCTTGAGCATTTATCGACAAATTGTCTTCGCACTTTACGTAGGCATTCCTGTCAGCGATTGAAAATGGGTAAATTTCGTCAAACAAGAACAGAGTTATCACCCTTGATTTACGCTAAAATTTCGTTTCCTGGCTCTATCATGAGTATTTATTGACCGATTTTCTTCAAACTTTTAATAGAAGTTTATATCATGAAGGTACGATAGCCGGATAGGGACTTCTTATTTCTGACTTCTTAGTTCCGGCTTCCAACTTCCAAGTTCCGACTTCCTACTTCTTAGTTCTGACTTCTAAGTTCTTACTTCTTAGTTCTTATTTCCGAGTGGGAATTCCTGACTTTGAGAAAGACACATTTTATACATACATACATACATACATACATACATACATACATACATACATACATACAGACAGACAGACAGACAGACAGACAAATACATATAGGTCAGGTCATGTGACGTCACGTCAAGGATAGAGACTTCTTATTTCTTACTTTTTAGTTCCGACTCCCGACTTCCAAGTTCCGACTTCCAAGTTCCGACCTCCAAAATCCGACTTCTCAGTTCCGACTTCCAAGTTCCGAGTTCCGACTTTCAGCTTCCGACTTCTTAGTTCTGACTTCTTAGTTCTTACTTCTAAGTTCTTATTTCCGAATGGCAATTCCTGAGTTTGAGAAAGACGCACACACATGCACGCACGCACGCACCGACGGACACACTCACGCACGCACGTACGGGCGAACGTACGTATGCAGGTTACATACATACATACATACATACATTAATGCCTTTTGGCAATCCTGACAGCTTACCAACAAGTTCTGTTTTGATGGCAAAGCCAACTCCTGCTTCACGCCTCTCTTCACTTTTGCGTCCACTCCAGAAGAAGGTGTATCCAGCACCAACTTCTTTGATCTCCCCAACATCTGCGAACCGAGTCTCACTCAATGCAGCTATCTGTATATCATACCTCCCAAGTTCTCTGCCCACAAGGGCCGTTCTACGCTGTGGTCTATCTGACCCAGCATTGTCTAATGACATTGAGACTTCCTCTGTCAGGCAATAAACATGCAACTATTGTCAGTGCTTATGCACCCACAATGACCAATCCAGATGAGGTCAAGGACAAGTTCTATGATGACCTAGACAATGTTATTTCTGCAACACCCCGCACAGACAAGCTTATCCTTCTTGGCGACTTTAATGCCAGAGTGGGTACAGACCACCAGACCTGGGAAGGAGTTATAGGTCCAGAAGGGGTTGGAAAGTGCAACAGCAATGGTCTCTTGCTTCTCAGGAAGTGTGCTGAACATGACCTTCTAATCACCAACACAGTCTTCCGTCTACCTAATAGGAACAAAACATCCTGGATGCATCCCCGTTCCAAACACTGGCATCTCATAGACTATGTCATAGTGCGGAGAACAGACAGGCAGGATGTTAAAGTGACAAAGACTATGTGTGGTGCAGACTGCTGGACAGATCATAGACTGGTTGTCAGCAAACTCAACCTAAGAATACAGCCTGCGAGGCGACCTCAAGGCAAGAAAGCTCCTAAGAGACTGGATGTCTCAAAGCTGAATAAAGACAGCATGAGACAAGATTTCTTAACAGACATTTGCAACCAACTGGATGCAATGAATCTCAGTTCAGAGGACCCCGAAGAAAATTGGACAATTTTCCATAAAACAGTTCTTTCTTCAGCTGCAAGCACCTTAGGCCATCCATCTCGCAAACATCAAGACTGGTTTGATGAGAATGATGACGAAATTCAGAGGCTTCTTGAAGAAAAGCACCGATTGCACAAGGCACATCAAGATGATACTAGCTCAGTATCAAAGAAAGCAGCCTACAGCAACATTTGTAAGACAGTCCAGACCAAGCTTAGGGACATGCAAGATTCCTGGCTGAGGAAGAAAACAGAAGAAATTCAGTCTTTTGCGGATAGAAAGGACATGAAGAAATTTCATGATGCACTGAAAACCATTTATGGTCCAAAGAGTTCTGGAGCCACCACATTGCTCAGTGCAGATGGTAACACTCTTCTCACAGATAAAGAAGCTATCTTGGAAAGGTGGGCAGAACACTTCAATAGTGTGCTTAATCGACCATCAAGCATCAATGAGGATGCAATCGACAGACTTCCACAGATAGAGTGCAATGTTCTGTTAGATGAATTTCCTACCGTTACGGAAACAAGAAAAGCAGTTCAACAACTATCATCTGGCAAAGCCCCAGGTGCAGATGCAATTCCTGCCGAAGTTTACAAGGCTGGGGGGCTACCCATGGCAGAGAAACTGACAGAGTTGTTTCACTGTATGTGGAGAAAGGAGGCTATCCCACAAGAATTTAAGGATGCATCCATAATCCACCTATACAAGCGGAAAGGAAATCCTCAAGTCTGTGACAATCACAGAGGCATCTCCCTCCTATCAATTGCTGGGAAGATACTTGCAAAAATTCTGTTGAATCGTCTGAATGTTCATCTTGATCAGACGGGACTTATCCCAGAAAGTCAATGTGGATTCAGAAAAGACAGAGGGACAATAGACATGATCTTCACAGCAAGACAGCTTCAGGAGAAATGCCAAGAACAGAATGTAGATCTATACATGACGTTTGTTGACCTCACCAAAGCTTTTGACACTGTTAGTCGTGATGGACTCTGGAAAATCATGGCCAAGTTTGGCTGTCCACCCAGATTCATAGCAATGGTGCAGCAGTTTCATGATGGCATGCAGGCACGTGTGCAAAATGATGGAGAGTTCTCTGAACCATTTGAAGTAACAAATGGGGTCAAACAAGGCTGTGTTCTGGCACCAACACTGTTCAGCATGATGTTTTCTGCCATGCTTATGGATGCTTTTCAGGACAGTGACACTGGTTTTCCAATCAGGTACCGTTTTGATGGCAACATATTCAACCTCAGAAGGTTGCAAGCCAAAACTAAGGTCCAGACTGATGTGCTAGATGAGCTCCTCTATGCAGATGATATGGATAAGAATGCCAGCACAGAGGCAAAAATGCAAAGAGCCATGGATCAAGTCTCACAGTCATGTGATAACTATGATCTCACAATCAGCACAAAAAAGAGAGGTTGTACACCAACCAGCGCCCGGAAAGCCATATAATGAACCAACCATCACTGTGAATGGGCAAAAACTGAAAGTTGTTGACAAGTTCACCTACCTGGGAAGCACTCTCTCCAGAGCAGTGCATATTGATGATGAGATCACTGCCAGAATTGCAAAGGCTAGTGTGGCATTCGGACGACTCCGTGCAAATGTCTGGGAGCGAAATGGAATCAAGCTTGACACCAAGCTGAAAGTCTACAAGGCTGTGGTACTGCCAACCCTCTTGTATGCATGTGAGACCTGGACAGTATACCAACGCCATGCAAAGAGACTTAACCATTTCCACTTAAGCTGTTTGAGAAAGTTGTTAAAAATCAAGTGGCAGGACAAGATTCCAGACACAGAGGTCCTGACGAAAGCAGGGATGCAAAGCATGCATACAGTCTTAAAGCTAGCACAGCTAAGATGGACTGGCCATGTTATAAGAATGCCTGATGCGCGACTTCCAAAGAAAGTTTTCTATGGAGAACTACAGGAGGGAAAGCGCTCTCAAGGTGGCCAGAAGAAACGCTACAAAGACACCCTCAAAGCCTCTCTGAAGGATTTCGAAATACCAATGGGGTCCTGGGAACAGACTGCACAGGAGCGATCAAAGTGGCGAGGTCTCATCAACAAAGGAGCAGCTCTTTATGAAAAGAAGAGAATCTGTGAAGCTGAAAGAAAGCGAAGAGAGCGCAAAGCCAAAACAAATGTGCCACCATCAGACTCTATGACATTGACTTGCTCTACTTGCAACCGACAGTTTAGAGCCAGAATTGGCCTAGTCAGCCATCAAAGAACTCACCAACACACATCAGCACTATTCAAGAAATAATGATGGTCTTTCTCATTAGTGAGAGACGAACTATCACATACATACATACATACATACATACATACATACATACATACATACATACATACACTCCCGCTCGCGTAAATGTATTCAATAAATGTATTCCATTTACGCGTATCATACGCTTATAACGCGCGTATTATGCACGTAATGCTATTTACGCGCATTCACGCGTAACATACGCGCATGTACATGTATGGGTAACGTATCTAATTAATATTCATAAGCAGTGATTAAAGCGTCGATACGCGTAAGGTTCAGACATTACGCGTTTAAATGATCGGCCAATCAGATTGTCAATACGTTTACTCGTATTTACGCGTATCATAAGGGATACAAAAGCTTAAGCACCTAACGGTTGATTTTATTATAACATCGAAAATAAAGAATGTGCAAGTATAACGGATTTTATTGATGAAAATTAATGGCGTGAATTTATTCAAGTATATTGTGAAATTCGTTCATGTGTCTCTGACCCTAATATCAGATTATAACTAGTTTCCGAATGAGTTAAGATTTCGTTCAAAATAAATCGAAATTTCATTGTAACCAAGATGGCGAAAGGAACAAAAATGAACATCGAAGTGAGGAATATTATTAGCTCACCTGAGCCGAAGGCTCATAGGTGAGCTTATAGTATAACCATGCTCCGGCGTCCGTCCGTCGTCCGTCGTCCACAATTTCAAAGATCTTCTTCTCTGAAACCGCTGGGCCGATTGTTCTCATATTACACATACACCATCTACAGGTAGGGGGAAAGAATAATTGTGTTTTTTTGTTTTGATCGGATAAGGACTCTGGTTGCTATGGCAACTTAGACACTATGAATTGATTTCCAAATATAATGTTGGGTTAAAGACGCTTTTAAGTGAGGGCCTTTCGGAACCTGAATTTTATGGTGACTTGGTTTACAAATTTAAGAAACTTAAAGGAATTAATGATTTTTCTTTTCAGTTCAGAAAAATCATAACACGTTACAGACGTATAGGTTATAACTTAAATGTTATGCGACAGTCTGCATGCTTAGTTTTTAACCCAATCATGGTTGATAACTATGCTGCCTTCTTTAATTGCACGCCGGTGGGTCGGGCGTCAGACTCTATGATGGCCCCGACATAAAGCTATTCATTTTAGTTGGTTGGGGCCGGAGCTTCTTGTCTGTTGCTTGGCCCACCGGGGTTCAACTGGTGTTTTTCTTTTGCTCCGGAGTTAGTAGGTTATTCGGCGCCCAGGGATCTCCATCGTCGGGCAGCTTACTCAGTCTGTGAGTCCTGGTTTTTGATTCATCAGGATGTTTATCATGATTTATTTGTTTGTTCTTGATGATTCATTGACTAGTTAGAGGTTCACCACGAGGACCAAATAACTAACTAAATGTTATGAACCACTGCAGAAGCTGAGGGTGAGGTTATGGCCATGTAAAACCGGTTTAAGCCCGCCAGTAACTTTGTGTTACTGATCGTTCCAAGTCGATACTTCTGTGGTGGTTCTTTTTGTTTTATGTCTTGGTGTATAAAATTTTTTTGTGCTGTTGGCGCCTTATGTATGTTTTCATATTTTTAGTTAAGTTAAGGTAACTGAGTGGCCACCTATTGGGAAAATAGCTGCTCATTCGGCTTACGATATGTTTCATGGTATAAGTACCTGATTGTTAGTTTGGTTTTTTCCCACCTCGGATTTTGGAGTGGGAATCTTTTTCTGATTGCGCCTTTTCCTGATCTTTGCCTACTTGTACCTTTTTATGCTTCCCATAGACTTATAATGGAAAAATGTGAAAATTGCCAGTTTTTGCTGTCTTGTTGCAGATATTTGAATTTTGTTTTTGCAGAAATGTTTATTGAGTAGTCCTCTACGTTTCATGTGACTTTTGTCCTAATCCTTCATTTTGATTAGTTATAGGGGCCCCATACAGGGCAAAATTTTGAAAAACATTCAAAAATCTTCTTCTCAGAAGCTGTCAAGGGGATGAAGCCTATACTTTGTATACATGTTCCTGACAGTGGCCTCTACATAATTTGTGTTTTTTATTCCAGGCGGATAAAATCTCTGGTTGCTATGGCAACTTAAAGTTTCCATAGACTTACAATGGGAAAAGTGGAAATCGGCTATTTTTCCACTAAAATTGCAGACATTTGAATTTTATTTTTGCAGAAATGTTTATTGAGTAGTGTTTGACGTTTCTTGCGAGTTTTGTCCTAATCCTTTATTTTGATTGGTTGCTGGGGCCCCATAAAGGACAAAATTTTGAAAAAAAAAAAAAAAAAAAAAAAAAAAACATTCAAAAATCTTCTCCTCAGAAACTGTCAAGTGGATGAATCCTGTACTTTGTATACATGTTCCTGACAGTAGCCTCTACATATTTTGTGTTTTTTATTCCAGTCAGATAAGAACTCTGGTTGCTATGGTAACTTTAAGTTTCCATAGACTTATAATGGGAAAAGTGGAAATTAGCTATTTTTTGAAAACTATTGCAGCCTGAGATCTGAAAAGTGGTAGATGCAAACAACTAATGGATTAGATGAAGGTATATGATTAATATAGGTCAAGGTCATCTCTTGACCTTGGCCGGTCTGTCGTCCATACACATTTTTCAATGATTTTTTTCTCTGAAACCACTTGGCCAATCAAAGCCAAATTTTATATGAAGCATCTATAGGAAGTGGGAACCAAGTTATATATAAATAATTTAGGTAACATGACCAAGATGGGCACCATGCCCATATATGGTAAAAACCCTTAAAATATCTTCTTCTCCAGAACCGGTGAACTAATTTCAACGAAACTTTGCATGAAGTATGGATGACTCAAGTACTACAATGTATATATATAACATGACCCTGTGGTGACCTTGACCTATTTTATGGCAAGGTCAACATAGGTCGTCAATGTATTTGAATGGGGAAAACTTTTAAAATGTCATTTTAAGTGAAAGTCTTGCAAGAAATGGGCAGTAGGACTGAAATTTAATGATTCTGAAAAAGAAATGGACCCCAGGGGCTCATCTGCTTTTAAAATGTTATTTGAAGGGGAAAGTAAGCAAGAAATTGGCAAATGGACAGAATAATGAATATTCTGAAAAACGAAAATGGCCCAAGGGCTTCATCTGCCCCTGCACTGGGGTTAAATACCATAATATTCAAATATGTTTATTTGTATATGAAGCAGATCTCAGGTGAGCGTTTACATGATCATTGGTCTTCTGGTTTTAGATTTGAAGCGTCTCGGGGAAAACAAGTGGACAGATAAGTCAGACATTAAGTGAAGTATACGGATATTCTGTTACCCGATTTGGTGTGTACAAATTTATTCGAAGAACATACTCTGGTTGCAAAGATAGGAAACCGAGAGGACGGAAATTTACTGATGGCTACAGAAAGGTGTTGAATTTGTGGATGTCGCAGAACAATGACTTGGCAGCAAGAGACATTCAAAAGCTCTTTCAGAAAGACATGGACATCTGTTTCTCCCCGTAAACCATCAAGAAGCATAGGCTTCAGTTGAAATGGACAGCCAAGCAAAAGAAGTACTGTCAGTTGATATCAGCAAAGAATAAGATATTCATTCATCAATGGCTGATGCATTACGCGTATGTTACGCGTATTCTTTGCGTAAGACTGTTTCAGTCCCGATTGGTTACAAAAATAATCGTATATACTTAAATATGCGTAATGACTGGCTTTATGAATTGCCAGCTTATTGGTTAAAATCATTACGCGTAATATACGCACATTACGCGCATCATACGTGTAAGAGGAATTGAATTATGATTGGCTATTGAAACATACGCGTATAAATAAGGTGCGTATTACGTGCGTAATACGCGCGTACGTTACGCGTAATTAATGAGTACATTTACGCAAGCGGGAGTGTACATACATACAGACAGACAGACTGACAGTCAGCCAGACAAACAGACAGACATTCAGACCGACCGACCGACAGACAGACAGACAGACATGCAGACCGACAGACAGACAGACAGTCATTCAGACAGTCAAATACATATAGGTCAGGTCATGTGACGTCACGGCAAGGATAGGGACTTTTATTTCTGACTTCTTAGTTCCGACTTCCAAGTTCCGAGTTCCGACTTCCAAGTTCCGAGTTCCGACTTCCAAGTGCAGAGTTCCGACTTCCAAGATTCGAGTTCCGACTTCCAACTCCCGACTTCTTAGCTCTGACTTCTTAGTTCTTACTTCTAAGTACTAATTTCCTAGTGGCAATTCCTGAGTTTAGGAAAGACACACACAAACGCACGCACGCACCGACGGACACGCGCACGCCCGGGTGAACGTACCTATGCAAGTTACACGTACATACATACATACATGCTTATACGTGCGTGTGTCCGTCAGTGCGTGTATGTGTGTGTGTGTATGTCTTTCTCAATCTCAGGAATTTTCACTCGGAAAAAAAAAACTTAGAAGTAAGAACTTAGAAGTCAGAACTAAGAAGTCGGAAGTCGGAACTTGGAATTCGGAAGTTGGAAGTCGGAACTAAGAAGTCAGAAATAAGAAGTCCCTATCCGGATTTCGTAGGAGGGAGTGGTTTGGGATTGACGATGGGTAAATTTCGTCAAATACCTACAGAATTATGGCCCTTGATTTACGTTAAAATTTCGTTTCAGGGCTCTATCTTGAGCATTTATTGACCGATTTTCTTCAAACTTTGTATTTCATATCAGGAAGGAGTGATTTGGGATTGACAATGGGTAAATTTCGTCAAATACCTTCAGAGTAATGGCCCTTGATTTACGTTAAAATTTCTTTCCCGGCTCTATCTTGAGTATTTATTGACCAATTTTATATTAGGAAGGATTGGTTGGGATTGAAGATGGGTAGATTTCGTAAAAAAGTACAGAGTTATGACCCTTGATTCAGAGTAAAATTTCTTTTCCATGCTCTATCTTGGGCATTTATTGACCAATTTTCTTCAAATTTTCTAAGGAGTTTATATTAGGAAGGAGTGGTTTGGGGTTGAAGATGGGTAATTTTTGTGAAATAAGTACAGACTTATGGCCCTTGTTTCATGTTAAAATTTTGTTTCCTCACTATGTTGTGCAATTATTGACGAATTCTCTTCAAATTTTGTATAATAGTTCATATTTGGAAGGAGTGCTTTTTTATTTTTGTCAAATTCCTTCAGTGGTCCTTGATTTACGTATGTCCAAATTTCGTTCTGCTCTTTATCTTGAGCTTTTATTGACCAAGATATTTTGTGCGTTTGTACTAAATTAAATCTAGGTGGCGGGGTATCATGCATGCATGCAGCGTCTTTATTTTATTATGCAAATCTTCGTTTGTATCTATGAATTTTCGACAATCCCTAAGGTGCAAAACGACAGAGAGAACGCTCATGTGTGTGTGTGCGTTTCTGCCATGTAAACTCAAGAAGCGAATGTCTTCAAATAAATGCAAATGTCACACATTTATTGCTGTGATTTTTAACTAATGTCACTTTTTTCTGCTTCTATAGATGAGGAGGCCTGACATGACCATCACAAATATTACAGACCTTATAGATCACTTAAGATCAAATAATGGACCTATTATGAGGGCAACAAGGCTCTACCTGGCTGGTAGAAAAAGCTAAAAGTATGTATTAATGATCAGGAAAAGGCGCAACCAGAAAGAAATTCGCACTACAAAAGCCGAGGTGGGAAAACTAAATTGACCATTAGATAATAATACTTAGAAAACATATCATAATACGAGTGAGCAGTTATTTCCCAATAGGCTGCCACTCGAACTTAACTAAAACTTAGAAAATGTACATAAGGTTCAAACAGCACAATATTCGACTAAACAGATAGAGGCACAACAGAAGTATCGCCTTGGAACGATCAGTAATATAAAATTAGAGAGGGGCTTAAATCGATTTTACAGAGCACTTACCTCACTCTCATCTTCTGCATCTTCTAGAGCCTTGTTATCCCATATAAAAAGATTCTAAAACACCTCGCCTGTATTACTAATAATAATTTAATTTTTTAGGGTAAGAAAAAAATGTTATATTGTGCAACAATTCATTGGGCGAGTTAGCGTGACGTTACTTTTCACCCTTTCGATGTCATTTTTGTGACGTCAACTATCCATATATATGCCTTAAAAGCTACAGTACATGCATGCTTTATATTGTTTCGTCTTGTCACGATGGGGATAAGTGTTTTTGCTTAGAAACCGGAACGGAAGCACTATCAGAAACCATGTTTGGCTATGTGGGTGTGTCTTCGGAGGGGTTCATGACATTCCAACCCGGAACTTAGACTAATCGACTACACAGCAAAAATCAGTTGCCTCTAATACTTCTGTGGTGGTTCTTTTTGTTTTATGTCTTGGTGTTTAAAAATTTTTTGTGCTGTTGGCGCCTTATGTATGTTTTCATATTTTTAGTTAAGTTAAGGTAACTGAGTGGCCACCTATTGGGAAAATAGCAGCCCATTCGGCTTACGATTGTTTCATGGTATAAGTACCTGATTGTTAGTTTGTTTTTTTCCCACCTCGGTTTTTGGAGTGGGAATCTTTTTCTGATTGCGCCTTTTCCTGATCTTTGCCTACTTGTACCTTTATCTTAGCTAAGCCACCATTTTAAACAATTAGAATATTAGTTTAAGGCAAGAGCATAATTACATTCTATCTAAGCCACAAAGGAATGAAATGAACTGACAGTTTTCGGTGACGAATTTCACAGGCTTCTTGAAGAAAAGCACCGATTGCACAAGGCGCATCAAAATGATACTAGCTAAGTATCCAAGAAAGCAGCCTACAACAACATTTGTAGGACAGTCCGGTCCAAGCTTAGGGACATGGGAAATTCCTGGCTGAGAAAGAAATAGAAGTAATTCAGTCCTCTGCGGACAGAAAGGACATGAAGGAATATCATGATACACTGAATAAAATATAATGGTTTGATCCTTTGGAAGCAGTAAAATATTCTAAGAGAGGCAGTATGGACTATATGGCGCAATTTCGGGCATCGAATCCTCATCAGTAGCTCTCTTTAAACCGGCAACGAAAGCCAGACTATAGTGATGTAATTTCGAGAATTTATACGAGAAGTCTAAATCAAAGACACATTCATAAACTGGGTCAAGTAATTAAAACATTGCTTAGAAGTATGTTTCTAAACGTAAGTGTATGGCTCAAAGAGTTCTGGAGCCACCACATTGCTCAGTGCGATTGAAGCACTCTTCTCACTATCTTGGAAAGCTGGGCAGAACACTTCAATAGCGATCAGACCATCAGACTGCAATGGTCTGTTAGATGAATTTCCAACCGTTATGGGAACAAGAAAAGCAGTTCAACAACTGTCATCTGTCAAAGCTCCAGATGCAGATGTAATTCCTGAGAGGTCTTTAAGGCTGGGGCTACCCGTGGCAGAGAAACTGACAAAGTTGTTTCACTGTGTTTGGAAAGGTACAAGTAGGGATAGGCTCAATCAGAAAAAGGAACATCTTTAAAAAAAAGATAATTGTCGAAGATTAATATCTGTTCTGCAATAGGGTACAGGATGCATGATGTACATTTTATTTATGCTTTATTCTAAAATATAAATTGTTGACAGTGCATAGAAGATCAGTGATGTAGTAGTGATACCTAAGCACAAGATATATAGTTTTGGGACTGAAATCCATCTTTGACGGACACAAGTCTAGTTTGATCTGTTGTTGAAATGACATCACTACCTTAGCCTGACAGCTAAACGCTCAGTGAAAAAAAAACTGTACCTATTCGTTTTGACGTTGACAGTTTTAATGCATATATACCTACCCCAAAATTCCTAAAAAAAAATGTCGTAAAAATATGTGCGGTGAGCCCTTACTGGCGGAAACAACTCGTTCTGTGAAGCAGAGCCTTTGATCCGAACACGCCTATATTCAATGGAGAAAATCCGAACGCATCTTATCTACGGTGGCCTGCATGGATCATAAAATTTCAAAATCCACAGATTTTTTATTTTAATTTTCTTTGCAAAAGCTTTCGTCACAGAAAAAGCGATTAAAGTGAATAACAATAAGGATCAATGATGACTTGTATAGTAAAAAAAAAAAAAAAAAAAAAAACATCATCTTAAAGTACTTTTAAACAGATGCAGTTTGTTGCCTTTTTCATCTTCCATATGGAAAAACCCCGGATGCAGGTCAAAAATGATCTGAGATGTCTTTGACAAAAAAGATTCCCACTCCTAACTTGAAACCGAGGTGGGGAAAAAACTAAATCAACAATCAGGCACTTATACCACGAAAACATATCGTAAGCCGAATGAGCAGCTATTTTCCAAATAGTCGGCCACTCAGCTACCTAAACAAAACTAAAATATGAAAACATATATAAGGCGCCAACAGCAAAACAATTTTGAACACCAAGACATAAAACTAAAACAAAACAAAAACAAAACAAAACAAAAAACAAAACAAAAACATTAACAAAAAAAAAAAAAAAAAAAAAAAAAAAAAAAAAAAAAAAACAGAAGTATCATCGCTTTTGAACGATCAGTAACTCAAAGTTACTGGCGGGCTAAAATGGATTTTACAATGGCCATAACCTCATCCTCAGCTTCTGCAGTGTCTCTAATATACACAAATAAAAATATATATAAGGAAATTAATGTTAAGACATATAAAACAGAGATACCAATGTATAACCTGTATATCGGAAAGCAGGGTGAGCAGCTATTGAAGCGAGGTGGTCACAGTGCTAGCTTGGACAGAACAAAAATGCAGAGGGTTAAGTGAACAGCCAAATGATATTCGGGTGGCCACAAAGTCATACAACATAAAACTCATTATTGAAATAACATGTATAAATGTGAACTACAACAGCAGTTCTGCCTTGGAACGGTCAGTTATAAATAACTGGGGGTGGGGGGCTTAAATCGATTTGACATGGCCATAACCTCACCCTTCTGGAGGAAGGAAGCTTCCAAACAATAATTTAAAGATGCATCCATAATCAAACTTTACAAGTGGAAAGGAAATCCTCTGCGACAACCACAGAGAGGAATCTCTCGCCTATAATTTCTGGGAAGATACTGGAAAAATTCTGTTTAATCGCCTGAATGTCCATCTTGATCAGACGGGACTTATCCCAAAACGTCAAATTGAATGTGGATTCAAAAAGGACAGAGGAACAATGGACTTGATTTTCACAGCAAGACAGTTTCACAAGAAATGTCAAGAATAAATGTGCGTAGATCTTCTCATAACGAAACCAAAGCTTTCGATATAGTCAGTTGTGGTGGACTGGTCGAAAATCATAGCCTTGTTTGGCTTTCCACCAAGATTCATAGTAATGGTTCGATAATTTATGGCATGCTTGCACGTGTGAAATATTAAAGAGAGTCATCTAAACCATTTTACGTGACAAATGGGGTCACACAAGGCTGTGTTATGGCAACAACATTGTTCAGCATGATGATTTTTGTTATGCTCATCGGCCAAATCAAGATCAGAGTTGATATTTGTGTTGCATAGCACACTTGTGACAAAAAACTCAGTTTCTTTTTTTATTCACTTTTCTTACTTTATAATAACTTTAGACCTCTCAGGTTTATATTTCAGCAATAATTCTATTAATTACTTATTTTGATCTGTTTAGATTCATTTTCTAACCACCTTTTATTATGTTTGGCCCTATTTGGATTTTACCAGCCCTTTTACGCGATGGCCTTTCGGAACCAGAATTTTATGGTGACTTGGTTTACAATTTTAAAAACTTATAGGGAGGAATGATTTTTCTTTTCAATTCAGAAAAAAATCATTACACGTTACAGACGTACAGGATATAACTTAAATGTTATGCGACAGTGCGCATGCATAATTTTTTAACCCAATCACGGTTGATAATTATGCTGTCTTCTTTAAGTGCACGCCAGTGAGTTGGGCGTCAGACTCTATGAAGCTATTCATTTTTGTTGGTTTAATAGGACTGGGGCTTCTTGTCTGTTGCCTGGCCCGCCCAGTTTCAACTGGACTGGGTTTCCGTAAGTTATTCGGCACCCAGGGATCTCTATCGTCGGGCAGCTTACTGAATATGTTGAATCCTCGCTGTTGATTCATCAGGGTGATTATCATGATTTATTTGTTTGACCTTGATAATTCTTTGAATAGTTAGAGATTCACCACGAGGACCGAACAACTAACTAAATGTTGTGAACCACTGCAGAAGGTGAAGGTGAGGTTAGGCTTCTGTAAAAAAGTACAAGTAGGCAACGATCAGGAAAAGGCGCAATCAGAAAAAGATTCCCACTCCAAAAACCGAGGTGGGAAAAAACCAAACTAACAATCAGGTACTTATACCATGAAACAATCGTAAGCCGAATGGGCAGCTATTTTCCCAATAGGTGGCCACTCAGTTACCTTAACTTAACTAAAAATATGAAAACACACATAAGGCGCCAACAGCACAAAAAATTTTTAAACACCAAGACATAAAACCGGTTTAAGCCCCCCCCCACCCCAGTAATTTTATATTACTGATCGTTCCAATGCGATACTTCTGTTGTGGTTCTAATTGTTTTGTGTTTTGGTGTCGACTTTTGTAATGTTTCAGCCTTCTGTACGTTTACATATGTTTAGTTCAGTTCGGGTAACTGAGTGGACGCCTATTGGGGAAAAGCTGCTCACTCGGCTTACGATATGTCTTCGAGGTATAAGTATCTGATTGGTAATTAAGGTTTTTCCCGCCTCGGTTTATGGAGTAGGAATATCTTTCTAATTGCGCCATTCCCTAATCTTTGGCTACATGTAACTTTTAGTGACAGTGATACTGGTTTTAGAAATAGCACTAGCGCTTTTATGACAACTAAGTCAACCTTAGACGGCCGAAAGGCAAAACTAAACTGCAAAGTGTGGTGATAGATGATACAAGTTGGCTTCTTTAAAAAGAAACCAATGAAAAGGTCTGCAGCCGTTTGTTATAAGAGATTCCTTTTGATCTAGATTTCAGTGTTGTTGATTCTCTGGTTTGTCATTAATTTCGATTCTCTACGTTTCAGTTTCGTTTCCTATACATGAATGTCGTTTCTTGTTATGAACGCTTGACCAGTGTGTGTATCTGTCACTCAAGGCATTGACCAAAATTTCTGATGTTATGGAACCAAAGCCAATACTAAAGGGAACACGATTACAATCAATATGTCGATGTGTAGAAAACCATTTTGCAGTGCAGTCAATTTGTGACAGAGTTCTGAATTTTTGACCTGCAGCCACACTACCAGAAACAGACCCATGGGACCGATGTGATGGACTAAAAGTCAGCCATATAGAGTTCCTATAATTTCTGTACCCCTCGTCAGGGTATCTACGATCTAAACCTAGATTCGCTATGATAAGCAGTCACCACGATCGAGACTGCTTGCTAGATTTTACCGGGGATATTGACGGGGAGTGTCAAAAATGGATAAATTTAATTGATTGCGGTTAACTGTCTAGTCAGTATAGACGGGTTCACTAGTTTTTATTAAGCGCTTTATGTGACAAAACGCGTAATTGAGAGAGAGCAGTCGATCATGGGTAGAATTTTCTTCATATTCAAAGTAAACACTGTGGAAAAGGTCCAGAGGGACCTTTTCCAATGAATGAGAATGCTAGCTCAGGCGCAAAAATACAAAGGGCCATGGATCAAGTCACAATAATGTGATAACTATGATCTCACAATCAGCACAAAGAAAAAATGCTGTATACCAACCAGCACCTGGAAAACCTTACAATCGTTGTTGAAAGTTGTTGATAACTTCACCTACCTGGGAAGCACCCTCTCCAGAGCAGCACATATTGATGATGCGTTTACTGCCAGATTTGCTGGTCCTTTTGATGTTATACTGTTAAGCGCGATTTTTGGCCTACCTTAATTCCATAAAGTCGGGTTTTAATCAGTTTGTATTGTCCTATCACTAACTACCACAACTCTTCGATACCGTATTGAAGGTCATTAGTTGACCGTCACGCGTATCTCGTTGTATTTAAGCGTTTCTTACGTTTTTAATTATGGACTTGTATTAGACATGGGTTTCGGTTATACCTTTTTCTTTCATTTGAAAGATTTTGCATTACGGTAAAGTGCATTATTTATTCTATAACCGGTATGAGTGTCGCGCTTCTTTTGGCAGTATCAACACAGAACTCCCAACTATTACTATCACAAATTGGAGTGGAAATCTTTTGCTGATTGCGCCTTTTCCTGATATTTGCCTACTTGTACCTTTTTATGTCAAATAACCTAAACATAAGCAAAAGCCTATGAAGGCTCTGAGTGGCCACCTATTGGGAAAATAGCCGCTCATTCTGCTAACGATGTGTTTCATGGTATAAGTACAACCTGATTGTTAGTTTGTTTTCCCACCTCGGTTTTTGGAGTAGGAATCTTTTTCTGTTTGCGACTTTTCCTGATCTTTGTCTACGTGTACCTTTTCCTATTCATCTACTTTTGACATTAGTGGTGATATGTGCAAATAAAAATCTGACATTTGATTGATAATTCAAAATGTAAATATAAGCATTTAAATACAGATTTTTGTTTTCTTTTGGTGATGAAAACTATTAGATGTTTAAATAGTTATTAGATGTTTTAATAGTCGAAACCGCGGTATGGCCCATTCCCTTTCTCATTAATGTGTTCACTGCTCTTAAAGATTCTCAGTTTGAATTTTTATTTAATGTTTTCGAGAAGCCATTCTGGCATCACAGGCATTTAAACAGCCAAATGTTTTTGATCATCCAGTGAAAGCTAACAATCTTAAGTTGAATCCTTAAATACTATAAAGAATATTTGAAAATTGAACTTACCTTCTTCATTGTCTGCGTATTTAGCTTTGGCAGAGTTAGGTCATCCCCTTAGATGACAATCAAAAGTAAATTGACTGCCACGGGAATCATTTAAGACAATGTTGAAGACATATTCCTTCTTTTCTTTAGAATTTTTCGTAATTATATCAATGTTTCTGTTTCAACTTTGTCTTTGTTCTTGGCGTAGTCCACCTTATTCTTTAACAAATAAGCTTAGTAATTGTCTTTTATTCATTGTCAAATAAAACCAATTTCACTGATCACTAAACCCATTGATAAAAACCTTCATATTGACAGGAGCAGACAATGATATTTATTATTTTTTTTTAATTCTTCTACTGACTTCTGTAATTGATACAAACTAACAGATTACTGCATAAGTTGATGGAGGGAGTGAAAAAAAAAGAACACTTACTACTTGACCTACTTGTACATTTTAAACAAATACAGTCATACCAACAGCTAATACCATACTGAAATATAGTAAAGAACTTTGAAAACGACGCACTGTATGCTTATATAACTGGTTGAAAACTGTGCTGATTTACAAAATAATCATAATATTGTGTATCTTATCTTAAACACGATAAAAAGATTTGTTGGCTGAATTGTTTGCTAACTCTTATTAAGTCTGTTTTCTTGAGACGTAACGTTTTCTGAAGAACAAAAAAGGCTTAAAAACAAATGCTAACTCTTATTAAGTCTGTTTTCTTGAGACGTAACGTTTTCTGAAGAACAAAAAAAGGCTTAAAAACAAAACACAGAAACAAAATCAAACCATCTCCCGTGAACGCTAACAAGTACAAGAAAAAGCAAACAAAATAGAACTGGGGACTTTCTTCCAATGCCGTTTTAAGGTGCTAGCGTTTTTGCTGGTGGACTTTAAGCGTAAAGTGGTCAAATTACAGACATTTGATTACAGTGTCATGGTAATTTGAAACATGTGCATGCCTAATTATTGTGTCTGATAGCTTTCGAATTCGTTTCAGTTTACGAGCAAAAGTTAAATTTTTTAAGTAAACGTTAAAGTAACGTAACTGAAACATTTTTTTCAGAGATTATGTTGGACCTGATGAATATTTTTCGTCTTCATGTTTTAAGTTTGGGTAACGTTTAAAATCATAATATATGACGTAAATCACTTAAATTGACGTTTCGGTTTAAGCAGACCTTCTTCATTGTCTGTGTATTTAATTTGGTAGAGTTAGGTCATCCCCTTAGATGACAATCAAAAGTAAATTGACTGCGACGGCATTCATTTAAGACAATGTTGAAGACATATTCCTTCTATTCTTTAGAATTTTTCTTTAGTATATCACTGTTTCTGTTTTTGATAAAGTCTGATTGTACTTTTCTGTTCGAAAATATTTTTGCCGAAATATAATATTCTAAAAAAGAAGAGTGTCAATTTATGCCGAGTCCTTTTCAAAGTCCTTAAGTACAGTAAGTGTTCGTTTAATAACAACACAGAGGGAGTGATACATGAATACCACTTTGCAAGGTTATCGGCATCATGTAGCAGCTATTAGCCGGGTTTATCATACATCTTCCTTGATGAATGGTTGAGGAGCACACTCGAAATCAGCTACTGACTGACCATCTCATTACTGGTTACCGCTCGAGGTTCAAGTCCAATCATCCATATTTATAAACATTTGTGGCTTACTTGGATGGTATCATTTGAAGCTAGTGTTGGATGTCATGACATACTCATAGTAGGCAATAGTAGGCAATGATCAGGAAATGGCGCAATCAGAAAGAAAGTCCCACTCTGAAAACCGATATGGGAAAAACTAAAACAGTTAGCCACTTGTACTAAGAAAACACACTGTAAGCCGAGTGAGTAGCTATTCCTAATTCCTAATAGGTGGCCACTCAGTTACCCGAACTTAACTAAAATTATAAAACATTTATAAGGTTCAAATAACACAAAAAATCGACTCCAAAACATAAAACAAATAGAATAACAACAGGAGTATTGCCTTGGAACGATCAGTAATATAGAATTACTGGCGGTCTTTAACCAGTTTGACAGGATCCTAACCTCGCCCTCAGCTTCTGCAGTCAGTCCTTGTTTCTTGTTTATATTTACGTATAATTAAACCACTGGGACAGTGGTTTAATTATACGTAAATATAAACAAGAAATAAGGAAACCATTTATAATATACCCACAAGCAACGTGTATAACGGAAACAGGGTGTGCAGCTATTGAAGGTGAATAATGAAGTGTTTAATGAAGGTAAATTCCAGTAAGACGGAGGCAACGTCCCGACATGATCATAGCTGTTGACGTTGAGCATTAAGTTAAAGAAACAAAAACTTAAAACTGTAGGTATTGTAAATAAGAATGATGTCTTAGCATGCTCTACTCGTATGTAAACGTTTGTAAATTGAGGAAAATATATCAGACTAACATATTTACTAAACATAGCTCAGCCTTTTGAATTTATGCAAATAATATGAATTTCCCTCCGAATTTATGCGAATGATACGAATTGCCCAAAAAGATCCGCGTAAGCAATGGTCAGTAAATTGCGCGATCAGAAAGGAATTTCCACTATAAAACCCGAGGTGGGGAAAAAACTAAAATGGCAACAGGTACTTATACAAAGAGAACATATCGTATTAAAGCCGAGTGAACAATAACAAATGTATCGCCTTGGAAGGATCAGTAATATAGAAATTACTGGGGGGCCTTAAATCGAGTTTACAGGCGTCTAACATCACCATCGGTTTCGTCAGAATTTAGTTGTTCGGTCGTCGAGGTGAATATCTAACTAGTCAATGAATCATCAAGGACAAACGATCACAAACAGACAAATTATCATACCATTATGAATAAGAAACGAGGACTCCCAGACCGACGATTACTTTTTTTTTCAATACACAGCACACTGTTGTGAAGAATGGCATAAGAGCTACATGTAATTGGTTGATTTTTTTTCAACATTTCTTTCTCGTTAGATTAAAATAATAAACACAATGTGATCAATACAATAGATTTTTGGCATAATATCGTTAGTTTAAAACTAACAATGATAAAATCGATGACCCCATTATTAACAATGTATCTGATAATGATACGCCTTCACAGTTTTCAGTTAATCGTGATTTGTTATCTTTTTAATTTTGTTTTTAAGAAAATGTGTTATTTTATTAAGAAAGATTGTAACTGTGTGTTATAGTCATAATAGTCTCAATTTAACACGTCAAGCACATCTTCCACATGTGGACGCTTCTGAGGATCAAAATTCCAGCACGCTTCCATGATCTCTTGTAGATCTCCATCGAGTGTGACGTCATCGGGGATAGCCGGTGTTCTGCCGCCATCCCCGACCTGTCTCTGCAGCTGGATGTACGACATGTTGTAGAAAGGCTCCTCTTCGGTCATTACCTCGTAAATTATGAGCGCCAGCGAGTAGATGTCGGCTTGCGTCATCGCCTTTAGTGACAGAAACTCACCACGGAGCACTTCCGGTGCAGAGTACCGAGGTATTCCGATGTTGTGGACAAGCTCTTCCGGTTGCTGTGACTGCGATGTCTCCGTGTCGTTCTTGACCATACTGAGGCCGAAGTCTGTGATTTTAGCGACAACATTCTCTTCCTGAACATCATTCAACAGGACGTTCTGTGACTTAAGGTCGCAATGAGCTATCTTTTTTTTCGTGGAGGTACGATAGACCGGATGTTGTCTGACGCAAAATAGACAACGTGCTGCGTCAGAGAAATTAACAGCATCAAAGTGCAAAGCATCGAAACGGTTATAGTTAAGTTCGGGTAACTGAGTGGCCGCCTATTGGAGAATAGTTGCTTGCTCGGCTTACGATGTTTTCTTGGTAAAAGTACCTAAGTGCCATTTTAGTTATTTCCCAACCCTCGGTTTGAGGAGTGGAATTTTATTCTGATTGCGCCATTTCCTGATCTTTGCCTACTGTACCTTTTTTATCAGTTCAAGCAATAAGTATTTAAAGACTGGCCCGTCATATAATATGTTACCAATAATTAATCAATATGTATCTCCATATTTTCATATATTCAATGATTTTATAGCGTTTTCAAATTCTTCGTGTGAAACACCTGGCATATTTTTTCAAGGGAGTTAACTCACTAATTATATCGTAATCATAGTCCACAAGGTTGTTAAATTCTATGTCATAGTCAGAATCATCTTTCATAGTTGCTAAATTTTCAAAATGATACTTGAATCCATCAATAAAATTCTCTCTAACACTGTATTTTTATTCTGAGCATTTAAATCCCTTATGGTTGCTGAGTTTGATCCCCTATTCTTTTTCATGAAATTTATGAAATGTTTACTGTCATAGCAGTTTGCCTCCATTATATGTTCTTTATGTTTGATAAACCGTTTTGCCGCTTCAGTCCTACAGCAGCTACGGAAATTTCTCTTACGTTCTTTCTTTTGAACACAGATTGTGTCATCAGGATGATCTGATTTTACAGCTTGTCTCCAAAGTTTATACATTCCTCAATTCTTTTTAGGGCGTTAGAAATGTCCGAGTTCCAAACTCTTAACTTCGGTTTATTTTTATTTTTTATTTTTTTTATTTTTTTATTTTTTTTTTTTGAGAGTGACACTTCTTTGCAGCGTTTACTAGTATATTGCCTACTGAGTTGATAACATTTATTTTATGTTTTAGAGTCGAATTTTGTGCTGTTTGAACTTTTTCATACATTTATTTAAGTTCGGGAAACTGAGTGGCCGCCTATTACGATATAGCTGCTCACTCGGCTTACGATATGTTTGATTTCTGAGTATACATGTAAGTACCTAAATGTCAATTAAGTTTTCCCCACCTCGGTTTTTGAAGTGGGAATTTCTTTCTGGTTGCGCCTTTTCCTGATCGATGCCTACTTGTACTTTTCTTTATCTAGGTTTGTGTCCTTTTAATGGTTAACAACATGTTGTATGTCTTAAGATACTATTTGTGCATATTTTTTCTTTGTAAACTTAAGTCCAGTTTATTCGAGTCGCAGAGGATATATTTTGGGCTGTTTCTTTAGGTTCACGCTTTTGCGTCTCCTTAGAACTGAATATGGATACACTAATTGGGTAATGATCCGATAGGTTTGACTCCATTTCTTTAAAAACAGTATTTTTGTAATCTGGCGTTTACTTAAATCTGTATACAGAGGCAAAAATGCAAAGAGCCATGGATCAAGTCTCACAGTCATGTGATAACTATGATCTCACAATCAGCACAAAAAAGACAGAGGTTGTACACCAACCAGCGCCCGGAAAGCCATATAATGAACCAACCATCACTGTGAATGGGCAAAAACTGAAAGTTGTTGACAAGTTCACCTACCTGGGAAGCACTCTCTCCAGAGCAGTGCATATTGATGATGAGATCACTGCCAGAATTGCAAAGGCTAGTGTGGCATTCGGACGACTCCGTGCAAATGTCTGGGAGCGAAATGGAATCAAGCTTGACACCAAGCTGAAAGTCTACAAGGCTGTGGTACTGCCAACCCTCGTGTATGCATGTGAGACCTGGACAGTATACCAACGCCATGCAAAGTGACTTAACCATTTCCACTTAAGCTGTTTGAGAAAGTTGTTAAAAATCAAGTGGCAGGACAAGATTCCAGACACAGAGGTCCTGACGAAAGCAGGGATGCAAAGCATGCATACTGTCTTAAAGCTAGCACAGCTAAGATGGACTGGCCATGTTATAAGAATGCCTGATGCGCGACTTCCAAAGAAAGTTTTCTATGGAGAACTACAGGAGGGAAAGCGCTCTCAAGGTGGCCAGAAGAAACGCTACAAAGACACAATCAAAGCCTCTCTGAAGGATTTCGAAATACCAATGGGGTCCTGGGAACAGACTGCACAGGAGCGATCAAAGTGGCGAGGTCTCATCAACAAAGGAGCAGCTCTTTATGAAAAGAAGAGAATCTGTGAAGCTGAAAGAAAGCGAAGAGAGCGCAAAGCCAAATCAAATGTGCCACCATCAGACTCTATGACATTGACTTGCTCTACTTGCAACCGACAGTTTAGAGCCAGAATTGGCCTAGTCAGCCATCAAAGAACTCACCAACACACATCAGCACTATTCAAGAAATAATGATGCTCTTTCTCATTAGTGAGAGACGAACTATCATACAGAAACACACGTAAAACAACATTTTGACAATCAGCAGGAGGTGCAAATAGACTTAACTACTGAATCAACTCAACAATATATGCTTTCGGACACTTTTGTGAGAGATCTGGATAATACCCTACTTGATTCAGATGATACCCTCAACTCAACTGTGACGGCGTCTCAGTTTGATAAAACATACGACAGCATTGTCGATGATAGCATTACAGAACAAAAGACAGTAGCACAAGAACAAAACAAGGACAAAACTAAAAACAATAAAGGACAGCGAAAAAAGAAAGACAAACAAACTCCATTACATGGATCTACAAATAATTCGGACAAGGGACAAAATGACGATGAAGATGAAATATCGTGCTTAGAGGGATGTGACAAAACAAACACAAATTCTGGCAGTGTCAGATGCAATTTCTGTATGACATGGTTTCATACACATTGTGTAGGCATTAAGAACTTGGATGTGATAGTGGCCTGGGTCTGTGGTACTTGTAGAGTATTACCGTTGGCTGTAAATCAAATGAAATCACAAGTTGATTTACTTTTGGATACAACTAACAAATTAATTCAAAGTTTCACAAATTTTCAAGATAACATGGAACGAAAATATGAAGGGCTCAATGATAAGCTTACAGCTCTTTCAAACCAAAACAAAACCTGTCAACAAGCCACCACGGACACTCTTTCCACTATCACAAACGAAATTAGTACTGTCAAATCTGACCTGGACAAGAAAACAAACGTTATGATTTCAAAATCTCAAACAATCATGGAAACAGTCAAATCTACAGCAGATCTTGTTGGTCGGGCCTCAGCTAGTGTACCCATGGGCAATAAATCTGGTAGCACTCACCAAAGTAAACAATCCACTAAAACATCAAATGAACCAAAAAACCAACATAAAGACAAAAACACTCAACATCAAACATCAAACACAATAACCACTGAGCAAACATTAAATACCATGGAAAATAGCGAACACGCAAACCTAGGATCGACGCCAAAACAGTCGCAAGAAAAACAAGTCACTCGGCCACTGCCCAAGCGAGATTTGACTTTCGTTACCGGTTCTTGTCTTTTAAAAGCAATAGAAACCAAGTTTTTAGATCAAAATGTCAGGGTTAAAAGTTATCAAAATGCCAAAATTGATGACCTCCAAGACTCGTTGTCGAATATGGACCTGTCCCGTTACCAGAGCATAATCTTACATGTAGGGGGACATGACGTTGATAATCATATCGGCTTAGCCTCTTTCCGTAGAAAATATGATTCTTTGTTGGATTCTCTTGAATCCTCCGGCTGTAAGATATTTATATCGGGCCTACTGCCGAGAGGCGGCACAGACATGAAACCCTTCAATGACATACTCAAAAGTCTCAGCATTAAGTACAAAGCTAGCTACATAGATAATCACAATTCCTTCATTATGGCATCTGGAGAACTCCCGTTTGATTTCTTTCATGCAGATCAAGTAAACCTGAAATTTCCTGGGGCCCGAAGGCTAATTCAAAATATCAACGACAAATGCCACATTCTCCCGACATGGTCACCTACACAGAATGGCCAAGCTGCCAGACCCGGTCGACGTCGATACAACGTTGTAAGTCACTGGGGCGCACGGAAACATTAGGAAATAGAGTCTGGGGAACATTTACCGAAGCATGAAACAAGCACAAACGTTTTCCAGGTACTTGAAACTGTATGCAGTGAATGCAACAATATTGCATGTATGTGCGATAAAACTTCTTTTAATTTAGTCACCGAAAACCAAATTCAAGAGCAAACAGTCTCATTTTCTATATCTCAGAATCTCTCACAAACCCAAGCACCATTGTCCAATACCCCGGCTTCTGTATCTGATAGTCTAAACACGTCGATACAAAGCCATTGTAACAAGTATAGTCCCGCTAATGAGCATGCTCCGCAAAATAATACGGAGACCGATCTACGTTTCTCTAAACGAGGTCTCCACATCGCAAATCTCAACATAAGGCATTTAAAGCCAAAACTTGATCATATGAAAATGATGCTGAGCAGTTCACAACATATAAACATCTTAGGTACATGCGAAACATTTTTGAATATTTCTATACCCGATGACATACTAAACATGCCAGATTACGTTTTCGAGAGAAAAGATAAAGCTGAATCAGCGAATGATACATCAACAAGCGGCGGCGGTATACTTGTCTACATAAGTAATCATATTAATTATGTACGTAGACATGATCTTGAGTCGTCTAATATCGAGTCAATTTGGCTAGAAATCAAAATAATAAATAGCAGATCTTTCCTCTTATGTTCTGTTTATCGACCACCAACATCTAAATCGGAATGGTATGACTCTTTTTCGACACAAATTGAAAAAGGTACAAGTAGGCAAAGATCAGGAAAAGGCGCAATCAGAAAAAGATTCCCACTCCAAAAACCGAGGTGGGAAAAACCAAACTAACAATCAGGTACTTATACCATGAAACATATCGTAAGCCGAATGAGCAGCTATTTTCCCAATAGGTGGCCACTCAGTTACCTTAACTTAACTAAAAATATGAAAACATACATAAGGCGCCAACAGCACAAAAAAAATTATACACCAAGACATAAAACAAAAAGAACCACCACAGAAGTATCGACTTGGAACGATCAGTAACGCAAAGTTACTGGCGGGCTTAAACCGGTTTTACATGGCCATAACCTCACCCTCAGCTTCCCTTGAAAAATCCCTTGAAGTATCAGATGAAATTTATATAATGGGGGATTTAAATGTCAATGTGAACCGCCAAAACGCCACTTTAAATTGTACAAAATGGAAACATATTACCGAGCTGCACGATCTACATCAACTTATACACGAACCTACCAGAGTCACTGCGCGTTCTTCTACTTTGATTGATCATCTGTACGTCTCACACCCTGATAAAGTTACAGAATGTTTTGTCCCGAAGACTGCAATTAGCGACCATTACCCAATTTGCTTTACTCGTTGCACGGCAAAGCGGCAGTTAAAAAGGCACGAACATAGATCAATGGATTACAGATGTTTTAAAAGTTTTAATGATGATGATTTTTGCAATGAATTAGCAATCGCAATAAATACAATACAAACATCAGACACTGACTGCAACCATAACTTTAATAAGTGGTGCTCAATTTTTTCGGACATACTTGATAAACACGCCCCAGTAAAACGTAAACGTATTAAGCATGAAACCCAGCCGGAATGGATCAACGATGATATTAAATCTGCAGCCCGACAACGTGACATTTACCATAAGCAAAACAACTGGCATCAATATAAAATCTGGCGAAACAAAACAAACACCTTAATACGAAAAGCTAAAAGCAACCTATTTTCCAAATCAATTGCAGAAAACAAGGATAACTCATTTCTCTGGAAACATGTCAAGGCCCTAAAAGAACAATCTAATGAAGGATCGTTGCCAACAAACGCCACCAGCAGTAGTCCCGAAAGTGGTTGCACTTCCGATTTGTTAAATGAATTAAATGACTATTTTACATCTATCAGTGATAAACTCAAAGAAGAATCTGGCGATGACTCCTTGCCATATGACGTTTCAAAACTGAATTCATATGTGGAATCCAAAATTCCTCAAAACGTCACTTTCAAAATTCCTTTGATGAAAGAAAACGATTTGCTCTCTATCATAAATTCATTAGATCCAAATAAAGCGACAGGTATAGATGGCATTAGCGCTAAATTATTAAAAAAGCAGTACATGTAATTTGCCCGTCCCTACTTGAAATAATCAATATAAGCATATCAACCGGAGTGTTTCCAGATACCCTTAAAGTTGCAAAAGTAAATCCAATATATAAAAGTGGGCCTAAAGATGATCCGGCCAACTACAGACCGATTTCGATTTTATCTGTTTTATCAAAAATCATTGAAAAACATGTTACCAAACATTTATTTGCATTTATGAATAAATATAGCATTCTTCACAAATCACAATCCGGTTTTAGACAGAAATACTCGTGTAATACTGCCTTAATAAACCTTATGAATAAATGGCTGAAGAGCATTGACAATGGCGAAATAGTTGGGGCAGTCTTTTTCGATCTCCGGAAAGCTTTTGACGTAGTGGACCATGATCTATTGATTCAAAAGCTATCTGCTTATAAATTCAATGCAAATTCACTTTGTTGGATCAAGTCATATTTATCCGAGAGAAAACAGTGCATCATACAGAAGTCAACCAGATCCTCTATGCAAAATGTTAAGTCTGGAGTCCCTCAAGGTTCTGTCTTAGGTCCAGTCCTTTTTCTTTTATTTGTAAACGATATGCCTCTCTTTATTAAGGAAACTTATCTAGACAGTTACGCAGATGACACAACAGTCCACACGGCAAGCAAAGTGCCTGACACTATTAAAACAAAACTTCAGATCTCTTCCAATGACTTTAAGATATATTGAAAACAAAATAAAATGTATGTTCATGTAGGAAAAACTTCACTCATGATTCTTGGTTCTCTTTTCAAAATATAGCAGAAATTGAATCATTTGAGATCTTTATCGATAATGAAATTATAAAACAGGTAGACAACCAAAAGCTTCTTGGTATAATAATTGATCAAACCCTGAGTTGGGATAAACAGATAGATATGGTAGCTCTAAACATATCCAGAAGAATCACCTTACTAAAATTACTTTCAAAATATGTCGGAAAAGACTGTCTTTGCCAATATTATAGCTCATACATATTGCCGATTTTTGACTACGGCTGTCTTATTTGGGGAGGCAATACAACAGCTCAATCTAATAGGCTCGTAAAACTGCAGAAACGTGCCGCTCGCATCATCCTTCGAGTAGATATAATGACACCTTCTGAATCAATGTTTTCTCAATTAAAGTGGCTGTCTTTTCCCAAACGGATTCAGTATCATGTCTCTATTATGATGTACAAATCACTAAATAATTTAGCACCGGATTACATGAATGATCTTTTCAATAAAGTATCGGAGTCTCATAGCAGAAATCTACGATCCGTAAGCAACGATCTACTGTCTATTCCGTTGTCTAAAACTCGTTATTATGATCGATCATTTGCAATTCAAGGTGCCAAACAATGGAACTCTCTACCGATAGACATAAGACATGCACCTTCGCTTACTAGTTTTAAACACAAAGTTAAAATGCATCTCTTATCAACTTAAACACATGCACCTTTAACGTAGGTAAAATTATTCAACATAGTGCTTTATTCTCTTTGCAATGAGGCCACTGTATGTACAAAAAATAGATGGACTGTTCGTTTATTTTATTATTCATGTTCACACTCAACTGGTTGTGAGTTGCTGTATATTTCTTCAGGGTATTAAACTCAATAAAACATTTTATATGCGTGTCAGACACGACCTAGGTAGGGAAAGCCCAATCAGACAGTTTTCTGACACGCACATTCAGTTTAATTGTCGTTACCTTCGCTTACTAGTTTCAAACACAAAGTTAAAATGCATCTCTTATCAACTTAAACACACGCACCTTTAGCGTAGGTAAAATTATTCAACATAGTGCCTTATTCTCTTTGCATGGATTTATACAAAAAAGATGGACTGTTCGTTTATTTTATTATTCATGTTCACACTCAACTGGTTGTGAGTTGCCTGACAGGATCTGCTGTATATTTCTTCAGGGTATTAAACTCAATATAACATTTTATATGCGTGTCAGAAACGACCTAGGTAGGGAAAGCCCAATCAGACAGTTTTCTGACACGCACATTCAGTTTAATTGTCGTTTTCATATGATTCACTCATCTTAACACCTTTAATGAATTAT